>CM052889.1:25040219-25064527 GCA_028534135.1 Potos flavus
CCCCCCCCCCCCAATTCCTGTTCTCCATCTCGCCCCGCATGGCTGTGTACACGTCCTCGGGTTACAACGACCACTACATGTACCTGAACCACGGGCAGCAGACCATCCCAAACGGACTGGGCATGGGAGGGCAGCACAATTACTTCGGGCTGTGGATCGATGTGGATTTCGGGAAAGGACACAGCAAGGCCAAGCCCAGGTGCACCACCTACGGCAGCCCTCAGCTGTCGGCCCGGGAGGACTTCGGCTTTGAGAAGATGGAGGTGTGGGCGGTGGGCGACGCCTCGGGGTCGCAGCAGGCCAAGAGCAACAAGAGCATCCTGGACGTGGACCCCGAGGCCCAGGCCTTGCTGGAGATCAGCGGGCGGAGTCGCCACAGCGAAGGGCTCCGGGACATCCCGGAGGATGAATGAGGAGGTACCCCCGAGCTCTCGGGGCTCCCCGGGTGCCGGCCCCCTGCACAGAGGGCAGCCTGCGGGGCCCCCCCGTCGCACGCGTTCCGCACGCGGCCACACCGGCCGGGTCCAGGCGGTCCGGGGCATGTGCATCGGAACACAGTAAAATTCCTTTGATGCCGCGTAAAAAAAAAAAAAAAAAAAAAAACTCCGCCGGGGTACTAGGAGGATCTCAACCTGTGGCAGGGAAAGAGCTGGGTACTAGGAGGATCTCAACCTGTGGCAGGGAAAATGTACATTCATTGACATTTGGGGCAAAAGTAACAAAAGCATAGCATTTGGATTATCAAAGGACAATGGGCCTATCTTAAGGTCAAGTGCTTGAAGCAGGGCCTTTTGCTGCCAGCTCTGAAATCACAAATGCAAAGGAGCACTTACTCTGCACAGACATGAGGACAGTCGTCATAACCTGACTCTAACATTGAATCAATCTCAAGACCTATCCTAGAAATTACTTAGCAAATTGCATTCATATTCAATTTAAAAATTCCTTTGATTTCTAGGGGAAAAATCTGAAACATTTATGTCCATGTTCTAAAGATACCCTTTATACTCTCCCTTCCCATCCTTGCTAGTTGAGAAGCTGCTATACCCATAGCCCCATGGGAGCACCCCTCAGACCACATGACCCATCCCTTTCACAGTTCACTGAACAAGAGAGGAATACCTCAATGAGGTGGGTCAGGCATATTCAGTTTCTCAAGAGAATGGAGATCAAGCCAGTCAGGGAGTGTCAGGCACTAAACTGTAAGTCTTCTGAGTTGGAGTCGGTGCCAGGATACCAAAGCCACATTCAAGCCAACATTTTGGGGGAGCAGAATCTAAGAGCCTTCCGGAAGATATTCTAAAGCAGAAAGGAGAATGAAAGACTTAAGTGTGAGAGAAGCTGTCCTGCAGAGATGGAGAAAGAATGGCTGTCTGTCAGCTTTCCAGGTCCAGGGCATAAAACCCACTGCATATCTGACAATTGGGTTTTACGCACGTTTCCTGTATCTTTTCGCTAAACTGCCATTAGTAGGTTTCTGTTTAATGCACTCAAAAAAACCCCTAAGATACTCTAGTTTCTTCATGATTGTCAACAAACATTTATTGATCACTTGCTGTACGTAGCACACTAAACCCTGCCAGAGACACTCAAAACCAAAAAAAGAGGTTATTGCTTCTCAGGGAGTTATAACTGAGTTGGAAAGATTTTTCTAAGTATTGCATAGAGTTGCCTCTTTCTTTGTTGAAAGTGGGACTTGTGGGAGCCCAGAGTGTGCAGTCTGTGTAGTCCGTCATGACTGGGCGCCACGGTGGGAAATGTAAAGAGTATGTGAGAGGCATTCTGTGTAGGGTTGAGGTTTGACAATTCTGCAGCCATCATCACCACCACTACCATGGCCTGTCATTGACTGTGGACCCCTAAGAAATGTGGCTCTGGGCTTCTGAACTCTTCATGGCTATCCTATCCTATAAGGTAGTGCTGTGAATATACCTGTTTTAAAGGGCAGAAGCATGGCACAGCTAACAAGCAACAGAACTCGAAGTTAGAACCAACTACTCTATCTGCAGATCCTGCTGTGAGTCATTTTTCCCATCTCCCTATTCCATCTCTGCCTCTCTCTTCAGAGGCCATGTCTCTGTCCTCTTTTCAGGTGACCCTTGATCTTCCAAATTGAACTATATTTATCAAAGTGCCTCATAACAGTAACCTAATTCTAAAGAGAAATTTAAGTCATCATTTATCCACTCCCACTCCCCCAAACCAACACCCCCTTCCCTGCCCCAGTGGGACTTGCAGAATGTCTGATTTCTGCATCTGAAAGGAAAAGTATTATCCCTTTTCTGTGAAAGTTTAGGCATCTACAGCAGCAGGGGGGAGTAGGTAAAAGATAATATCTATTGGGTGATGGACATTGGGGACGGTATGTGCTATGGTGAGCACTGTGAATTGTGTAAGACTTATAAATCACAGAACTATACCCCTGAAACAAATAATACATTATATGTTAATAGTAAAAATTACAAAAAAAGATAACATCTTTATGACAACCCTGAAACCCCACCTTACAGACCTACAAATGAAGGTTGCTCTAACTTTACATATGGAATGAAACTCCAGGAATAATTTTAGAATTTTCTTGAATTAATATGTATTCATATGAAGTGATTTCTCTTATTACTATATTGGTTAGAGAAGCATCTTTGTTGAAACCACTTAGGTTTCAGTTAGTTTATTTTAGAATATGCTGTATTATATTCCCTTCCCTAAAGAAAAGATGCATTAATGAGGTGCCTGGGTGCCTCAGTTGCTTAAGCATCTGACTCTTGATCTCAGCTCAGGTCTGATCTCAGAGTCATGAGTTCAAGCCCTGCATTGAAAAAAAAAAAAGAAAAGAAAAGGTGCATGAATATGTTGAGATTGGACATATGGCAGATATCACTCAGTATAATCAATGTGTATTTCCCACGAACAGTTCTATCTTGCCATGACCCATGCTACACAAGGTAATAGGAAGTTGAGAACCCAGCCATCACAGAGCCTATCACTTAGCAAGGGTAACAGGTATATCCATAATATGTATTATGGCTTTGAGCTTACATTTAATACTGAATAGATTTTCCACATCCTAGCAAAGAATTACCAACACAGAGACTACTACCAGGTGACAGACATCACTGAGCACTGATACTTGGCACAGTGGGTTAGACATGTCAAAATTATAACACATGCAAAAAGTTTTAAAAAATACTTTTTGTTTTGAAATAACTAGATTCACAGGAATCTGCAAAGATATGTGCAGGAAAGTCCAGTATACCATTCTCTCATGCTTCCCCGGTGTTAACGTCTTATAAAACACTACTATTTTATTAAAACCAGGAATTTGACATTAGCATAATCCACTGAGATTATTAAAATTTTACCAATTAAAGGGGGTGTGTAAAGGTCTATGAAATATCACATTGTAACCTTGTGTAACCACCACCACAATCAATATACTCAACTGTACCATTAAGAAAAGATTTCTCTGTCTGCTACATTTGCTACATTAAGAAAAGATTTCTCTGTCTTTCTGCTACATTTTCCATGCCCTCCTCAACATCCCTAATCCCTGAAAACCACTAATCTGTTCTCCATCTCTATAATTATGTTTTTGCATGAATGTTACGTAAATGGAATCACATTATACATCCTTTTAAGATTTTTTTTATTCAGCATGATTTCCTTAAGGTTCATCCACATTTTGTGTATATCAGTAGTTTCTTCCTTGTTATTGCTGAATAATATTCCATGGTATGGATTACCACAGTTTATGTAACTATACCGTATGCCCATTAAAGAACACAAGGGTATTTCCAGTTAGGAGGTATCTCAAATGAAGTTGCTCTGAACATTTGTGTAATGTTCGAACATTGTGTAATGCTCTAGCATGAACATTACATGTTCATAAAGACAATAAATAAGTCTTTATTTCTCTGGAATAAATACTCAAGACTGAAATTTCTGGGTTGGGTGTTAAGTAGATTTTCAGTTTTGGAGGAAACTTTTTTCTAGAGTGGCTGTGTCATTTCATATCCCCACCAGCAATTTGTGAGTGATCCCGTTTCTCCGCGTCCTTGCCACCATTTTTCCTCACCATTATTTTTCATGTTAGCCATTCTGATAGGAGTGTAGTGATACCTCATTGCAGTTAAAATTTGCATTTCTCTAATAGCTAATGATGTTGAACATCTTTTCATGTGTTTATTTGCCATCTGTGTATACTCTGCAGTGAAATGTCTGTGCATGGTTTTGCCCATTTTCTAGTTGGATATTTTTTTAATGTTGAGTTTTGAGACACACAAAGCTTTTTCATATACCAAGCATTATTTCAAGCCTCCTATTTGGAAGACAATTTTTATTTTTTTTTTACATTCTAGGCAAGATTTAATCTTGACCTGGTTATTCTGCCAAAAGTGATGCACAGTAACAGAAACTTCACTGCTTTCTTTTGCATTCATTTAGTATATACCTAATAAGTGCTCTGCTTCCTTTTATAAATTAATAAATAATCATGTATTTCAAATTATATTTTAAGTTTCTAATTAGTATACTCCTATACATTCTACCCCAGCCTCCTTCTCCAGCTTCATCTTTCACTACTCTGCCCATAGAATCCTATGTGCAGTCAGCCCCAACTTCCAAATTCTCCTCAAACACTTCTTGACTCTGTACCTTTGTACAAGCTGTTTCCTCAGACTGGAATATTCTTTGCCCCTTCTTCGTGTAGAAAACTCTTACTCAAGCCTCAAAATCCAGTTCTTTTTTTTTTTTTAAAGATTTTTTATTTATTTATTAGAGAGAGAGAGAGATCACAAGTAGGCAGAGAGGCAGGCAGAGAGAGAGGGGGAAGCAGGCTCCCTGCTGAGCAGAGAGCCCTATGCAGGGCTCAATCCCAGGACCCTGAGATCATGACCTCAGCTGAAGGCAGAGGCTTAACCCACTGAGCCACCCAGGCGCCCCTCAAAATCCAGTTCTAATACCATGACCTCCAGGAAACTGTTTCTAAGTGCCCCAGCCAGTTAGATACTTCTCTTTCTATGCCCTAGCTCCATTGTGCTTGATTCTCAACTTTTCAAATAATTGATTCTTCACATTAACTTATGTTTTCCTTCTCCTCTACGAGAGCAGACAGGGCATGTTGAATGTGTGAGTCTGGCACTCTGCTACCTAGTGCACTCACATATTTCAGTTCCTACCAGCATTCGAATGGCACACTTCCCAAGAACTGACCATGTTCCTTCCCAGATTTGTTTATGACGGTCACGCTTTCATTATAATTATGTAATTCAATCATATATTATTTAAACTGATGAATAATGGTGTAGAATAAAAGGAGGTATTGTTTCTGTGAAAATCAAGTTAATTGGCTTAGAAAGACTTGATAAAAGCAAGTCAAATTAGGGACGGGTGAAAAATTATAAGAGTAGGGGCAAAAACATAAAATTCCAGAGGTATTCAAAACTCAGATTGCTTTGATGTATTTTTAACTTTTCACTTCTTTAAAACAAAAGAAAAATAAAATTGGAAATTGTATATAATGCATTATGGATGTGATTTATGTAAGAAAGAGCATGTGAAACTCCAATTAACGAACCCATAAAAAAAAGTCCTTGAACTTACATTAAAACTGGTTAATTATCATTTTAAGCAAAATGGATAGCATTTATAGCGTTAATATTTTTTTTACAGTTCTCGTCTTTAACTAACTTTCTGAACATACAAAATACAGGTTTGAATTACATTAGCTGAGAAGGCTTTTATTATGTTTTCTTTTGAAACTTATATTCAAAAAACCTTTTTGTTTACATGCTTTCTCACTAGATTGAGAGCTTCTTAATGTCAGGAACCTGGCATTTTGCCTGACACATCATGAGTACTCAATAAATTATTGTTGAATGAATGAAAAGAAATCTGTAAAGCAAATTTATAAAAATCAAAAGGAAATTGTATCTTATGATCTTCATGCAATTATTTAATCCAATTCATTCAAAGAAGTTATCAGTCTCAGATATCAATAGTCAGTTTAGAGGAGTTCATTCTCTCTCCCTACATAACTACACATGCCCAACAGAATTTGAACCTCTTTAATGGTGTTGGTTAGTGTATCTATCTGTCTATGCACACACACATACATATGTGTGTGTGTATGTATATGTACGTATGTATATGTATGTGGGTGCATGGATATAAAATATGGTCCTATAAAATTAACTAAATCTCATTGTAATAAAAAATCAGTCTTTTTTAAGAGTCTTTTTTAAGGAGATATTCTGTCTTAACTATTATTATTTTTCTACATAGTTTCCGTAATATGGTCATGATACACCCTACCATAACCTAGGTATCTAAAATGGAACATTTAAAAGACAAGCCCAAATTTAACCCTACAAATTTCATGTAGAGGGGCGCCTGGGTGGCTCAGTGGGTTAGGCCTCTGCCTTCGGCTCAGGCCATGATCTCAGGGTCCTGGGATCGAGCCCTGCATCAGGCTCTCTGCTCAGTGGGGAGCCTGCTTCCTCCTCTCTCTCCACCTGCCTCTCTGCCTACTTGCGATCTCTCTTTCCCTGTCAAATAAATAAATAAAATCTTAAAAAAAAAAAAATTTCATGCAGAGTACACTATATTACTCATAAACCAAGTTTTTAATCTAGACATTTTCTCTGGGCAGCATCCACAATATCCATGTGAAATCCAATATGCTAGGTAAGGTGCTTTGCATCAGCTTTGCCAAGTGTCTGAGAGACCTGAAGCTCAGAGGGATCCTTTTAGCACCATCCTTGGTCCAGTTAGCACAGAATGGACAATTGAGAGGACTGTTCTTATCTCTCCCTCTGTGATTAAGTGATTTGACTGGTCAATTATTTTTAGGGCCTCATCCAGCAAATATGAAAAGAAAAGAATAAATCAGCTTCTGTATTGTTGATTACCTTTGGCTTCACTCCTTTCCCTACTTTCTCACTTTGGAGAACAGGTGACACAATCCATCTTGGTGCAAGTGTCAACCATCTTGTCTCTCAACTGGAAAGCCAGAAGTGACAGCTTGGTATATTAAGAAGTCTCTGCCTGAATAAATTGATGTCAAGTTTCATTTCACATAGACCAAGCTAGGAGGCACAAGACAACCACTCAACAACTATGTGTTGAATAAATAAACGATATACAGCAGTATTGCCATTTCTTGAAATAAAGATAGAGGCAGACAAGGTCTATATTCTCTAGAATGCTAAAGTCCACCAAAGAAGACATACAATACAGACAAATGAAGTTACATGGTAGAGTCTTTATGGCGTTGAAAGAAAGCACTTTCTTGTCCTTATGGGCTGGAGCATGGCTGAGGTTCTCCAAAGAAATGTGTCCTGGAAAGACTAGGATTTCTGAAGTTTTAAAGAAACAGAGAACTGGAATGGAGTAAGTAGCCTCAGGGAAGTGGCTCACACTCATAAGTTAGTTTCAAAGAGAGAGAAATGGGATAGGGAAGGATTTTTAAGTAAAAACCATCCCCTACAAGTAAAACAAACAAAAAGATATAAATCAATACCACCAACATTTTAAATACTTATGTGAGCAACTCTGTGCTAGATTTTAGAAGAGTAGTTTTGAAACTAACAGTTGCAACCCAATAGAGAATTGTAAGATCACCACTTAAAAAAGAATAGAATAGAATAGAAAATATAAGAGTACCTCACATATAGTAAAGGTAGATATATATGTTTCAGTTATGGGTGTGTGGGGTATTGAGTCACAGTGTAATAGTCTATGTATTACTGTGCATAGCAGCAGGAAAAATTTAAAGTATTGCTCTAGAAAGTTGTTTCCATGCTTGGCTAACAATCAAAACCATCTAGGAGCTGTAAAAAAAAATACAAGTTTCCAGTTCCTATCCTAAAAGGAGGGATCCAAGAGCCTGTGGAGGCTGCCTCAGAAAAAGCTGCAGTCCTGAATCACTAACTCTATTTAAAAGGAGCAGATGAGAAATAGAAAATTAACAGAAGTGAGAGAGCGTGGTACAACCTAAGCATCAGGACCCACAAGCAGATTTAAGGAGCGATGAATATGGGAGAAAGACTGTTAGAGAAGGTTCATGGAGCATCTACTCTGAGCAGGATGTAAATTACCCAAGGCCTTGCAGTTAGAGGAGGAAGAGGGAAAACCCTACATACAAAAAGCTTGATGCCTCAGGGCCCTGTTCCTGACATAAGTACTGATAAATGAGGGAGAATGAGATCTCGGGATGAAGTCCACCAGGAAGAGACTCATGAAGGAGGTAAGATTTGCCTTGGCTGAGCCCTGAAGAATAATTCAACCAAAGGCTTCTAGAGGAAAGAGTGTTTTACTTGCATTGGGCACCAGTTGCTAAGAACATGATAGTTGTTGAATGAGTAGACCAAGTTAGTGGAGGGACAAAAAGAAGATGGGCCAGAAAGGTAGGTCTGAATGGTAAGATTAGCTCCTGCCCTTTATACTGAGAAATGTAAAACAAGTAGAGTCGGAGAGAGGGGGGAATAACTGATGGGACAATTAAGTCTTTCTATTTGTTCTCCTGACCTCTGCAGGAAAGTTACACAGCAATGTAAAAGAAAACATCCAAAGATACTCTCAAATACTTGACCATGTTCTTCTCACTGTAGGAGGCTGGATGCTCAGGTTTTAACAACTGTTTTGGAAAGGCGATTTTGTTTTAAGACTATAAGGAAAGGCACACACAGCACTAGGTTTAACTTCCTCCATTGCAGCTATGGTTCTTGACCCTTTGCTGCACATTAGAATAATCTGGGAGATTTCAAAATTCTCAAGAATTGGGCTCCTCCCTAAGGAAACCAAAGCAGAGTTTCCAGGGTGGGTCCAGAGCATTTGCACCTTGGAATAGTGCTTCAGGTAACTTTAACATGCAGCCAGGCTTGAGAACCATTGAAATGTGAATCCTGAAATCCATACTGCTAAAGCAAGGCCAAGTTTATGCTCTTTTTTGCTTTTCAACAAAAGAAATCAGATCGACATCTATTTTTTTTTTCCAACCTTGCCTGAGGCTGTAGCCGCAATAGAACTGTGGACAGCAAGGATTCTTTTCCTTAACTCTGTAGGCAAAACCAAAGATGAGCTTTTAGGCTGAAGCTCCTGACAGCTGCTTCTGCTCAATGTCAATTATACTAACCTAGACATCCGCCCCTTCCAGGCACACCTCCTCAGTGGCAAACCATTGTCAGACTTTCATATTTAAAAATCTTCAGTGGCCCTCAATTCTTTAATGGCAAAGCCCAAACTCTTCATCTGGGCATTCCTGGCCCTTCCTGATCTGTCTCTAAACACATATTCAAGATGTAATCTCAATATTCTGGCTGCACAGGTTGCTGTACTGCTTTGTACTCAATGGAAATGCCACATTCTTGTTTCTGCCTTTCTCTCGGTTTTGCCACATCTGCAATGACAACAGTTCTGTTCTTACTCTCAGTTCATTCATGTGTCGCTACTCAATGTCAAAGTCCAGTTTAAGTTTCTACTTGACTATCAATAACCTAACACCCTATAACTTCTGTGAAGCTTCTTCCTAGTACTCCAGCATTGGAAAGAGGTCCGATTTAATGCCACAAAAAGAACTTCAAGATGTTCAGTGAAGAAGCTTTATTGTATTTAGATCATTATTCAGTATAATGATTATGTGGTCCTGCTGCCTGGGACTGAACCCTACTTCTTTAACCAATTTATCATTGACCACTCTATGCTTCAGTTTTTTCACATGTAAAATTGGAGAAATAGTTCTTAGATTAAATCAGATAATGCAAGAAGATTCTTTAGCAGAGGGCTCGGCCCCTAGTGAATAGTCAATAAATTCTAGGTATTTTTGTTTGTTTATCTGTTCATATATTCTTGTCTCTTTGGCAAAATTATAAGTTCGTCTGAGGATCAGCTCTATTTCCTAAACTTTACGGCCTACATTACGATACTATACTAAGAACAACATGCGATTTGAAATCAAAGCATCTTGCATGATTTTGGCATACTCTTCGACCTATTTGAACCTCAATTTTCTCATGTCTAAAATGGGAATTATAATAACAATGGTATTTCTCATACTCTGGAGATTAAAGAAAATAATATACCAGGAAGTTCTTTGTAAACTTTCAAGTACTATTCAAAAAAGTATAGTTGTAGTTATCATAGAGGATCTATACATTTATTGAACGTGACATCTAAATTTGAGATTAAATATCAATAAATAGACTTATTTACTGAAAATATAGGTTCTTTGTGTGTTTATTCATTTAAAAATCAGTAAGTGGATAGAAAATTCATATCTTAATTTCTTCATCTGTAATATAACTTTAAACAAGGAAATCATTACTGTGTTCTCTGACTCTAAGTTCTAGATTTTTGGAAAATCCCTATACTTTTATATAAACTTAAAAAATACAAGCAGGAGATTGTGTGTACGCATATATATACATGTATATTATATATGTGCACACATATATACATATAAGCTTTTAAAATGTATTTACTATACCAAGGAAAGTAAATAAAAAATATATAGGCATATGTTATAAGCAATCTCTAGAAGGTAGAAATATGGGTGATTTAAACACTTTCTAGTTTATGGAAATAATGTGTGTTATTTCAAATTTTCTACAGTGAAGTAGTAACTTTAGATTGAAAAATTATTATTTTAAAAGAACAGTCCTAGAGATATAAAACTCTATCTCCAAAATGCACATGTGTATTTGTATGTGTATCTTTTGGGAAGAGTGACTAGTGACATCCTATGACCGCTTCATGCCAAACATATATTTTTGCTCATTGCTTATATTATTTAGAAAATTGGAAGGACAAAAAGTAGAGTGGAGAAATACACATGAAGCCTTATTTGAGCTTTACAGTGAAATGATTATAACCACATTAAAAAATTTTGAAAATGCAAAAAATATAGAGTTTAAGAATGCTTTTCCCAGAGAAGCCTAGCATGTGACAGCAGCACTTACTGGCCTGATGTGGTACAGTAACCAAGCTCCCTCAGACATCATGGCGGGTTAGGTGACTTTATAACTGTGTGTCAAGGAGGCCAAAGGAGATCAAGGACAAAGAGCTTTTTGAAAGTACTGAAAAATATAAATCTATGTCAAAAGTAATTACTATGCTCTTACAAATAGAAAAATATTAAACGTACTTTCCCTAAATAGAAACATACATCCCTGTTTAAAATGCAAACTATAGAAAACAAGATTCTCTCCATAGATACGAACTTTATAGGCATATTAGTTGAAAGCATATATCAGTTTCGGAAAATAACAGCTATATACTGCTTTTCTTCTGCTTTCATTTGGGGAACTTTGAAGATCATTTTAACCCTTTAATGTGGGCTTTGAGTTTACTGAAGGAGCAACACACTCAGATAGACATAAGATAGTGTGGGTTAGAGATTCTCAGTCAGTGCATTGGATAGGCTACTGGGAGTGAATATATGCTATAACTTAAGATAAAATTTTACTATAGAAAGAAACTACAGTTTCCATCCTTTTTACAAGTCTATGACCCCAAAGGGTATATAGAACAGTCCTGGCTTAGAATTTTTATTAGCACCCCCTTTCACTCTCAAAATTGTCCCAACCCAGAAGATAAATTATTTGGTCACTCTAGTTAAGGTCCATGGGTCAAAGCATTGTTTTTCTCTTTTTGCGGAATGAACCCATGACTTCCTTGTCAGGAGGGGCAGCTTTGAGAGAAGTTTCATAAATTGTCAGAGCACAAATAATACACGCAATGCTTGATTTAAATTCCCTCGTTGTGTATTTATCTTAAATTTAGAAACACATCAGCTAAATACCTGCCCAGTGGTTTATCCATCACTCCAAAATGTTCCTGTTCATCATTTTCTTAGTTGTATTACATCTGGATAAAGACTAGAAATAGTAGGTAAAGAACATATTTGATTTTTGTTTTGTGCATTCATTCAAATAGCATTAATAAGTATTCACTTAATAATAGTTCTCTGATACTGAAGAGGGAAAAAAAGGGAAAATATGGTCTCATTTGTCCTCTAGCTTATAATCTATTTGAGGAAGTAAGACATACATTTATTAAAACACAAGACAATTGACAAGATACCACCATACTCCTACTGGAATAGCCAAAATAGGGAACATTGACAATACCAAATGCTGGTAAGACTATGGAGCAAGGGGAACTCCCATTCATTGCTGGTGGAAGTGAAAAATGGTATAGCCACTGTGGAAGATAATTTGGTGGTTTCTTTTAAAATTAAATGTTTCCAGCAATTGTGCCCATTTGTATTTACCCAAAGGAATTGAAAACTTGTCCACACAAATATCTGTACACAAATATTCATAGCAGCTTTATTCATAATTGCCAAGACTTGGAAGCAATCAAGATATCTATCAGTAGGTAAATAAATTAACTGGTACATCCAGACAATGGAGTATTATTCACTGCTGAAAAGAAATGAGCTACCAATACATGAAAAGACATGGAGGAAACTTAAATGCCTATTACTAGGTGATGGAAGCCAATCTGAAAAGGCTACATACTAGATTCCAATTATATGACATTTTAAAACTATGGAGACAGTAAAAAGATCAGTTGTTGCCAGAATTTGAGGGGACAGATGGATAGGTTCAGCACAGAGGATTTTTAGGGCACTGAAGATTCTCTGTATGATACTGTAATGATGGATACTATCATTATACATTTGTCCAAACCAATAGAATGTACAATACCAAGAGTGAGAAGTAACATGAACCGTGCACTTTGGCTGATTATGACACATCAGTGCAGGTTCATCAGTTGTAACAAATGTACCCTCTGGTGAGGGATGCTGATAATGGGTGAGGCTGTGCATGTGTGGGAGTAGGAGATATATGGGAGATTTGTGTACTTTCCTCTCAATTTTGCCATGAACCTGAAACTGCTCTAAAACAGTAAAGTCTTAATTTTTTTAAAGACAGCTAATGAATACTAGGTAGGTATTTAGCGATCTAAGACTTTGAAGAGAGAACTCACTGTAAGTTAGAAGAGTTAAAAGGACTGATTGTGATGAGTTTTTGAGAAACCTTGAATGCCAGCCAGGGCTGTGGGGAGAGATTATCCTCTAGACAATGGAATGCCTTTGGACATTCTTAAGCAAAACTAGAATGTAATAACATAGCTTGAGAAATGACTCTAAGGCATGACTTCCTGAAAATAAATTAATTCCTTAGTTTGCCCAAAGACAGTCACAATAATTTTCAGGCATTTTAGATCCTTCCCAGCCCCCTACCACCTGTGTGATTGCTTAATCTTTCCATTTTGGCTTTCTGCAGGCAGTTATGTAAGTATATTTTGAATCCACATGGACTTGTTAGTGGTTCTCTTATCTTTCTTTCTAGAGGAACTCCTCAAGGCCAGGGGCAACGTCTAATTCTATTGTACTTCTCTGAATATTTCTCTGTTTCTCTGTCTCTGTCTGTCTGTCTCTCTCTCTCACACACACACCCACACACAAACACGCACTCATTCATCCCAAATAGAAGCTAGTCCTGAGCCTTCACACAAGTAGTAGATGAAGGTTTTAGTTTCAGTTGAGGGGTCATGTCTTATAATCAAATTAGCAAGAAAGGCTATTGGTAGGAATCATAATTGAATATGAGGGAGAAAAAGTCACCTGTGTCACAATGGGGACTCTTAAAATCCCACATCCTACTGAATTTTCCAGCAGTATTTGACAGAGCTGATCACTCTCTTACCATCCTGATCTTAAATATTAGAGAACTTTAAGGCTCCGTTCTTGGCTGCCTTCTCTATTTTCTTTTCCCTAGTGAACTCATTCAGTCCCATGGCTTTAAATATTATTTATATTGATGATGCCTGAATTTATATCTTTACCTCTGACCTCTCTCTGATCTCTGAACACATGTCCTTAAGTACCTACTTCTCATTCCTCCCTGGATATTTGATAAGCAATTCAAGTTTTATGTGTTTGAAATGAGACTCTTGATTCAGAGCCTTCCACCAAAGTCCTTATGCTCTCACTCTCTTCCCTGTCTCACACATGGCATCTCTATTCTACCAGTTAGTTGCTCACCCAGAAAAACTTAGAGGCATCCTGGTTATGAGTCATCCTTGACATCTGTCTTTCTCTGGTGCCACACATCCCATCCATCAGCAACTTCTGTAAGCTCAACCTTGAAAATATATTTAGATTCCAGACCACTTCTTTCCACTTCCATTACTGCTTCCCTAATCTGACAGCTATCCATTTTCTTCTAAATTATTTAAATTGCCTCCAAACCAGTCTCTGCTTCCATCCTTGCATTCGTACAATCTGCTCAACACAGAGCAGCAGAATAATCCTTCTAAAATGTAAGTCAGATTACAACACTCCTCCACTCAAAACACTGCAATGGCTCCCATCTCAGAATAAAAGTGCAAACACCTGTCTTGCTATAATAAGACACTGTAATATCTGGCCCCACCACTACTCTGACCTCATTTCCTACCACTCTCCTCATTGTTCTCTTGGCTCCAGCCACTAGTTCCTTAGTTGTTCCTTAAGCATCCCTGCTACGTTGAAAATAGTACTTTCCCCATTCCTGATTCTACATACTTATCCTACTTTGTTCCTTTTTCAGATTCTTAACTCTATCTCATATATTATCTATTTATTTTGTATCTGCCACTATTAGAATATTGGAATATAGCTTCATGGAGGACAGGATCTTTTTTTAATCTATTTTGTATACAGCTGTTTTCCCAGTGCCTGACATATTACCTGGAACATATTAAATGTTCAATAAATATTTGTTGAAGAAGTTAATATGTGAATGAATGAACAAATATACAAGCAAATAAACACAAAAGTAGACTTTTTGTCTTTCTTGTGCACAGAGATTCTACCTTTGTTAGAGTTCTAAAGGCTGTCATACCAGAGACCTAATTCTAACACATAAGTAACTACCCCAGGTTTTTTGTTTATTTGTTTGTTTTCAAAAAAGATTGTAAGAGTTGGCATGCCTCCTTGACTGCCCCATACTCTCTTAGGACTTATTAATTCTAACTGTGATCTTTTCTACTGTGAATCATTAAATAATAAAACAATAAGGGTCACTAGAGACTATCTGATCCAAATGAGTATTTCAGGGGAGCAGAAACTGAGACTGAGGCTCATGAAATAACTTCCTCGAGGTTACAGAGCTGGTTAAAAGCAGAGCTAGAAATAGATTTCCGATCTATAATGTTTCTGCCTACTGCTTTTTTCCTACCACTACAAGGATGAGGAATCTCTCTTTCCCTCTCTTTGTCCTTGCTACCATTGTTGCTGATAAAAATTCAATTGCAACAGTCTTTAAAGAGAGTCAGATTTTTAAGTGCATTTTGAAGCTCAGTGATGACTTTCTCAGAGAGCAAGAGGCTGTTGATGGGGTCCCTTCACTTTCATAGAACTGAAGAGGCAGAAATTCATCTGTGGGCATTGGCAGAGCTTGATGCTTACTGACGAGGCCCCAGAATGGAAATATTCTGCTTGTCCTTTTAACAGGATTTCAGCCAGAGATTTCAGGGAAAAGTACTGCAGCCTAGTGGGCTGTGAATATGAGTGGAAATGTCAGAGCTATGAATCAGTTAACACATTTTTATTTAGCATCTTCCTGTGAAAGAGGATGAGAGACATGGCTCCTGCACTCAAATTTCTTACCATTTCAGAGCAGAGTCAAGACCAGTACAAGAACCTGGTAGATCTTAGAGATTCTAGCACTTTAGACTTGGAAAGCATGACCTAGGTAGCAAGAACAGGGGTGGTTTTCATGGAGCACAAAATTTTGTCATGAAGGGTAACTGGGATTTAAGTAGTTGAAAAGGATGTGTTGTAATGCTTTCTTCTGTTCTCTTCGGATTTCAGAAGTACATTCATATACTTCAGCTCATGAGACCCTGAAGCTCTCAGCAAAAAGTATATTTCCCATTTTGCCCAGAGAAATTGAGATTCCAACCTGTAAAGTAACCCACGTTCTCACGTCAGGTTAGGGCCAAGTCCCCAGCACTCCCTCCCAGGACACTTTCTAATAGAATGCTTTGCTGGAAGACTGTTCCTCTGTATCTTTCTCTGCATTGTGAAGATGCAGGTACTAACTTGGTCTTGGAAATTCTCAGGGAGATCAAACTTGGCGCCTGTCCTAAGTTTTAAGACATAATTAAAAAAAAAAAAGTTTAAGGCATCCCAATGTGTCAGTTTCCTCTTTGCTGTTCATAACCCAAATGTTTTAACAGCCCTGAGGTGCCCTCCACCTATGAGGCCCTAACTCTTTGAGGCCTATCTATGGAGGGTGCACAGTTGACCTGGCCCTGCTGATGAGAAAAGCACAGATGTCTACCATCTGGTCAGGGGTCCTTGTGCATGTGCCAATTTCCTGTCACTGACAGCCAGCCCTTGATTGATGGAATTTGGTACTCCACTTTTTTTTTTTTTCTTAGTACAATATAACCTTATGAATTCAGATGGCACTTAGCCAAAATGAGAGAATTTGAACTTGGGCAGGGGTAAAGTTTACCATCAATGAAATGAGGGTCTGTTAAATAAATTACCAATGTAAACAGGATTGTAAAAAGGACAATTTAATCTACTTACAAGAATAATTGTTTTGAAGCACTTAAGTTGCATAAATTTACATACAGTGTGCTAATTACAAATGATTGATAGCCAGTCATTCAAACACATCTGGTAGGAACCCTGTTCTCTAACACTTTGCTAGACACTAGATTGCATTACTTAAAGTACTTGAAAATAGTACAGATATATTTTATATATGTATATAGGTAGTCACACACACTCATATAAGACAGTCCTTGTTTTTCATCAAGCCATATTCCTGGAAACCACACCAGAAAGGATTATCAAACACAAATCACTAAGAGCCAAATTGTATTTTCAGATAGGAAAGATGTTATGATTAGAACTGGTATGCCAGACCAGGGATCATACCAACTAAATCATGTATTCAGTCAGCATTCGGTCATAACAACCGAAGCTAGAGCATCTGCAACTAGAAAAGACAACTCATATTTACTGAGCAGCTGCTACATCTGAGTGCTTTACATGTATAATCTCAGTTATCAGTACATGACCATTTGGATCTACTGCCTCTATTTTCTGGAAAACAACATTGAAACTCCAAGAGAATAAATAAGTTACACTTAATCACATCATTGTAATCAGTAGAGTTGGAAATTAAATCTAGGTCTGGGTCCAAATCTCAGTGCCCCTTTTCAAAATGTAATATCTATGATCCTTAAAGTTGTTAAGTTTTGCATAGTTATATAAAGTTTCTGTAACCTATAAAATGTTGATAAATCTAATTGCTATTTTCTGTGGCCTAGATAGAATTCCAGTCCTCTACAAAGACTCACTGTTAAAACAGATCAGCCTCCTTTTATGCAAATATGTTTGCCAAACTGTAAAATTTATTCAAATGTAAGATACTAATTTAAATACAGTTGAGGTATCTTCAACGTGTTACTTTATACGTTTTTTTGGTTGTTGGTGTACATGTCTTATTTTCCCCAATAGACACTAAGCTCATTAAGAGTAGAGACTAATATCACTAATATCTTTGCACCCGCTGCCATTATTTATTTTACTACCTAGAATAAGATCTTGGCCAGTAAGTGCTTAGATGTGTTCATGGCATGAATTAGTAAATGAATGAATTCTTTTTTTATTATAAATTGTAATATACCATAAATTTAAAATCAATATGTGGCACAATAAATATTTGAATGCAATCTTTTAAGTTTACTTTAAATAATAGAAAGTTATTAATGGTGGTAACGGAGAGAAGGGGGATTAGGGAATGATTTGGATCTCTAAGGAATTTGGAAAACAAATTTCTCTTGAAAAAAGAATTCCTATAGCTAGCAAATCAACCAAAATTAATCCCTTGACTTCAGAGCTAACATTCAAAGTAAATAATAATAACAGTAACTTTATTGTAGTAAGGCATACATAAAATTTGGCCATTTTAACCATTTTTAAAAAGATTTATGTATTTCAGAGAGAGAGTGCATGTGCACACATGAGCACGGTGGGAAGGGGCAGAGGGAGAGGGAGAGTCTCAAGCAGACTTCATGCTGAGCATGGAGCCCCACCTGGGGCTCACTCTTATGACCCTGAGATAACAACCTGAGCTGAAACCAAGAGTCAATGTCCAACCGATTGCACCCCCAGGCGCCCCCATTTTAGTCACTTTTAAGTGTACAGTTCAGTGGCATTAAATATATTCACAGAGTTGTGCAACCATCACCATCCATCTCCAGAACATTTTCATCCCAAACAGAAACAATAATTCCCCATTCCCCTTCCCCCAGCCCCTGTAACCTCTATTATACTTTGCGTCTCTAAGAATTCGCCTGTTCCATACACTTCATGTATATGAAATCGTACAATATTTGTTTAGAATTGCATTTATGTCATCTAAACATTTGAAAACCTCGGTATCAACTTCAAGATTGATAAATTAGAGGTCAGAAATTTCTTGACCCTGGTCCTCTTATTCTTTTTTGTATTAGTTTCATAGGTAGAATTTAGTGATTTCTCAGTTGCATGTAATACCCAGTGCTCATTGCATCAAGTCCCCTCCTTAATGCCTGCCCATCACCCAGTTATCCCTTCTCTCCCCCACCCCCCCCAGAGCAACCCTCAGTTTGTTTTCTAGAGTTCATCGTCTCCTATGGTTTGCCTCCCTCTCAATTTTCATCTTACTTTATTTTTTCTTCCCTTCCTGGTCCTCTTATTTTTAATATTTGTTTTCTTTTCTCTTTGTATTTGATATTATAAAAGGCAGGCTTACTGGTGCAGATTCAGAAAAGGGAACCAGAAAGAAGTCTAGATGTATAAACAGGAACAGTTGCCTTCATGCTTGTTGTTCAGGGCGATGTTCATATTCATCAATTGATTACATGTGCATGAGAATCCATTTAATATCCTCCTTTCACCCTCCTCTCACTCCCCACCCCACCTCTTGGTCTTTTCCTTCCCTTATTTAGTTATCACTGAGAACAGTCAAGTGAATAGATAAAATGGCAAAATGATGTGTATTCATTATGTCGGTGTTGAATAAGAAGAACAGCAAAAGTGGGTGTCAACGTACCAGGGAATCATCAACATTTCTATTTATTCTGAGTATTCCTTTTACTAGCTCACTCAAACCGACTTAAAAGGTGCTGAACGAACCATTAAAATCACTCAATGTACTCTGAACAGGTCACCAGCCACAAGAACTTAAAACGGAACTAGCCATCAGCTCCTGCCATAAAGTGCCATCTTGTTTTAACTCTGCTAAGTCAAGGAGCCTCCATTTTCAGCAGAACCTTTGCGTTACCTGTTCTCCCTATTGAAAAAATGCTCTCTTTGTTAATGTCATGCCATTACTTCTCATCACCTCTCCTTGTACTGGGTTGAATAATTCCTTTGCCTCCTTAGAAGTTAAACACTTCAAATATTTATAGGCTGTAACTTGAAAAGTTTTGGGCTAATGGATCATGTTTCTACCTGAGGGACTCCTTCATTTTCCAAAATTACTGTAGGCGCATAATCTTTAATCCTCCATTATTTCTGATTTCTCCAGGTTAAGCATCTGTGGGCGGCAGCGAATTTAACTGACACCTCCAAGCTGCCTTTTTAAGATAAAGACTCTTCTTCCCTATGTTTAATATTTGAGCTTTCAAGGGAACAAATTGGCTCTGTAGTTTCTGGCATAGGGAAATCTGATTTGGCCAAACAAACATTAAGACTGAGGAGATGCAGCTGCTTCTTGTACTGCAATACAGGTAACTTTTATTACAAAATATTGTTTAAGTTTTACATTATTCAGTGAATAAGCAGCTGTGAATCATCAACTGAGCAATTATCCCTGATGCAAAATTAAAAAATATATTGTAAAAATAAAATTTTATTAACATTGATATGAATTGTGCCAGCTTATTTGGATATTTGAAGGTTTATTTACTTTATACTAAAACTTAAAAAGAGTAATAGTGTTGGATATCGATAAAATTTACTGCACATAATTTATTCTTTTACTTATGGCATAAGGCCATCCCAATGAACATTATTACTGTAATAAGAGTAGCTCACATTTATTGAAGGTTTATTCCATGTCAGTATATAGGGCTAAGTATTGTACAAAGATTGTATCAATGCCCACAGTATCTCTCTGAGGAAGACTTTATTTCCCTCATGTTCAAGTGGGCAATTTGAAGCTTACAAGGTTGTTACCTGAGATCACTCTACTAATGTGGACTTGAACTCTGTCCAGTTCAATGGCAACACCTGGGTTTTCATCAGTGCATTCCTCTTCTGTGATATTATGATGCCCTGCAGGTACTGAAGTGCATCCTTTACCTAAGTGGGTGCAGCTTCCAGGTTTTGAATTTTCACGTGCGATCTAGGGAGTTTTGTCTTCCTCTTCCACTGTCAGACTATGAGATGTCCTGTCTTTCTCCTGTCTCTGTGACAGTCTGCTCCCTTCCCTTCTGATTTGATTCTGCAGGTCTCCTAAGGACTTAGAATCCAGATGAACATGTGGAAATTGTGCAGTAGATAAAAGTCAGTCTGCACTGACTGAGGGACTAGGAAGACTGTCCTGTGTGAAACAAGCTACTGCATAAAGTTGTTTTATGCACATGTAGCTCTCAAGAATGCTGTAGGGAGTATGGGAGCTACATGCAGTGGAAATTGAACTACAGGCTTTCTATGTACTTCTCAGTTTAGATGTTTTATGAATCTATGAGTGAAATTTTTATAAACATGCCAGAGGAAACTACTTGTTCACTGATTCATTAATTCCTTGTTCAACACCTTATTTTAAGGACACCTGCTCTGAGCCAGTCACTGTTCTGGAAGTCAAACATAGTGGCAAACAAAACAAAAATGGTCACTGTCCTCAGAAAGAACATTTTCATGGGGACAGGAGGGCTCAGGTCACAAACACAAAAATAACCAAGATCATTGCTGAAGAAAGTGTCACCTGGGAATATAATAGAGTATGATGGGTCTTGGAAGCCTCTCTCGGGAGGTGACATTGGAAATGAGTCTTGAATGACAAGAAGGAACAAAAACCTGAGAGAAAACCTATTTAAGCACTAAAAACAAAAAGTAAAAAATTCCCAAGGCAGGAGTAAGCTGGCCTTCTTTATGAAACAGAAAGTCACTGTGGCTGGAGCTTGGAGACGGAGAGGGAAAACACAAAGGCCAGATCACAGAGGGACTTATAGTTCAATCTCCACACAATGGAAAACACTGGAAGGTTTTAAGCTACAAGAAGGCATGACATGATTTACATTTTTAAGAGATAAGTTTGCCTGCTATATAGAAAATAGATTTTGTTACCATGTACAGCTTTCTAGGACCTGTAAACAGCTTTGTAAAACTAAACTTTGACCAGGACACTCATTTAACTGCAAACAAAACAAAACAAAAAAAACCTCAAAAGAGTGAGTTCCAACTTACTTTACTTGACAAAGTCCCTAATTCCTTCACTCTGGGCATGGTAATATCCTTATCTCCAAGGTGTCTGGAGGGCACTGAGGGCAGAAGCTTAGGATTTTAGTCATCTTGTATTCTCGGTCCTTCAGAAATCTAACTGTGGTGAATTACTCAGGAGGACACAAGGACTTTTCTGCCTCACTCCAAGTCCTGACCCAGTCCTCCCCCACTTATTCTCTGAGGCTGGAAATATTATCTTTTACTTCATTAATGCAAGTTTTAGACCCCTTGTTAAAGTGCGTGTATCTCTAAGGGGAGTAACTTGGAGCTGATCATCATTGGCCACTGTCACCTCAAATTGAGAATTAGGAATTGAGGGTTAGAAAAGTGAAGGGAATGTGCATTGAGGACCTCTGGATCTGCAGTGGTGGGACAAGACCAGATGTAGATGACAGGGGACATCAAAATCAAAAGCCCCTGAAGGGACAAGTTGCGCATGACTGCCATTCACTTTTGCTTCATTCCAGCCTTTTCCTCTGTTTGAATGTTAGTTCTTCTCTTTTTCTTCACCCTTGAGTGAGCAATAGCCTCTTTTGTCTATGGAAAGAATTAAAGGAAAGATTGCTAAAGCTTGTGCCTGAAACCAAAACAGGAAGATAGAGTTGAGTCTCCAGAGAGCCACTCAGAACATCTCAATTAGTAGCCAATACTCAGTGCAGCAAGAAATCATGTACCTTGCTGAGTGAGGAATACCAGGAAGAGACTAATTCCTTTTAAAAATAGACAATTTGATATAGTGGAAAGAGCACTGGGTGAGACACTGGGGACCTGTTCGGGAATGCCAATTCTAGCATTTACCCATGTGAGACTTTACCAGAAGGAGAGTTTATTTCAAGGAATTTACAGTAAAATAATCAATATCCAATGAATTAACACTCACAAGAATCCTCAATTTGCTAAATAAATCTCCAGTAGGCTACCTGGCAGTGGGAAGGCAAACCTATAATCACCCAAAGCTAACTCTAGCTGCATAAATTAAACTTCAGTCATACGTGTGTGTGTATGAATGCATATAGTCATACATGTGAATATGCACAAGCAAACTTGTGTGTGATAATATAGATATAGATAGAGGTACGTACATTCACCTGTGTGCGTATATACACACATAAGAAAGCCTGTGTACATATATATATCTGCAGTCACATACATACATGTGAGTTTACAAGTAATACATGTGTATATATTCATTCTCTTTAGTAGGGAAACTCTGGTTGTGACAGAATAACTGGTACTAGACTCACCTGCCCACCAAATAACTATAAAATCAGGATAGATCATATCAAAATAATTATTTAAAGACTTTGAGGAGCAACCAAATGAAATGCTATGCTCTTTAAGAGAACAAAACCATATTGTACAACTAGGTGTTTACCCAAAGGATACAAAAATACAGATTCTATGGGCACCTGGGTGGCTCAGTTGTTAGGCATCTGCCTTTGGCTCAGGTCATGATCCCAGGTCCTGGGGTCAAGCCCCACATTGGGCTTCCCACTCAGTGGGGGGCCTGCTTCTCCTTCTCCCTCTGTCTGCTGCTCCTCCTACTGTGCTCACTTTCTCTCTCTCTGTCAAATAAATAAGTAAAATCTTAAAAAAAAAAATACAGATTCGAAGAGGTACATGCACCCTGATGTTCATAGCAGCATTATCAACATAAGGAATACCATGGAGGACATTAGGAAAAGGAAAGGAAAAGTGAAGGGGGGAAATCGCAGGGGGAGACGAACCATGCGAGACTGTGGACTCCAAGAAACAAACAGGGTTTTAGAGGGGTGGGGGCTGGAGGAATGGGTGAGCCTGGTGGTGGATATTAAGGAGGGCACATATTGCATGGAGCACTGAGTATTATACGTAAACAATGACTCTTAGAACACTACATCAAACACTAATGATGTACTGTATGGTGACTAACATAACACAATAAAAAAATAATAAAAATAAACAATGTAATTAATTAAAATAAATTAAAAAAACAATAACCAAACTATGGAGAGAGCCCAAATGTCCATCGAATAATGAATGGATAAAGAAGATGTGGTATATATACACAATGGAATATTAGTCATCAAAAAGAAAGAAATCTTGCCATTTGCTGGCTAACAGACATATGAAAAAATGTTCATCATCATTAGTCATCAGGGAGACTCAAATCAGAACCACATTGAGATACCACCTTACACCAGTTAGAATGGCCAAAATCAACAAGACAGTAAACAACAAATGTTGGAGAGGAAGTGGAGAAGGGGGAACCCGCTTACATTGTTGGTGGGAATGCAAGTTGGTGTAGCCACTTTGGAAAACAGCATGGAGATTCCTGAAGAAATTAAAAATAGATCCACCCTATGACCCTGCAATTGCACCACTGGATATTTACCCCAAAGATGCAGATGTAGTACAAAGAAGGGCCACATGTACCCCAATGTTCATAGCAGCAATGGCCACAATCGCCAAACTGTGGAAAGAGCCAAAATGGCCTTCAAAAGATGAATGGATAAAGAAGATATGGTCCATATATACAATGGAATATTATGCCTCCATCAGAAAGGATGAATACCCAACTTTTGTATCAACATGGATGGGACTGGAAGAGATTATGCTGAGTGAAATAAGTCAAGCAGAGACAGTCAGTTATCATATGGTTTCACTTACATGTAGAGCATAAGGAAAAACATGGAGGACATTGGGAGAGGGAAAGGAAGGGTGAATTGGGGGAAATCGGAGGGGGAGATGAACTAAGAGAGACTGTGGACTCTGAGCAACAAACGGAGGGTTTTAGAGGGGATGGGTGGGGGGTTGGGCAAGCCTG
>CM052889.1:25065027-25096661 GCA_028534135.1 Potos flavus
TGCTGAGTGAAATAAGTCAAGCAGAGACAGTCAGTTATCATATGGTTTCACTTACATGTAGAGCATAAGGAAAAACATGGAGGACATTGGGAGAGGGAAAGGAAGGGTGAATTGGGGGAAATCGGAGGGGGAGATGAACTAAGAGAGACTGTGGACTCTGAGCAACAAAAGGAGGGTTTTAGAGGGGATGGGTGGGGGGTTGGGCAAGCCTGGTGGTGGGTATTGAGGAGGGCACGTATTGCATGGAGCATTGGGTGTGGTGCATGAACAATGAATCTTGGAACACTGAAAAAATAAAATTAAAAAAAAAAAAAAAGAAATCTTGCCATTTGCAATGACCTGGATGGAGCTAGAGTATATTATGCTAAGTGAAATAAGTCAGAGAAAGACAAATACTATATGATTTCACTCATGCAGAATTTAAGAAACAAAACAGATGAACATATGGAAGGGGGAAAAACAAGAAAAAAGAGAGGAAAACAAACCATAAGTGAATCTTAGAGAACAAACTGAGGGTGATGGAGGGAGATGGGTGGGGGATGGGCTACATGGGTGATGGGTATTAAGGAGGACACTCGATATGATGAGCACTTGGTGCTGTATGTAAGTGATGAATTACTAAATTTTATTCCTAAAGCCGACATTGCAATATATGTTAACTAACTAGAATTTAAATAAAAATTTGAAGAAAAAAGAATCCTACAGTAAACCCACTGGATTTATTTGGGCCCTGGATCCTAATTCCAGGAAAATATCATTGGATTGGCTTGGGTTGGATCAAGTACAGATACCTGGTGATGGTGGGGGATGGGATGTCATAGTACAGCACCCTATGTAGAATAAAATGACTGTCCCCTTTTAGAATGGACAGTTCCGCAATGGCTGCCTGTTGGCCAGAGAGCACAGGCAACTTTTTTTCTACAAATGAAAACTTTTTTGACTGCATAAAATTTGAAATGTTTAAACAGTAAAGAATACCCTAGACAGAATAATTAGGGCTAAGAAACATTACAAAAGAAACAAGTATTTGCAAAATGTCAGCTCCTCTAAAATAACATGAGTTTAGTATGAAACTAATAAAAATATTCCTAAGTTAAAAAGAGAGAGAGAGAGAGAGTGAGGGCATAGAAGACGATACCCATAGTTACTAAGACTTTCTCCTTGAGGATGTTTTCTGGGCTCTGATGCTGGAAAGAGAAGCCCAAATAATGAATAGTGAACTTAATAGGCAGTGGAAACAAATTCAGAGTCTGGCCCTGCTAACATAACTAGGATTTTGGAGCAGCGTACAGAGAAAGGTAAACCACAGGAAGAGCATTTCAGAAATCTATGTGGAAATAGCCTCCAGGTCCTGGCCCAACCACTGGCCTGTGCAGATACAACACGAGACTATAGGAAGCCTGGGTGATAACAGATGCTAGGTGGTTGGGAGCTAATCAGAGATTACAGAGACCCCACAGGGGAGTGGAGGTACTTTGGGAAACACCTTAGACAGAGATCCTAAAAAAGTTCTACTGTATAAGGTCCATGCCTTAAGAATAAGAAAGAAAAAAAAAACTGAAATAGATCTGTTTTAACAAAGCTTTTACCAGACTCTGAACAGAATCAAGGGGATTCACCAGTAATTTAACCACCTACCAAATAAAATTCAACTCCCTTTAATAGAAGATAACATAATCCAAAACCTCTGTGAAACATTTTTTTAAAATGTCCAGTATACCATCAAAATTTACTAGACATAAAATTAAACAAAAAAGTGACTGATGATAGATAAGACAATGAACAGCAGCAAATCTAGAGATAATTCGATGTTGGAATTAATAGATAGGGACATAAAAATGTTGAATTTAAAAAATAGAGGGAAAAATGAATGGAATGGATAAAAAGCTAAACTATTTTAACAGAATCTGTTTTTTAAAGATTTTATTTATTTATTCGACAGAGAGAGAGAGAGATATCACAAGTAGGCAGAGGCAGACAGAGAGAGAGGGGGAAGCAGGCTCCCCGCTGAGCAGAGAGCCCAATGCGGGGCTCGATCCCAGGACCCTGAGATCATGACCTGAGCCGAAGGCAGTGGCTTTAACCCACTGAGACACCCAGGCGCCCCAAGAGAATCTGTTTTTTACAAATAATTAAATGAACCTTCTAGAAGTATAAAATAACAGTATCTGAAATTGGAAGGGTTTAACAACAGCCTGGGCACAATAGAAGATAGGATCATTGAAAGTTAAAGAGAGATTGTTAGAAAATACCGAAACTGAAGCACAAGAAGAAAAAAACAATAAGAAAGAGCAGAAAGAGATGTGTGAGATAGATTAAACTATCTAACATATACGTAATTGCAATCATTGGAGAAGAAAAAAGGATAAGAAAGAAACGTATTTAGGGGAAAATGGCCATGGACTTTTTAATTCTGATGAAAGATATTAACCCACAGATTAAAGAGCTCAGTGAGCCATAAATGGGAAAATACAAAAACATTATATTAGGCACTATATAGTCAAACTTTTAAAAACAAAATGAAAGAGAACATTTCAATTAGAGATAAACATTGGAATGGAGAAGGAAGCTTAATTTCTTTAAAGAACCTTTGTATGCCGCTTTGCTGGGAATCTTTGGCAAATGCTTTGACAATCTTTAAATGCCTGTTATGATGAAATGGGAGAGTGGATTATATGCTCCTTTGGAAGTTACTCAAGAGCTGCCTCAATTTTACTTCTTTTATAAAGTCTTAAACCTTACCATTTCAGCTCCCCTGATTACTGGAACAGAGCCAGGCATCTCTTTTTTCTTGTTCATTCTGATCATGCTTCTCCATTCCAATGCTAGTTCCTTAAGGATGCATGAACATTTCACATAGCTCCTCGGGAATTCCATATTTCTTTAAGGATGCACAAACATTTCATGTAACTCCTTCAAGGCTTAGCCATACTAGAATAAATTATACTCTCTATGAAATTTTTTTACATTGAATTAATTAAATGTATTAGTCCTTGTAACAAAAAAAGAATGTAAGGTTTGCAGATATTTTTTCACTCATATAATCCACACATTCTTTCTATCAATATTTATTATGTTCCTTCTATGTGTGAAGCACTTGCATCTAAAAAACAATGTGCCATTGTTCCATAAATTTTCAAATGTACATAAAATAGGCCAAATAAATGCCAAATTCAGTATCCTGTTAAACATTATTATCCATTTACAATATCTATTACCCTTTTAAAATTTCAATACCTAAGTCTTCTATAATCAATTGCAATTGCATGAATACACAATAACTTTTTTATTAAATCTGAGTTTAAATATTTGTTGTAGAGCCTTAATTTAAAATCTGACCCTCTTTCAAATGGAATGCCTTTATGAAATTTAATAAAACATGAAGGTCATAAAATGTATTAAACTGTTGTACTTTCCATTTTTAATTCTGAACAGGCAAGATTAAAGAGAGTAGCTTGCTTTTTTACAGCAAGGCAAGGCACATTGGAAAAAAGGATGATTTCTCTTCTTCTGGGCCCTCACCCTCAGGAAGAGTCCTATCAACTATTTATGGGAAATACTGAGTACAGAAAGACAGGGGACAATACCAGATGACCTCCCCAAAATCTTCAACCCTGAAGATTCCATAACACATTCTCCTGTTCTGCAAAATGTGTCCAAAGAAATTTTAACAAATAGTGAGATCCCAGCTGCTTGTAGTTAAAAGATCGTCAAAAACCATATGAAAGGCCTGTAAGAAACAAATACTACAACTAGAGCAAGACGACCTCCTCAGAGCAGGACTGACCTGTTTATGAGACACTGAATTTTTTGGGAGGGGACTTGAGGAGAAAAAAAAATCGTTATTGGTGTTAGCCTTTAAACTACGTTTATTCATTCTTTAATGTCCTCTCTAGCTGATTGTTTATGGTATAAGGGCACTTGATAGACAGTTAATAAGTACCAATTAAAGGAATAGATATGCAGACCTCCTCTGCCACATATTTCTCCTGAATATGATTCAAATCTGAAATGCTTCTGACAACAATTTTGGTCGCTTGAAAACCAGTGGTTTTTGTTTTCTTTTTTCAACATCTTGTAAAGAAGTTCACTGAATAGCTTGGTTCTCAAATGTTGGTTATGACCCAAATTAAAGTTGCTGATGCTCTACAAAATGGCTTGGAAACCACCCCAGAGAAAGAAACAGTCCACCCTCCCTGTTCCCAGCCTCCAGGCCAACTGCAAAAAGACAAAGAACATGGAGTCTTTTACAAGAGGGAATCCTGCTCTAGAGTGTTCTCCACTCACACCACCCGAACTCTGATGAGGGGTAGAGAAGGGCAAAACACTCTCTTTTATTAGATAATCACCATCTACCCATAGTTGGCTGGCAATGCCATTTTCACTTTTGGCCTGAGTTTTTGAGGACAGAAGGATGGAGAGGAAAGGAAGGAAAAAGTATTAATATATTTGTTTATTGGTCATTTGTGATATGGCAGATACGGTTCAGTGGAATAGGAAGAGTAAGACACTGCTGTCACTGATTTGGAGGAACTACTTACTCTTTGGCAGAGAAGTGTGCTGGTTAGCTTTCATTTACCCCTGCTGATTCACCACCCACCCTCTTCAGTGTCCCAAAAGACTGAGCAGTATGGACCACATCAACAGGTTCTCTTGCCTTCTGCCTTCTAATTGGTTCAGTTCATGCAGAACCTTGCAAAAAGGCAGTTGACTGAGAGTGAGGGAATTTGGGGAATATTTATTCCCCCCAGTTCCCTCCCTGCTTGGTCACCTAGACTGGCTGCATTTCTCAGCTTAAAGCCACAGCTTCTGTCAGCAGTGTTCCCAACATTCTCTCTCCTTATGCTTCTGTAACCACAAGGCTTCCTTTGCTCCTTCAGGCTGAGAGGTGGTAGCACCACCCCTATCACTAGACCAGGGTATTGCACTATCCATTGTTGTTCACTGAACTCTGCCCACACCTTTGAAAATAGTTGTTTTATTTCACCATCCTCAAATGTCCAATTTTATTGTGCTACTTGTGACTGATACAAGGACTTTTGCTTGCTTGCTTGCTCTGTGATCCTGGCCAAGTTATCTGCCTTCTCATCTTCTGGACATAATAACATATATCTTGTACAACTCTTCTGAGGATTTGAGAAGTATACCGAGCATCCAATACACCATAATAACCAGTAGCTTCATTCAGGCATTGGAATTATTCACATTCAAATATATGTGTTTAGCCAAAATAGAGAGGAGGGTGGAAGGAAGGAGGGAAAGGGGGAGGAGAGCATTAAGCTATATAATGTGGTGATTCCGTAGGCCATTTCCCTTAATGAGTGTCTGTCTCATGTTGGTCTCAGATCTCATGTGAGCCTTATTCTGTGAGAATCTTCCCATGTTGACTGGGATTTTGCTGTTTGGACAGTTGTATTTTGTATTCCACATGACCCCTAAACAAAAGCCAACCACTTCTCTGGTGCCCAGCCAAGGAACAGTTCTCTGGTGGAAAAACTGGCTGAGTTGAACTTATTGAGAAGTTGTAAATTGGTCCTCAGTGTGGTGTTTCTTCAGGATTTCAAGATAATTTTTATTTTGAATCATGTTTTCTGGCGTTAGAAACCACTCCTCAGATAGGATGGCTCTCCAATGTAAGTGTTCAGCCACAGGGAAGCTGTCACTCTACCTTTACTATTTACATGTTGGACTCTACCACAAGACTCCTGTCCTCTCTTTGTCTTTATAGATCCAATCCAAATAGATACTTCATACAAATTGACTGAACAAAGGAGTAAAAACATGAAAGAGTAGAGCCAGACCACAAAATGCTTTACAAAATCATCAATTCCCAGGAAATATTTATTTTCTCTTTTTTTCTCCCAGTGGAGAGTTGGAATGCATAGTGGGTCCAGGGAAGCCAGTGGCTTACTTGGATGCTCACTTAAGGTCAAAATATGGATGCTTCAGTTCATTAGACCTCAGGGATGTGAGTTAGAAGTTTGGGGATTCACAGATGTGAATGAGGTTCTTCTGTGGCTAGTCTACTATATAAACTAACCAGATTTCATAAAACTAAACTTTTGACCTCTCCACATCCTTGGTTTATTATTATTATTTTATTTTATTATGTTCAGTTAGCCAACATGTAGTACCTTAGTTTTTGATGTAGTGTTCAATGCTTCATTAGTTGCGTATAACACCCAGTGCTCATTACAACACATTTTAAATGGAATACATCATTCTTGCTTGCATATATCTCATTGCTTGTTTTATTGTTACTTTCATCTAAGGAGGCTGAGGGTGGGTACTGTAGTGTTGGTACAATTGAGGTGATATGAAAGGCTAGCAGTGCAGCTCTCATCCATCTGCTTTTCCTCTATCTTCTTGACAGTAGACTTAAACTTTCTTGAGGTGTATGCAGGTCTATGTCCATGAGCAGGGATATTTTTCTTGGAATAGAGTGGTCTGAATACCACTTCCTACCCTGTAGCAAAGTACACATTTTCTCAATATCCCTTTTGAATCTTTTTGGGCCCCTGATATCATCTTCTAGGATGACAAGCAGTTCTAAAGAGCCTGCAGTTTGTAAACAATGCTAACAAGAAAACCCTGATGGAAGAAATTTTTCATTCACTTTCTTGACTTATTTGTAGAGTTCTCCTCCTGCCTGTATTTGTAGCTAGCTGACTGATACATTAGCCAAGGGGATCTGAATAAGCCATCAGTGTTAAATGACCAAGATTAAAGAGAATATTCTTCTCTGAAATTGGATAATTGGATCAATCCACTGGTCTTTCAGTAATCTCAAGACTTTGGGACATAAGTCTTTGAATAATTCAAACCTTTGGTCCTTAGTAAATTTATGTAACCTTGATTTGCCTAGGAAACCAATTCACTTTATCTAGAAAATTAAATCTCATTTACTATTTAAATCACCTTTAGTTAAGTTTCTGACTGTCATGTGTCATTCATTTAATCGTTCATTTATTTAACAAATAAATTGAATTATGCTGCATAGTACTGTTTTAGGTACTGGGGATAGAGTCACAAATAGAACAAACACAAAAGCAAGTGAGAGTCCCTGCCCCCGTAGAGTTTACATGCTAGGGGGAACAGATGAAAAAATGAACAGTGTAAATAAATAATCATGTGGTATATTAAAAGATATGAGGTGCTATGGTGAAAAATAAAGTGGGAAGGGGATAGGGATGGCTTGGGTAGAAGCTTCCAGTTAAAAAAGGCAACATGGGCATAGTGCCCAAGGTGGGGTATGCCTGGCATTTTCATTGCACCAGGGGCCAGTGTAGTTTAAGGAGAAAAGCAGAGAGCAGTATTAAAGGTGATATCTGAGAGGGGCTGAGGTCAGATGGTGTAGTGCCTAGTGTCTCTCTGAGGGAATTTTGGCTTTTACTCTGAATAAAATGAGAAGGCACTGGAGGGTTTTGAGCAAATGAGTGACATGATTTGATTGATATTGTAACAGAATCATTTTGTTGAGGTTAGACTGAAGGGCCCAAGGTTAGAAGTTGAAGAATTTTAGAGAGCCCTACTGTGATCTGAGCAAAAGATGAAGAGATGATAGTAGTTTTGATGAGGAGAAAGTGGTACAGGTAGTGAGAAGTGGTCATTTGAGCTAATAGAATTTACTGATGGATAGGATTGGGGTGAGAGAAAGTGAGGGGTCAGGGATGACACTGATGTGTTAGGCCTGCACGATCACCAGGGTGATGCTGTCACTGAGAGGGAGACAACTGCAGAGGACTCAGCTTGGGGAGAAAGGTCAGTTTTCAACATACTAGGATCTTCCCAGTGGGTCCAATGTTGGGCTGAGAAGGGAGTCTTAGGAGGGTTGCACCCAAAGAGTACAAACCCTGAATGGTCAGTCATACCATCCATCAACCAATATTTTTGAGCGACTAGTATGTGCCAGGCAGGGTTCTAGGCTCTGGTTCTGCAGCAGTGACTAAGACAGACAAATCCTCTTTCCTTAAAGGCTTACATTACTGTGGGGATATACAGAAGTGATGGATGGATGGATGGATGGATGGATGGATGGATGGATGGGTGGATGGGTAGATGGGTAGATGGACAGTCAGATTGATACATATACAAAGAATAAATTCCAGAAAGTTATAAGTCCTTTGAATAAAAATAAAACAGTTTTAAAAAGAGAGAAAGGTCCATTGCAGCATGGCAGAAACTTCTTTTAGCTGAAGTGACCCAAAGAAAATGTCTCTCTGAGAAAATGACGCATGAATTGAGTTCTGAATGATGAGAAAGAGCCAACCACAGCAAGATGTGGGAGAAGACATCCCAAGCAGAAAAAAATCATTAAATCAAGACTCTGATCTGATGGTAACCCTGAAGTGTTCAGAGGACAGGAGGAAGGCCAATGAGGCCAGAGGGTTGTGAGCATGGGCCAGAGTGGTGGGGAGCAGGGGGGGAGTTGGAAAGAAAAAGTTGGGAAAGATAGGCAAGCACCAGCTCAGGTAGGACCTTGCAGGCTACAGAAGAAGTTTAGATTTCATTCCACATTTAATTACAAACATAGGAGGGTTTTGAACAGGTGCCAAAATCTGATTTGTGTTTTTAAAGATCTCTCCAGCAGCTCTGCAAAGAAGGACCTTAATGGAGAGGCAAGAGAGGAAGCATGGGGATCCATTGTGTGGCTCTGAGTGGATTGTAACATGAAGACAGCAAAGTGTTGAGATGTGCAAATGTATTTGACTATTTACATTTAAATCCATTAAAATTAAATACAATAAAAAATCCAGTTCCTTAATCACACTAGCTGTATTCCAAGTACTCAATAGTTACATGTGGCTCATGGCTCCCTTATTGTACAGCACAGCTATATAGAACATTCCCATAATCACAGAAAGTTCTGTTGGATAATGTTGCTCTAAAAATAAAGTCACAACATTTGATACAAGCTGGTATAGCTATAGATGAAGACAATGTGATGATTTGATGCCAAATAGGTCCTCGGGGAAGCAGGGATGGACTAAATGCATTAGATTCAAATGGTCCAGCAACTGGGGCAAAAACTGCTGTTAATGTGATATCTTTCCCTGTTTTATTTGGAATTTCACATACTAATAATGCATCCTAGCCTCCACATTCCATGTTCCTTCTATAAATAGCCTCTTATCGCAACATATTCCTAATAAGGATCTAGACCTTTATTCTCCCTATATTAGTCAGTTATCCTTTGGTTACAAGTATTGGAAGTCCACCCAAACTAGCTCAAATTTTAGAAAGAGAGTTATAAAGGTAAATGTGTTAACTCGGAACCCAGTAGCTACCATAATAGCAGGATGTCATAGGATCTAGAGGGTGGAGAGGTAGAGTTTTGCATTGCTGCTTCATTTTTTCTATCATAGATGAGCTTCTCTGCACATATATCCACCCTGTAAACGTTTCAGAACACTCCCCAAATGACCACAACCCCAAGTTTATACAGCCTTCTAGTTGAAGCACTGAACACAGATGAATTTAATGTATTTAATCTGTGAGTTATTTTTTAAATTCTGAGAGACACCAATTGTCCCAGCTTGACACAGTCAGCTGTGGCCAGGTTTATGGAGCCCCTGATACTGGGATTGAGTCTTAAGGAGGAGGATCTCTAGGAGATGGGTATGAATGAGGAGGAAATGACAGGTGGAGGAGTGACAGGCATTTCTGCTTGTGGCTCCTATTTGTACCCTTGAAACCAGTGAAGATTATACCAAAGCTATAACAAGCCAGATAGGCATCTATTAATTATACATTTATTTAGCAATAAGTTTGGCAGTCTAGAAGACATGATTCCTATGCCCAGGTATTTACCAAATGTTAGGCATTCCTCAAACAGAATCCTTGATTGAGAAGCAGGAATCAACAGGAATGAATCAGGTAAGCGGCCTCTAGCCAGTTATTACACATAGAGAGGTCCCAACAAAATTGTAACTTCACAAAAATCTTGGTGTAAATAGCTGTACTTGTATCCCTCATCAGTCAGACCTCTCTGTCTCAGTAATTCCTTGCACTGAATTCACGTGGCCTCCTGTCATTCCTGGAGCTCCTGGACAGGTGCTTAAAGACAGAGAGCATGATTTCTTCATCCTTCACCCTGGCATATAGCAGCTGTTCCATACATGTGGATGGATGGATGCATGCATGCATGGATGTGTGGATGGGTGGATGGATGCATGGACACATGGGAGGAAGGATGGTGGATGATATAGGGCTCAGTAGAGAAGTTTAGCATCACTATGAGCCCTGCATCATTGCTCCTGGAGAGGCCACATCCTCCTCTTCATGCATGAATCATCCTCTTTTACCAGTCTCTTTCAAGAGCCAAGGACATGTACTGATATTAGAGACTTCGACATTTGTATTACGTGGGTATCAGCAAAAGACTAACGAAGAGATCATACCCACATTGGCCTGAGGAGCCAAATCATTCTTAGTATTTAAGGCAAACTAAAATATCTTTTTCTGGGGGTATAAGTACACCTTTAATTTCAAAAATATACCTTTCATGAAAGTGGGAATTAGATTGTTTATGAAAGGCAGGAATTCCTGTTTTGGTTTCTGTTCAGTAATGGCCATTACGCAGATTTCTGACCCGTGTGGGATTGTTGCTGAATCGTAAGCATACCTTACCAAAGACCGGGAAGCTGCTAATTAATCCTACAGGAGATTGTAGAGGCACGTTTGCCATTCATCCAGCAAGTGCTATTTAAGTGCCCATGGTGAGCATCCGAGTGTACTTAAGCTAAAGGGCTTGTGCTAGGTGGGACAGGAGCTCCACAGTGCGCCAGTGCGTCACCACCCACACTCTGAGCCAAACTCACTCACCCTGACTAAACTGGCCGAGTCGCTTTCAGTTAGGGTGATCCTCTTGGAGGCATCAACACTGACCTTAAGACGGTTCGGTTCCTCCTGTGTACCTTCCGCAGCTGAGCTGGCATTTGTTAAGGTAATGGGAGACTGCGGCAAATAGATGGGAAGCACGCACTTCGGGTCATTGAATCCAAACCGTGCTCTCACTTCAGCCTGTTTGCTGCACAGCAGGCCTTGGCTCTAATGACTCTGTTTCTCATTGAACTCCTAGGATAGCAGCAGTCTCCGTTTCCTTTAGTGTCTTGCCTGTCTCTCCTTAGGGGAAAATCAGTTCCTTGTGCTTTTCTCATTCTAATGAGCCTCTAGGAGTTGGGAGCAAATGCATCTTAGAGACGTGGAGAGAACAGAATGCAGCTACCTGCGTGGGGAAGAGGCACAGAAATGTACAGTGGTGCTTTATGTAATTAGATTCCATTCCATGAGCATTTATGGAGTACCCAGGCTTGGGACAAGGGAGAATTGAGGATATTAAAATTTTCTGAGAGCTTACGGCATCCCAGGCACTGGGACAGGAGCATGATGGGAGCCTGCTGATTTTATTCTCCCCACTCCGTGGACATACTACAGCCTGCATTTCAGATATAAGAAATGGAGAAGTTAAGCAGCATGCCCAAGTCACAAAGCTAGAGATATACTGAAGCCAGGACCTTCTATCTGCACCGAAGCCTGAACTCATTCCACTTTTCTCTCTGTCTCCTGGTGCTGAATAGGCAGAGGAGAGATGCAAGTCAAACCTCCAAATAATGAGGGAGCTCTACGTATTTTGACAGGAAGGAGCGGAGCATCCCAGTGGGAACCTCTAAAGAGGCAGGACAATGGGAGAAGGGACTTGAGTTCAAGGCCCACTTCTGCCACTTTGCTGCCCTCTTACTAAGCAAGGCAGAGGTGGCACTGAGCCCTCTGTGGGCTGTCCTCTCCTGTGTTCCCCACCACACGAGGCTGACTCCTTGCTGCACTAAAGACTTCGCTTGTCTGGCCCTCTCCTCTCAGAAGCTTCACCAATTTTTGTATTTTTCACTTAATTCAGTGAGCATTTGTTAAATGCCTACTATGTGCATACTATGCATGCCCCCTGCTTTAAAAAATTCACAGCCACTCAATGCCAAGGATTTATTTGCGTGTGTGAAATCAAATATATGTCAGATTATTCACTGCAGCATTATCTGAATAGCAAAGTAAAGAAGTGGTTAAATAAATTATAGTACCTCCATACAAATGACTGTTGTGTAGCTGTCTTTGAAACTGAGGGAAAAAAAACCCCTCCAAGCCGCATAGCTAAATAAAAGAGCAAGTGGCAGAACATTTGGCATGCTACCATTTGCATGTATGTGTATAATACACACATATACATGTATGTTTGTGAATTGTGCAGGGGCACACAAGAAACCAATAACATTTGTTGCCTCCAGGTGGGAGCTGGATGGCTGAGGAATAGGAACAGGAGGGAGACTTTTCACTGTACAGCAATGACCTGTGGGCGAGGAAGCATCAGTAGTTTCCCCCTCACTCATCACAGTCCAGTATGTAGTCTTACTGTGCATGTTTGCACCAGCTCACTCTGCCTGTTGCTTACCATGTGACTCTGATGACGTCTGACTAGTCTCTGGCCTTTTCCTGGACTGGAGTTCAGTTTACTGGTTTTGTGCTTGGTTGACAATGTCACATTGCTATAAAAGTTTTGAACTCTCTAATTCTTACTCTGACTTTCTCTAATGTACCAGAAGCAAACTGTTCATGGACCAGCACTGCCATACACCTTTCTGAACTTTGACTTTGGAAATATTATCTATCCAAAGCAATGTTTTGTTTTTGTTTTTGTTTTTAATGCTAGTGACCTACCCTTAGCAGAGCAACCTTGTAAGAAATGAGGATAGATTTGGTGATCTTGGATTCCTCTGGATTCTGTCTTCCAGCATCTGCTCTCTACAAAACCGTGAGGTTGACCTAGGGTGTAGCTGGCTCTTTCACTCTCTGACAGATGAGCTTTGCAGCCATTTCCCTTCTCCTTCAAGGAACTGCCTTTGAGTTCCTCCCTGTCCGCTCCCTGACTCTTTCTGTGGCTGTCTACTCACTCACTCTTAGACAGATGTGCAGTCCTAATACAAACACAAAGTATTTCCCTTCCCATGTAAACAGAGGAATTGAAAATATGGTTTTCTAGACTGAAGGAGAAAAGGCATCCGGATTGGATGGCAGATATCATTCTTGAGTATTATTAGCTGGCCACCACTTACCACTAGTCAGTCCCCAGGGAGAGTACATGAGGAGACAGAAAAAGCCTGGAGAGATGGGGAGGTGGGCATGGGAGGCAGGAGTTCTACAAACCGTTCATGACATGTATGACATGGAGTTGACAGGGAAGAGACTCTAAAATAGGGAATTAAGGGAAATAAGACTAGCCATTGTAGATTCATAGAATTCAATAAATTGGCGATTAGAAGTAAACCGGGCAGAGTCGTCTTAAAAAGCCATATAATCATCAGGTCAAAAGAAATCAGGCTGAACATTGTAACCTGTCTACAGGGAGAATGCACTAGAAGCATAGCAAAGTGGAGTCCCAGGGCAGATGTTGGCAGTGACCATCCAAGCCATAACCGGGGGAGAGACGTCTGGACTTAACATAACCTACTAAGTCCTCCTGGTGGCAGGAGTGTCCCTACTGCAGAGATGGTAGCATCAGCCTTGACCTACCACTCGCCACCACAGAGCTCATCCCCCTTGAGCTCATGACATATGGATCAAGCAATCTGTTAATACAGTTTGCATTGCCATGTGTCTTTGCCCAGAGGGAGAGAATGTGTTGCCTTTTCTGTTATATGGCTCATTATCAATCACTGGCTCTGTGCTCTATATTCCAGACTCTTGTAAACCTGAATAATGTGAATCCACTCTGGGGATGCAGATCCACTTTTGGTCAAGAGGAAAACTCAAGAGTATGAGCACATAAAGCGAAAGAACCAGCCATGAGCTGTGGTTATATCACAATGGTGGGCACCGAGACCTTGTAGCAGCCAGACACCTAAAAGCTGCTGAATCAGGATCACGGTGACTCTCTCAAATTTCTCAAGTTCTTTGGGTCAAAGCAGAAGCTCTGGACCTAATCCTCATCAGGCTTCTGTACCAGTTTTGATTTGGCATGGCTCAACAATGGAATGGGGTGTGTCCAACATGCGATTCCACAGTCACAAAAGCTGTATATTTAAGGCCATGTTAAAACACCCAATATCAAAACAGCCAAGACAAAAAGTTATATACTTCTTAAGACCTGTTTTAAATTTTTTAAAAAATGTAAGAGGTAATCTATGTACATGTGTAAAATATTAAAATGTATTTCTAAAGTACAGGCAGAAGTCTCTCACCCTTGGTCTGTTTGCCCAATTTCCATTTCTCTCCCAAAAGTAACTCCTGTGACTAATTTGCTATTCATTCTCATAAATATTTTGGTATGTGTAAGCCAATGGGAGATGTATTTTTTTCCTTTATTTTCTACACAAAATAGCATACTCTAGGCTTTTTTCTGTATACCTTGATTATCTTTTATCAGTATATCTTAGTGGTGTTTCCCTATCAGTACAAAAAGTTTTCTCTTTCAGGAATTCACATCATACTCAGAGTTGATGAGATAAGCACACAGGATTTGGTATCAGATAGACCCAGCTTCATAACTTCCTATCTATGTGCATTGGGTGGGTTTCTTGACTTTTGTAAACTTTTAGTTTCTAAGTCTGTAAAATAGGGGCAAAAAATTCAGTTTACAAAGTTTTTGTGAAATGTAAGTATGTGTGGGCATCACATACCTTGATTTCAAAGTATACTATAAAGCTATAGTAATCAAAACAATATTATATTGGCATAAAAACAGGTACATAGATCAATGACACAGAATAGAGAGCCTGAAATAAATACATGGATGATCAATTAATTTATGACAAAGGAGCCAAGAATATGCTATGGTGAAAGGATGATCTCTTTAACAAATGGCTAACTGAGAAAACATACAGCCACATATCAAAGAATGAAACTGACCACTTTCTTACACCACACATAGAAATCAACTCAAAGTGGATTAAAGACTTGAACAGAAGACCTAAAACCATAAAACTCCTAGAAGAAAAAATGGGGGTAAGCTCCCTGACATTGGTCTTGGCAATGATTTTTTGGATTTGAGGTCAAAAGCAAAGGCAACAAAAGCAAAATAAACAAGAAGGATTATATCAAGCTAAAAAGCTTCTTCACAGCAGAGGAAGCCATAAACACAATGGAAAAGCATTCTGTGGAATAAGAGAAAGTATTTGCAAACCATATATCTGGTAAGGGGTTGATATTCAAAATATATAAAGAACTCATACAACTTAATAGCAAACAAATAAATAGTCTGACTAAAAAAAATGAACAAAGGAACTAAATAGGCCTTTTTCCAAAGAAAAAATACAGGTGGCCAACAGGTACATGAAAAGGTGCTCAACATCACTGATCATCAAGAAAATTCAAATCAAAACCACAATGAGATATTACCTCACACCTGGTAGAATGGCTATCAGCAAAAAGATAAGAAATAACAAGTATTGGCAAGGATGTGGAGAAAAAGGAATCGTTTTGCACTGTTAGTGGAATGTAAACTGGTGCAGCCACTGTGGAAAACAATATGCAGGTTCCTCAGAAAATTAAAAATAAAACATATGATCCTACAATCCCATTTCTGGGAATATACTAGGAAATTTGAACAGGATATCAAAAAGATATCTGCATTCTCATGCTCACTGCAGCATTACTCACAATAGCTAAGACATGGAAACAACCAAAGTATCCATCAATGAATGAATGAATAAGGAAAATGTTACACACACACACCTACATACACAATGGAATATTATTCAGCCAGGAGAAAGAAGAAAAGCCTACCATTTGCAACAGCATGTATATACCATTTGCAAGAGCATGAATATATTATGCTAAGTGAAATAAGCCAGACAGAGAAAGAAATTTACTGCATGGTATCACTTATATGTCTGCGTGTGTGGGGGGTTAAAACTTATAGAAAGGGAGAGTGGAAAAGTTGTTGCAAGGGCTGGGGGATGGGAGAAATTGGGATAGGTTGGTAAAGGGTACAAACTTGCAAAGATTGATAGATGATAGATAGATAGATAGATAGATAGATAGATAGATAGATAGATAGAGTAGAGCCCTCAGCACAACATCGGGAACATTAACATTGAAAGAAAGGAGAGGAAGGAAGAAAAGAAGTGGAAGGAAAGGTAGAGGAAGAAGAAAAAATATCCTGTATTAGCCTAATTTCCAGGTCCCTGCAATTTAGCCCCTGGGCACTAGACAGATGGGTTATCTCCAGCAGACTCCGGTTTCCTCACCTCTAAGTGAGAGGGAATTACTGGATGGTTTTCAAAATTTGTTTCTACACTTAAGTTAGAATCTAGTGCTCTGAAAGAATTCATTAAACTTTCCAATTTTTAAACATTTATTTAACATGCTTTATTGTAGTCTACTTTGTACAATGGGATTAGGAAAATAAACATAAGACGTGTTTCCTTTCCTCAGATATGGACAGAGAAAATACAAAGAAGGAGGCCAAGAAGAGGAAAGAGAATACAAGTTTTCCCTCAATTCTTATTTGAAGGAGGCATACAGAAGGTTCCACTAGCAACAATGGGGTTGGCCATGAAACTTGTGCTAAAGGCACAGTCAATGCCAGTCAATCCCCATAGCTAGTATGTGCAGCTGGTAGTAAAGAAGGCCTGCCTAGTGAATGAGTTTTTAATTCTTATCTCAGTGATATGTTGGGCCAGAGGGATCATCTTCTCGGATCCAAGGGAGTGCAAGTAGTTAACACATATTCTGAGAAAATCTGGCTCAATCCATCTTTGAACTCACAATTCAGTTCAATCTGAGTTGTTTCACATACATGAGATACTCACTGTGTAAACTTGGGTTAAGGCGCTCACTTTCTTAATGTCTTAATTTCCTTATCTTTAAAATGGGAACAATAATAGAAGCCTACTTGCTAGGACTATCGATAAGATTAAATTAGCTAATACGTGTAAAGTACTTAGAATAGTACCCAGCACCTAGTAAGTCTTGTAAAAATATTTACTATCGTAATTATTGTTAATTAGAGTCAGAAACTATACTAATTGCTAGAGGACATGTAAGGATCTAGGAGGTAGCATCCTTGCTCTCAGAGAGAAGGATCTATATGAAAGCTGAATCCACTGTCCTTTAGACTTAACATTTGCCCCATAGGCCTGGGGTCCACTTATGTTCTCTAAGATAAAATACTTTTGATTTCTTCAGGCAACACTGCTCCTAAGGGATCAGGCTCTCTATATCTGGACTTTAGACTAACTTAAATCTTTTATATTTTATGTCAATCAGCTGTTGTCCACAGGAGGTACAGAAAGTAGATCAGCACTTTCTAAATAGTCTGAAGAACCTCTGGACAAAATGATTAGATGTTCCTTGATTTGATGCCAGAATGGTATTATTGCATCTTCACTTGGGAATCCAGGAAGATGAAACACTCAGTACATTCTTTCCGGCATGATACAATCCATACCAAGATGGGCACTGGCCCACTTCTGCAGTTTTGAGTCATTTGTAAATACCATCCCATGAGATTGAAAAGGGTGATGACTGTTCTCAGGCAAATATTTTTCAAGACTATTTTTTTAGAGCAATATTAGATTCATAGCAAAATGAAGAGGAAGGTACAAAGATTTCCCATATACTCCCACACATCCATAGCCTATCACATGATCAGTGTCCACCCCTGCCAGAGTGGTACATTGTTACACTGACGAATTTATATCATGATGACAGATTATAATCATTCAAAGTCCATAGTTTATACTAAAGTTCACTCCTGGTCTTGAACATTCTGTGGATTGGGACAAATGTATAATGACGTGTGTCTATTATTATACACGTATCTGTGTATCCACGTATCCATTTTCACTGCCCTAAAAATCCTCCGTGCTCTATTGGGCAAATTCTTGATGGGGCCTTCTTGTAGATGAAATAAAATCACTTTTTGACCAACCCTAAGACAAATTGCCAATATCCCAACTCATAAAGTTCTTTTTCTTTCTTTCTTACTATTCTCAGGCATTTTTCCTAAAAGGAAATAAGAAAAATGGATGATTCTACATGTTATACATTCTTCAGCCTCTTCTAACTTCTGCCCTCCCCCACCCCAAAGCCATCAGAAATATAAAAAATGATCAGGAGTCGACTAGAGCAAAACCAGCTGAAAGTGGTTGATTTGCAGTTGGGTTTTTGGGACCAATTGCTATGATAAATGTTCTTTTAAGTAGCCAGTTCTGCAAAGGATATAGACTGTTTACATATGATTAATTAAGAAATAATTATCTTTGACTGGGGGAATATGAGACAATAAATGGACCATAAAAGCTAAATAAACACTCAGGCTGCTGCCTTTAGTTTCACTTGGTGCCAGGAATATTTATGGCTTTTATAAAAGACACGATAAACTCTCCCCCCATCCACCCATCATCTCCAAAATCCAAAGGCATTGTGAAATCACTCTTGACACTTTTGTTTTTTCCATGTTCTCTGCCTGTAGACGTGTCACATCAGAATAGTGTATTATTTCACAATCATCATGATACTTTCATTTTTTTTCTCTTGTCAAAGACTGTTGACTTAGAGGTCATCACCAGTGATCTTCTCCACCTCATCTTCATCTCTTACCTGGCCTTTAGAAATGACCCAGTAAAGATTCCCCAGTGCCTAGCCCTCCCCATTGCAGCCCATCTTGCATATTGCTGTCAGTTAAATCTGCCTTGGGCACGGCATTCTCATGCTCAAAAACAAGCAAATGCCCCCAAAAGCTCGATCTTTTTTCTTTTTCTTTTTTATTGAGGGAGTAAAATCCAGACTGTTTAGTCTGGCCTTCAAGTTGCTGTCTTTCATGAATTCAAGCATTTAGCATTGAATCCTCACATATGAGAGGCACTGTATTAAGAATGTAAATATAAGTAGTATGTGTTCCTTGATCCATGGAACTTATAGTTCCAGTAGGATGGGGAGGACAAGTAAATAAACAAGTAAATGCAGCAAAATTGAGTTCAACCAAAAAATATGTACTGGACATGGTGGATACACACACAAAAGAGCATATAATTGCATTGTTTTTGGAAAGCATAGAAAGGTTTCTATCAGGAGGTTGAAACTTTCAATGGGAATGTTGATCTGAAGCATATTGAATGGTGGTGGGTGATTCTCTAGGACACAAGGTAGGAAAGGGGACCCCAAGTGGAGGGTGTAGCGTGAAGTAAGAAAGCAAGTTTGGGAGGAGCTAGAAGCTTGATGTGTGGAGTAGATGGGATAAGGTAAGAAAATAAGTTGGAGACAAAAGCAGATCACACAGGAGACTATTTAAAGAGGTAAGAATTATCCTAGTGTGGCCAAGGCAATCTAAAGACAGGTTTTAAGCTAGGAAGTAAAGTGACTGAATTTTCATTTTATATACATTCTCTGATTGCAGGTGTGAAGGAGAGATTAGCAGAGGACAAGGAGGGTTGTAGTGAAACTGGTTAGAAAAACTTTTCAAGAGTCCATATGAAAGATATTTAGAGCCCGGATAGTAAATTGCAACAACACGTTTGAAAGAGCATTGATTTTGGAACTTGATGGACCCGGGATGCTACTTATAAACTGTGTAACCCATGCCAAGTCATTTAGACTAGTCATGCCTTAGGTATCCTCAGCTATAAAACGGAAATGATGTTGTCTACCTCCCAAGATTGTTGTGAAGTTAAGCTGAAATAATTTTCAAGAAGTGTTTAACACAATGTCTCACATACAAAGAGACTCAATAAAACATAGCCAGTATAAATGCATAGCAATAGGATGAAGGATGTAAAGATGTAACAAGCACTAAAGAAGTAGAATCTACTGGATAGGAGTTGATCCCTGATTTCATGCTGAGAGTTAAAGGAAGGAGAATCAAGGATTACACCTCTTTTTACAAAAATTTTTAGGTAGATAAACTAAGGAGAACAGGAGATTTGGAGGGAAAGTGGTAAATTCGAGTGGAAATATCCAAGGAAGTGGTTTGATAAAAGCATATGGAATTCAATTTAAAAGCATGAGTTTATGGTAAAGATTTGAGAACCCAGAGCATAGTGATGGCAATGCAAGTTTCAGAATAGGTTGAGGTTGCCTAAGGAGAAAATATGAGGTAAAGGGAAAAGATGATCTCAGCAAGAACTCTGAGGAGCCCGGTGATGGGTATTAAGGAGGGCACGTATTGCATGGAGCAGTGGGGTGTTATATGCAAACAAAGAATCATGGAACAAGATATCGAAAACTAATGATATACTGTATGGTGACTAACATAATATAAAAAAAATAAATAAAAATGTTTGAAATTTTAAAAAATTAAAAATAAGGGGCGCCTGGGTGGCTCGGCGGGTTAAAGCCTCTGCCTTCGGCTCGGGTCGTGATCCCAGGGTCCTGGGATCGAGCCCCGCATCGGGCTCTCTGCTCAGCAGGGAGCCTGCTTCCCCCTCTCTCTCTGCCTGCCTCTCTGCCTACTTGTGGTCTCTCTCTCTCTGTCAAATAAATAAATAAAATCTTAAAAAAAAAAATTAAAAATAATTAAAAATAAAAAATTGGGTGGGCAAGGGAAGCCCAAGTGAGTGGCCAGGGAGGGGAGAAATGTGGAAATGGGAAGGACATGGATACCAAGGATTGAGAACATTTAAGGAAGAAGATCTTTGTGGATAACATCAAATGTAAAAAAAAAAAAAAAGGAGATTACATAAGAAAATCATGGATTTGCGTTCATTTGAGTTAGAAAGTTAGGAAGTCATTAATGACACACAGCTAGTAGGCCACACAGCTAGTAGGTGACACAGCAAGTTGGTCCTGGGCAGTCCTAAAATATGAAACCTCTTCTCTTCGGGTAGCATGCTGCCACAGTAATATTTGCATTTTAAGTCTCCTTGCTTAATAAAGAGAGAGATGTTGATCCTGGGCAAAGGTATTTCAAGTGTTGGAGGTCCCAGAGGATTGAGAAGGTAATCACATCTTGTTGACAGCTTCCTATTCTGCAAACTCATGGTGCTGGCCCAATGTGTGCCGAGAAAACACTGACAGTTATGTTAGGAAAGCCAAAGGTGACTGCTTCTAGAACTTTCTCAAGCCCAGGGTAAAGAGTAATTCATTGTTCCCTATAACAGTAATCCTGGATGATTATGGATCAAAGTAAGAGGCAGCTCTCTACTTAGGATGGAGCCCTGGGTTTGAGCCTGTTGACCACCACCTCTCAGCTGTATGACTGACTAACTGAAATTTCTGTACCTTAGTTTCCTCATCAGGAAATTCAGGATAATATGTTTTTTTTGTTTGTTTGTTTTTTCCTTGGCAGGTGTCTGAAAAAGGTGATCCCTTAGGGTTCCTCTAGCCCCGAGATATGGAATTCTCTGATTCTCAGTTGAGTTTTACCAAGGCTCTGCTGTAGACAGTAGGGTCTGCCACGGAAGATCTTCCCAACTAGGTGGTGAGCTAACCTGCTTGCATTTTGCATTCGAGTAAATCTCATTTCTTAAACATTTCCCTTTACTTTAATGCAGTTTGACAAGCAGCAGTGAACTCCCAAGTTACCTCCCTGTGAATAATGTCCCATTGCCTATCTGCATTGTTGTTGCATGTCACAGAGGAACTCCATAAAGCTAACGTATGACCCAGGTGTCAAAACATCATTTCAGGAAATAACTTGGAAATGAATTTTGATCACCAGGACACAGTCCATCCATTCAGCCCAGGGAGACTTAGCACTTCCTGTGGCTCACTCGGATCTGAAAATAGCATCCTAAAGCAAATGTAGAGGAAGTAATTAATTGTGTAAAATAACAGAGATTTTACCCTGAATTGCAGAATCGCCTGTATTCCAACCCTGTCGGGACTTTTATAAGAGCAATCTTTTTCCCTAGTGAGGAAATCTAAGCCAGCCATGAAAATGACCACTGGCCAAGCTGCCCCTTGGCCTAGGGAAATGGAAGAGGCAGGTCCTAATGAGACATTAAACATAGTCTCTCTTTCTTTTCTTCTACCATGACCTTCTAAGTCTAAGAAGATGCTCCCTCCTCTTCCTCTGTCTTGGCCTCTTTCTTTCCTTCCTTTTCACTTTTTTTCTTCTCTAGGTTTTAGGACCCTTATTCTACTACTTTTACTGTGAGGTTTCATTGACTGAGATCAGAGCATTCCTTAAGAGCAGGTTTGGATGGGGGAGACATGGAAGAGGATAGGAAGACATTAGTTTTGCTTCAGCGAATGCCCTAGAGAAAACAGAATGGAAGAAGCATATAAAATAGTAATTATGATAATGAAGTTAATAGATAATATAATATTATATTTGGCGGGAAATTGGTCCTTTTTGACACTAAGACTCTAGGATTCTATAAAGACCACTACTACTCAGGTCACTACTACTGCTACTACTGCTACAAATACTATTATTACTACTAGCAGTAATGATAAAAACCCATCTAAATTACTGTAACATTATATTTGTCAAAGTGCCTTTCTATTTTTAATTTTATTTGACCTCCACAAGTATATAAGGCAGGTAGGGAAACTATAGCATTATTATCCCTCACTTTGTTGACACTGGAAGCAGCTGGGCTTCAAAGAAGCCAACGGTGCCACTCGAATGCACAGAACACTCAGGACTGAACCCAAGCCTTTTGATTCACTGTTTGGGCTCATCGCATTATACTTACTCTAAGGCTTCATTAATGATAATAGGATCTTTCATGGAAACAAATTTTGAGGGCCCACAGGAGAGAGAAAAATGGTTAAAGAGGTAGAGGAGGGAAAAGACACACAAGGGCAACTCTATAATCATATGGCAGTTGAGTTCCCCCCTCCAAAGGCTGCTTCTGTTGGGAGATACTTGTGTATATTTGTGTCAGGTATGGGGGGGGGCGGTGCTGTGGGGGAGACCACGGACCAAACTTTGCAACCGTTTCTCCTGGCTCAGCATTCCTTCTGTGCACTGTCAGCAAAAAGGAACAGACAGAGGTGATCTTTTCGTTGAAAATCGATTCACCCAATGTGCACAAGATCGCCACAACATGGCACCCAAATGGGCCAATTCCCTGTGATTTTCCGCAGAATTACCCTCCATTCGTCTTCACGGTCAACTAAGCTTATCTCTTGGAGAGAACAGGGTCCAGGGTGGCTGAGTTATACTCTGATGCCAACTGTAAAATTTCCTGTTGTCCTGACAGCTTGTGAGACATGCAGGGAAATGCGGCATGTGCTGGAGATGCTAACCAGAGTGCCTGACATCAAAGCCACTGAAGGCTGGTGCCAGGTGAGGAAAAGGATGAGTGTGCCAAGCCTAGATCAGACCAGCCCTCGGTTTCCCAGGAGAAGGTTAAAGACGTGGGGGAGAAAAATAAAACAAAACAGACCAAAAACAACAAAATTCAATCCTTCCTTAGAAAGAAAACGGACAGTTTTAGGACGGCGCTGGCTGAAAACCTTGATGTCCTGCTCTCCAAACGAAACAAGACCTGTTGTCTGGATGGTCCTTTAAAGTCTACAAAGAACTTGTACCTGCCGGATCTCATTTGGGTTCTACAATATCCCTAGGAGCAAGTTATAAGACATTTTATCCCTGTCTTCTTTGTGAGTGAACTCAAACAGAGTCTAGGTTTGTCCAAAGCCACAAATGAATTGATTATGGAGTTAGGCCTAGACCCAGGCCTGAAAGCTGTCTGTTGGCTTTCTCTCCCTCCCATGCCTTGGTGGTTTGTGTCATGCAAACTAGTTCTTTCCTCCGTCTCTGTAATATATGTAGTTCAGTGACTTCTCACGGGGCACTGGACAAGGCAATGGCAGGAAGTCACAATTCTTGATTTTCAGGCATTCACTGCCAGACTACAGTGCAGGGAACACGGCACTGTTTTAAGAATGCATTCTGCTGGCAGAAAGGCCAGGGGCCATGAAGCATAAATCCTAACCATCCAGGGGCAACTCACTCTCCTATGCGTATTGGGCCTGTGTCTGCTAGCCCCAGGGCTGTTCTCAGCGCTACACGTCCTGCTCTTTTTTGGATGTGAATTCCTGGATGTTGAACTTGTGCCCTTTACAGCACTGCATTCTCTCCTCTCAATCTAGAACCTGATATCCAGTTTGATTTTTCCAGCCTCCCTGTCACTACTTTTAAGATTTTATGGTTACTCCTCTGACTTTTGATTGTTTGACTCTAGTGCCTTCCCTGGACCAGTGTTTTTGGCTCTACCTTAGACCCACCACAGTTTCTCTACTCTTACTCTCTCCAGTTCTTAGTAAATGCCTGACTTTTAACTGGTTAGACCCAGGAACTCTAATTCATTCAACAAATCCTCGTGGGACACCTACCAGGCATAAGCCTGTGCTGTCTCAGTGATGTTTGAAGGGACTAGTGTCTTTATTTCTTGGTCTAGTGAAGACAGAAGAGACTGAGGCATTTTATCTTAACATCTTGTCCCTATTTCAGCAGTTCCAAGGCAGAATAAATGGAGTTGGAAAGCATTCCCCACTTGGAAGGATGTTGGTATGACTGCTTAATAGATTTGGAAGGAGGGCTCTGTTGCAATTCTTCATTTCCTTTGTCTATTATTGCAGGTTTTCATTAACCTTTGAGGTTTCTTCATTTTGTGGTTTACATTTTAAGCATTTTCTGGTTTTGAAACTGCCTAGCAAATAATTCCTTTTGATCCAACTGCTTCCCTCAATTACTATTATATTTAACTCTTTTGTAAAATAGCAAACTCCACACCCCCTGGATATCTCAAACCACCATCCTACCCATATGTAGCCCTTATGGTTCAGGGTTTCATTTAGGAACTGAGCTTCATGTACTTGAGGAAATGGTCCACAAATGCTAGATTCTGCTTCTCTCCCCACCTGGGCAGTTCTCTTCCTTCTTCTAATCCTGACTGAAAGGAAGAAGAAACAAGGAAGAAAGGGCAGGTGGGGGGGGGGGGAGGGAGGGAGGAAGGAAGGAAGGAAGGAAGGAAGGAAGGGGGAAGGAAGGAGGGAAGGAAGGAAGAGTAGGGAACGAGGAGGGAGTGAAACAGGCTAGATGAATGAATAGATACTTTGGATGCTTGCCATGTAGTTTTATAAACAAAATGGCATACATCTCAGTAGTATACATCCTCACCTCTACAAATCCTGCCTCACGTGCAGATTTCTGCATTGACTGTCCAATTCTGGATGATCTTTGACTCCCTCAAAGGAGTCATTCAAATTGAATGACTCCCTCATTCAAATACTAGCACTCTGTAAATTTTAGTCAAAGACAACCCTGGACAAAAATATAAGTTAGGCAATTTTGTATTATAATATTGATAAAATAGCTAACATTTATGGAGTACTATTTCTTAGCAATTACAAAAAAGTCATGCATTACCTCATTTAATTTTTACTGCATGAGTAGGAGCTAAGTGTTTTATGTCCATCTTACAGAAGAAGAAACTGTGGTTTTGAGAGATAAAGTAAGTTCCCTTCTCAAGGTGGCACCACTAGGAAATGGCAGAATGAGACTGAATCCAGGTCTCTCTGATTCTAGGGTCTTTGGTTTCTGAGTCTACTGATGCAAACGGATACCCAGAGGGTGCCATTGCCAACTCCAGTGAGCCACCTCGTTACCTCGTAAATACCTCCGGAGCCCTAAGTGACCGATGACAATCAGACAAAAGGACTGAGTAAGGACCCTCTGTTGATCTATATGTTGTTTCTTCTAAAGATTATTTTTTCTTACTTTTTAGAAAAATATATCCATAGAAGTTCTAGTATTTCCTTCCCAGAGTCCCGGGGCATGTGTACTACCCTTTAAAGACCATGGTCTCAGCGACAGGAAGCCACTGAAGGTTAATCATTGGGTGGCAGGCTGTGGAGAAGGACACTGTGAAAGTGACAAGGATAGGAGGGGTTTGAGGGCTAACGGCGGGGAGGGCAGGAGGCCATTGCAGCTGTTTAGGCAAGATGTGGAGAGGCAGAGGGGACATGGTGAGAGAAGGAGATGGCCAGATGAGATTTTTGGAGGGTGAATTTTAGAACTGCTGGCGCCTGAATGCAGGTGGTACTGTGTATTACTGTCGGGAATATTTGCATTTTAAGAGAGGCTGCCTGGGGGAATTGTAGGCTACCTCCAGGGCAAGAGGAGACGTCTTTTAGGCAGGGGAGGGTTACATCATCCTGTTTGCTCTCACCCTTGCCAGAGTGCAAGAACCTTGTTGCTCACCTTGCAGAAACTTCCGAGAGGTCTTGGGGGCTTCTTGTAAGTCCAGCTTCCGGGAGAGCCAGCCCCTGAAACTCACAGGACAAGTGTAGACCATTCTCAGCCAAGGAGAGCCAGTCAGGAGAAAAGGATTCACAGGGACCTAGAGGCTTCTCCGTGACCCATCTCTACTGCCAGGGCTACTCCCTGCCAGGCCGAAGGGAGGCTCTTCATGCAGAGCAAAACCGGGTTGATTGTCCCCTTCTGTCCTCCTCATTGCACACTTGTGAGATCATAGTATTCTGGACGACGCACAATGATAGAAGCAATATGAAATGACAGCCCCCGAGTAGCATACAACCTCTACAAACTCTAATCTAATCTAATCTGAGAGAGCAAGAGGTGGTCCGTTCGCCGTGCTGCTCCCAGCACCTGACACGCCGCTTGCCCTTCAGAAGGCCGTTCACGGAAATTGTTGCATAAGCAAATTAATGGATGAATGACCAAGTCTTTCTGTAGAGATGCTCATTTCTGTCCACCTCAACATTTCCAAAGACAATGTGTCCAGTGTGTCCCAACGTGATATTTTACATCGTTCAACAATTATATTAAGAGCAAATTCTTCTTGTCCTTTAATAAAATATTTTCTCCTAATTATTCTCTGTGGTCTTGAGTTCGCACCTAAGGGACTCAGAATAAGGCTACCTCCTTTTCCACACGGCACAACTTCAGATCCTCGAAGACCGATATTTTCCCGCTGAGCTTTCTGCTTGGGCCAACTCCAGCTGGTTCATTCAACCATTCTTCTCAGGTATGATGTGGTTTCCAGATTCTTCACCCTTGCCATCCAGCCCTTGGATGGAAATCATTGGTAGTGTTAGCAGGACAAGTAGTCCTAGTAGCAGCAAGTTTAACAGTAGCAGCTTACATAATATCACTAGGCATACTAATAATGTTTTCCACTTGTCTTGTGATTCATAAAAAACTTTCACAGCTATTGTCTTATTTTACTCTCACGGTAACTGGGAGGTCGATACTATAGTCTCTCATTTTACAGAAGAGGGAACTGAATATATCACCACAGTCTCTCATTTTACAGAAGAGGGAACTGAATGTATCGCTTGCCCAAGTTCTCCTATCCAGTGCTCTGCCTTCAAGCCAGTGTGCAATACTCTTTCCGCTACAACATGTCTTTTTTAATGTGTTGCCAAACACTAAATACTCCAGCTGCGGCCAGGAACACCACCAATCTTGATGGGCAAAGAAGCAGAAGAGAAGGCAGGACCAAGACCAAGTTGCCACCTGGCGTGGGAGGTGAGTAGTGTGTGCAGGGGCGCTGGGCAAGGCTGGTGCTGACGTCTGATGGTGCGTGTGTGTGTGTGTGTGTGTGTGAGAGAGAGAAAGAGAGAGAAAACAAGAACCCCAGGGAGTTTTCACTTCTCTCCTCCCACCTCCTTCCCTCCACCTCCAGGCTGGGCACCAGACTTTCTTCCCCTCAGCAGCTAGGAGAGAGCCCCCAAAGCAGGGCAGCTGGGGAGCTGCTCCCCGGGGGCCCACCACAGATTCCTCAGGTCTGACCTGGGCCCTCTCTGGGCAACTTGGTCTTCCTCACGTCCCCTCTTGAGTCACCACGTTGTGTTAGCCCCTGGGGAACACTTTCTTGGGTTTTCTCTCGGAAAATTTAATTTAGCCAATTCATAATACATATTTCAGTTCACAAAACATAGCACTGAACAGTTGGGCAACTGAATTTTTCTGCAATTTTCCAATAGGCCAGAGCTTAGGAAGCACAAAGCACATCTGACTTAACTGGACAGCCCAGCCTACCTGTGCTGGGAGAAATCAGCCCACAGTGGGCCTGGATGTGCAGAAACACAATGTTTCCTTTTGATGGGGGTTTCGAAGTGTTTGTTTTCTGGAAGAGGGGGCCAGCAGCCTGAGTGCTGTGGCTGGAAAAGGCCCTCAGGATTTATGAGCCTGCAGGAACTCTGTGTGCTGCTCATGTAATAAGAGGGAGACAGAACGTACTGTCACCGCATCAGGTTCTCATGCACCAGGCCTTCTGGGAATGTTTCCCCAGTCTGAGAATTGAAGGCAGATGGAAGTGAGTTCTTTGGTTCACTTGCACCATCTTCTCTCCTTCTCAGATGCTACTCCAAGTCAGAGAACCCGGAGGAACTCAAAGGAGAAAGAGCACAAGGCACAGTGTTCATCGGAAGGCTTTCTGGTTGTTCTGTCCCCGGAGGCTGCCACCTCAGTGGCTCAACCGCTCAGTCAGTCAGTAAGTCAACAAAGGACTATTGATCATCTCCAAAGGGGCCGTGCCTGGCGTTGGATAGGAGGGATAGAACGAAATCCTCAACAGAGGCTGGGCTTCTGAGTAAGTGCTTGCCGTAGGCATGAGTAGACACCCCCAAGAGCGAAAACAGTAAGAGACAGTTAATTATGACTCAGGACTAGATTCCCTGGCTTTAGTGCCTAAGAGCTCCAGGAGGGCGGAGGGGCAACCGCTTTCGTCTGGTAGAACACGGGATTCGGGAGGCTGGGGGGCTTTCACTGGACTGGAAGGCCAGACTCAGTGGAAACACCATGGGGCCAATAAGAACAGCCCCAACACAACTGTCCCCTGCTTTTCAGAAGTTTGCCTTATACTACTTGGCTTCTTTGAAAGACCTACATTGGTGCCTATTTTGCCAACCAAAAAAAATTCAAAGAGGGTTTTTGCTTTTATGAAAAAAGGTGAAACGCAGAAATAGCGTTGTTTGCTCGAGCAACTGGCGATGTTGGAGAGGGGAGCGCACCCCGAAGTAGCGCAGGCGGCCCAGCAACCGCACTCAGCATCGCGGCGTCCACTGCCGAGGCTTTCCACTGTGCCCAGATGCGTTATCTCGGTGGATTTTTGTGCATCCCTTAGCGAGATGTGTCCTAAGTTATCAGAAAAGCCTCAGAGAGGTTATTTTTAGGGTCTGGGGAATGAGCAGACATTTTTCCGTATACATTAATAGTTAACAGCTTCTTCACTTGACACCGTTTCAACTTATGAACAATTTCCCAGGAACACCCTGCTTTCGGATAATGGGAAACCTGTAAATACAGCCCAATCTAGGGACTAGGAGCCCCGGTGACTGAGGGCCCCTGAAGCGTGGCGTGAAAGTGAATGGGGTAGGAAGTTACAAAAACGAGATGGGGATGATTGTTCCCTCTCGGGAGCTGAGTAAAATGCTACAAGGCAACTTTCCTAATGAGCTGAGTTGTGTGCACACAATCCGTGTTTTAGCTTCCTGGTGACCAACAGTTGAGTCTGTGCCAGGGGCCAGCACACTTTTTCTTTTAGGGTCAGGCAGTAAACATCGCAGGCTTTGTGGGCTGTACATTCTCTGTTGTAACTACTCTGTGGTAGTGGGAACGCAGCCACAGACAACATGTTAATGAATGAGTGGGGCTGGATTTAAATAAAACTTTATAGATGGACACTAAAATTCGAATTTCATGTAATTTTCACGGGACATGGAATCTTATTTTTCTTTTGATTTTTGAATCAAAATTTAAAAACCATTCTTAGCTTGTAGGCCATACAAAACAGGGAGCAGACTGCATTTGGCCCATGGCCGTAGTTTGCCAATCCCTGGCCTAGGAGAAACCGTATTGCGTTTGTGGTAGAGAAGGAAGGAGAGGAAGAGGAAGAAAAATGGCACTTATTATATACTGACATTTGTGAGTTGAAAGTCATTTGCTCTTTGCTTGCTTTACATGGGTAAGTGGTTCTTGAAAAGAACCTCTCTTAAAAATATTAAAAAGGAGTGTATTTTTTTTTTAATTGAGCCCTGCTAATGGTAATTCATAGCCACACTGGTTTGTGAATGTTTTATCTCAGTTATGTTCACCATCATTGGCTGTCCTTTCCCTGAGGGCCAGCACCTGCGTTATGGCCACTGTATTTATATTGGCTCCCACAGACTTTCTTATGGAGTGGGCCAATGGTAATTTATTATTGTGTTGAATCAGCAAATTTGAGAGTATTCTATGTGCACAGTACTAAGTATTAAAGGGAGCACATAATGAAAATATAAGACTGGGACCATAAAGCATAAACCAATCTCTCTGGAATTTTGAATCCTGGTTTATTTTTTTTAAAATGTATCATAAATGCTCAGCAATTTCAGCCCCAATTTTCTTTCTTTTTAACATAACGATGCTTTCCTATTTATTCACTGCTATTCCCCACTGATCTTTTCTTCCTCTTCTGTGACACCTTCCCACACCAGCCGGTCTGATCTCTCTGTTCCGTGATCATAGCGCATGCGTAGCCTACAGCATGTTTGCTTATGTTTCCTTCCTCCTGTTTTTGACACACGCCAGGGGATGCCTCTTCTTTGCCCTTTCCAGCAATCTACAGCCACACTTGAAGGTCAGGCTTGGGTCCTATTTTAACTTAAATACATCCTTTTTCTCCTTGTAACTCCTCAAATCCTGAGGTCCTGGCCTAGTCTTCTTTCATTTTGCATGTCAGATCCACAGAGAAAGGCGGAGACAACCTCAACTAGTGAGCAGAGATGGCCTCTAGGCCCCTTCAGTTCTAGCCAGTGGTTAGCATGTGGCCACTGAGAATACACTTGAGAATGTACTTAGGCCAAACCCATGTGTCATTTAAGAGGGGCACCTAGCTGGCTCAGTCTGTAGAGCATGTGACTCTTGATCTCGGGATTGGAAGTTTGAGCTCCTCATGAGGTATAGGGATTACTTAAAAATTTTTTTTAAATCTTAAAAAAAACCCCTAAAACAATTAAAATAAAAAATAAAATGACCAGGACTAGAGAAGATAGGGATAATAGGATGGAGAGAGAAGGTTCAGAGAAGAGTGGGGGAGGGAAACTGGAGCAGGAAATCACAGAACACAAACCAACATGTTTAACACGACAAGGAAACACAGAAGATGGAGCGATGTGGAATTAGAAAGGCTGTCCTCACCCTCGTCTCTGTAAAAGTTTAGGAAAACTAATTTCAAATAAAAATTAGCAACAGAAAAGTATCAACTTTTAAATCCTTTAAAATCTGTTATAGTAAAATGAGAAATAAGGGGTAGAATAAATGTATTCCAGGAAAACATGCCCACAAAACAAAACCCCAGCCTGCCGTTTCAGAATGAGCTCAAAGATATGATGAAAATGTTAGAAGATATAAAAGAAGAACAGCATGAATTAGAAAGACCTCAGAAATGAAGTGACAGGACTCAGGGACAGATTTGAAATCAATAAAAATATGTCAAAAAATGAAAATGAAAGCAGAAGGAATACCAGAGTGAATGAACACAAAAAGAAAATACCTGAAGAGAAATCGAAGGTTAAGTGGAGGAAAAAATTTAAAATAAAAAAAGGAGTAGAATGAAGAGGGAAAAAGGATGTGTGCTATTGTGGCTAAAATTGGAGCCACACAAAGAAGATCCTGGAAGGGTAACAGGAGTTCCTGAAGAAGAAAACCAAAACGAGGAAGCAGAATAAAGGATCTAAAAAAA
>CM052889.1:25097161-25124110 GCA_028534135.1 Potos flavus
CAGAAAATAAAAGGAAGAATCAAATATTTCTTATGCTTTTCTTAGATGAACTGTACCACCAGGTGACTGAAGAGGAGATAAGGGAAAGCACCTCTTTATAAAACCATGCCAACTAATCAGGGGAAAGTAATGACAGTATTAAAATGTCACCACTTTTCAATCCTTAATAAATTAATAGCTCTAGGCATCGAGCATCAATAGCTGTTAACATTACAGAGAGACGACCAGACATTTTGTGCCTCTTAATGAATGGACACAATTCCACCTACAATCTTTCCTAAGGGATCAGACCTGATTCCAGCTATTTCTGGATATAGCTCTGGATCTAGCTGCCAATTTTCAGGGAATTCTGAGAACAGAGGAACATGTTGAACTATGCCAGGAGTGTGCAACATCCACATTGTGGGCACCTCTGCACGTCAAAGAGCCAAGGTTCTTCAACAGGAAAGAAGAGTTAGGGATAAAGGGGAGACATGTACATTCAAAGAGACCTAAAAGACACAGCAAGTTTCGAGAATGGAAAAGACTAGCTGTTCATGTCTAAGAAGGTACACTTGGCTGATAAAACCATAAAGAAGTGCACTGAAGTGATTTCTGTGAAAGTCAGGAGACTTTTGGAGGCAGGATGGGCTGAGTTGGGATGAGGAGCATGGAAGTACTTCTGGGATAACTTAATAGTTTCTATTTTTTGACCTGGGTGGTGCTTATAGAGCGCTTACCTTACAATGATTCAAGAAACCATATTTGGTGTGGTTTCTGTATTACTGTTTTATTTTATAATATATAGTTTTAAAAAGTAAAATGAAATGTCCCCAGAGGCTCAGAGAGTTTAGAGAGCCTTTGGGAGCCTCATGGTCATTTCTAAACATGTACATTTCCTTGGTGGCCAAGAATGCAACAGTGTAAAACCAACGTTCTCCTAAGCCAAAGTCTCTACCTCAGGCAGAAAGAGAAGCAGAGCCTCTTTCCCTAGTGGTGCGGGTCATCACCACTCCACCCCAGGCTGCATCAAGGTGTGCGTGTGTGTGTGTGTGTGTGTGTGTGTGTGTGTGTGTGTGTGTGTGTCTGGATGGGTATGAGAGGGTGGGGGGTTGGTGATGAAGAGAGCAATGGACAGTGTATATATAAATTGCTGCACTGAGGAAAATTCACTTATTTAAGAGAAATATATTTTAGCATTTTGAATCAAGATAACAGTAAACTATTAGGCACAAACAGCCTCTATGAAGATTGTCACAGATATTGTGGGAAAATAAATCTGTTTGGGGGTGCAGTGATAACATTCATAGGCACCAGCAGCCGCCATGCATCCTCACAGGTGAAGCTTCCAAAGCTCTCCAGGTGCCCACATCAATTGCCTTTGGTGCCATTTTGTTTTCTGGGGCACTTTGTTACTTTCCTTCACCCTTCCAGGTGAAGAGCTCCTTTCTTAGCTCTCAAGTCATTATTCTCCCTTCCCCTAAGACACGAGCATGCTAACAATGGAGAGACTTGAGGAGTACCAAGGGCGCGTGTGGTAGGACAGGGAAAGGATCAGACTGGGAGTCCAGGCCTTGGGCTCTAGGCTGCGTTCCATCATTAATTAGTAAGCATGTGAATACAGCTGATTCATTTCATCTCCCTGTGCTCAGTTTTATCATTCGTTAATGGAGGGTCTTGAGCTATAATCTTTCTAAGGTTTCTTCCAAAATAACAGTCTATTATTAATTGAAAGAGTCTTTGGCATCAAAAAAGGGAAACACATTACCAAGTGTGACATCACCAAGATTATGGTCCATTATAGAAAAGCACTTGGCTAAGAGTTAGCATGTACAAGTTCTAATCCCAGCTATGCCCTTAATAACTGTGTATTTAAAAAACAAGTCCTTTATCTTGTTGAGCCTGTTTCCTCATGCTAAAATGTGAATAACACTCATGTTTTAAGACTTTAAATGTAAGTGAAAAGACAAATTACAGACTAGGAAAAAAATATTTGCAAGTCACATACCCAATAAAGCCTTATATTTAGGATATATAAAACATTCTCAAACTCAGCATTAAAACAAATCTAATTAGAAAAGGGGCAAAATTCATGCATAGACAGTTCACTGAAGAGGATATACAGATGGCAAACGCATGAAAAGATGTTCAGCATTAGCCATTAGAGAAATGCAAATTTAAACCACAATGAGTTATCACTATGTACCTATCAGAATGGCTAAAAATGGAAGGTAGCGATAACAAACATCAAATGCTAGTGAAGATGCAGAGAAACTCTATTATTCATACATTGCTGGTGGGAATGTAAAATGGTATAACCACTCTAAAAAATCATTTATCAGTTTCATTCAAAACTAAAAGTGGACTGACCATATAGCCCAGCAATTGGGAGTTTGGAGCAATTTTCCCAGATAAATTAAAATTTATTTCCACACATTTACTTGCGTATCAATGTTCATGGAACTTTATTTGTAATAGCCCCAAATTAGAAACTACCCAAATGTCTTTCGATGGGTGAATAGTTGAAAAACCTTGATATATCCATGCCATCGAGTACTATTTAGCAATTAGGTGAAACCCACTACTGAAACACACGACTTGGATAAACCTCAAAAAAATTATGCTAAGTGAAAAAAAAAAGCCAATTCGAAAGCATAGGTGTAAGTCAACTACTCTGATACTGGTATACTGGAATTAACTGAGTAAATGAATGGCAGATGACAAGAACCGGGTTTTTGTCTGCTAGAGTGGAAGGTTACAGATAAGCAAGAGAAGAAGGCTAGAATGATCATGTGGTAATTTATTACAGTTAGAGACACGAGTTTAGACTCATGTTTAGCTTAATAGAGATACAGATGGCTGCATTTAAAAATATTTATATATAGTGTACATACACAGGTTAGTATACACATATATATTTCCTTGCTTTGCCAGCTGAGAGGGCCAAGAAGTAATGACATATGAATAGCAATATGCAAACCTAGTGCCCATATCTTGGCTTCTAATACCATTCTTTAATAAAAGGAACTTTGATCCTTAGAAAAATGATGAATTCTAGGACTGGCACAGGAAATATACAAGATAAGCCTGGAACATCTTATAATGCCAGAAAGTAAAAAGTGCCACCAGCCCCCACCTCCCCCCACTAAAAAAATTATGCACATGCAATGATGAGGATATGTCAGAGAAATATAGGACCAATTAAAAGAATTCCCAATGGCTATAATTCTAATAATTTAAGCAACAGCTAAATCATGCGGTATTAGAATATAACCCAGAATATAAAATCAATATCCATGAGTCCATATCAATATAAATCAGTCATTAAATAAATGAATAAATGGGTATAAAAGACAATTTCTGTATGATTCCACTTATATGAGATACCTAGAATAATCAAGCTCAGAGAAACAGAGAGTGCCACGGGTTGGGAGAGGGGGGAATGGGGAGTTGCTGTTACTGCATACAGAGTTTCAGTTTTGCAAGGTGAAAAGGTTTTAGAGATTAGTTGCACAACGATGTGAATATATTAACACTACTAAAGTGTGCACTTAAAAATGGTCAAGATGATCAATCTTCTGTCATGTGTATTTTACCATGATTAACCTTTTTTAAAGATTATAAGAAGACCTTTTGGGAAAAATGGTGGAATCTGAAGTCTGTATTTCAGCTAATAATATTGTTCCAAAGTTAATTTCTTAGTTTTGATAATTGTACTATGGCTATGTAAGATGTTAACATTAGGGGAGAACTGGGTGGAGGCCTTAAAGCCCGTACTGTTTTAGCAACTTTTCTATAAGCCTAACGTTATTTGAAAATAAAAAGTATAAAAAAAACCCCACTCTTCTGTTTGTAAGGATTTCAAGTAATTTATGTAGCTACGCAGCCCGTAAAGAGAGAAGCATAACGCTCCATTTCTTTTTTTTTTTTTTTTTAATTGAGACAGAGAGAGAGAGAGCATGAGAGGGGAGAGGTCAGAGGGAGAAGCAGGCTCCCCGCGGAGCAGGGAGCCCGATGTGGGGCTCGATCCTGGAACTCCAGGATCATGACCTGAGCCGAAGGCAGTCGCTTAACCAACTGAGCCACCCAGGCACCCTAATGCTCCATTTCTTGAGTGTGGGTTCTACGTGGTGAGTTCCCTCCAAAGAACAATGTATGAGAAAGTGGGAGGAGGGCAGTGGAAGCAACGTATCAGCCAGGTGGTCAAGGTTAAAATCAGCAGTGATAAGTCTTGATAGTCTGTACCCTTTACCTTTGTGGTCAAGAACATATGACCCCAGTCTAATGAGAAAAAGATCCAGCAAACCCAACTCGGGGACATACATGGCCAATACTCCTCGAAATGGTCAAGGTTATTAAAAACAAGGAAAGTCTGAGAACCTGTCACAGCTAAGAGGAGCCTAAGGAGACATGACTAAATATAATGTGGTCTCTTGGAACACAAAAATGGATGCGAGCTAAAACTAAATGGATGTGAGCTAAAAACTAAAGACACCTGAGTAATATATAGTTAATAATAATGTAATAATTTGTTTTATTAATTGTGACATAGATGCCACACTATACTGTAAGATGTTACTACTAAGGGAAACTGGCCTTATTACAGGGTTTATGGGAACTCTCTGTACTATCTTCACAACTTTTCATAAATCTGAAACTGTTCTAAAAATAGGCTTTATTTAAAAAGAAAAGGCTACATATTGCACAATCCCATTTATGTAACATTCTTTAAATAAGAAAATTGTTGAGCTGGAGCGCACATTAGTGGTTGCCAGGGATTAGGATGGTGAGGGAGGAGTGGTCAGCAGAGGGAAATCTTTGCGGTGATGGTATACTAACTGGGGGGGGGGGTGTTTACACAGGGCTATCCATGTGATAAAACTGCATAGATCTCTGTGCGTGCGTGCACACGAGTTCACGTATAACTGGTAAAATCTGAATGCTCTCAGTGAACATGCCAATGTCAGTGTCTTGGTTTCGTTATTGTACTGTGGTTGTATGGGATGTTGACATGGCGTGGGGGAGGCAGTTGGGAGAGGGTTGCCCTGGACGTCCATGTATATTCCTGAGCATCCTCCCAGGAAGCTATTACTATTTCAAAATCAAAGTTCCCAAAGTCTTTGGAATATTGGAGACCTTCTGAGACTTCAGACGGCCACAAGCTTAGCAAGTTATATTCATGGGGATGTTGTATTAGGATTCTCCAGGCAGGAACAGAACTAATAGATTATATTTATATCCAGAGAGAGAGAGAGAGAGAGAGAGACTGATTTTTTTTATAGGCATTGGCTCACTTGGTAATGGAGGCCGAGAAGTCCCACGGTCGGCCGTCTGCAAGCTGGAGGCCCAGGAAAGCCAGCGATGTCCTTCAGTCCACACTCCAAGGCATGAGAACCCGGGGAGCCGACGGCATGAATCCCAGTCAGAGGGCAGAAGATGAGATGTGCGCTGAGAGGTTCCATCTCAGCAGTGAGGCAGAAAAGGAGAGGCGAATTCCCCCTTTTTCCTCCTCTTCTATCCAGGCCCTCACAGCACCAGATGAGGCCCAGCCACACAGGGAAGGGCAATCCATTTAACTCAGTCTCCTAATTCAAACACGAATCTCACCTGGAAACACCCTCACAGACCCCCTCGGAAGCAACGTTTCATCTGGGCAACCTGTGGCCAGTCAGGCTGACATAAAATGAACCATTGCATCTGCTTTCATTGTTTTCTTCCAGTTGTTTAGTTCAGGAATGCATTTAGGGTCTTCTGAAGTAGTATTAATGAACGCAGCGAGGGAAATCTTGGGAGACTGGTCTCAGGGGTCTCAGGGGCAAGGGCAGCATGGATGGTCTGAGAAGAAGCAGCAGAGATCATCTCTACCTTCCAGAGATGCACAGATCTCAATTTTTTTTTTAAGCTTTGTTCTCACAAAATCACTTTTGTGGGAATAAGACGCCTATCTAGTGCAGATGCCACAGCAAGGGTGCGCGGCTTGACAAGGACTGCGCAGGCTGCATTTCAGCTCCTGCTTTCTTTCTCAGCCTGATCTGCTTGTGCAGGGCACAACCTCCACAACCGGACATGGTAGCCCTGGCTGAGGGTTATATTCTGTCACATGTGGTATTATTAAGAAGAGTAACCAAGAGAGTGGTTTGAGAATTTGTGGGTTGTAGACATGAAACTTCCCAGGGGAGGCGGGGTTTGAACTGAACTTTGAAAGACGAGGAGAAATTGGACAAGTAGAGATGGGAGCAGGGAGTTCATGATCTGGATTTGCTTGCATAAAGCTCACTGAGATTTTGTCTTCCCTGCTCATCCTTACATTTTTGGTACTTGGCAACATGCAGACAGGGAAGGAAATAAGGGAAAAAGGAAGAGAAACTTGATTATGTATATGTCCTCATGATTCTATTTTTTTCCCCACTAATCTTCCATTTCCTCACATCCTTTGATCAGATTAGGACAGGATAGGCTTGAGGTGACAACCCCAACATGTCATTGGCTTTACACAATGGTGGGGGATAAAAATGGAAACTCAAGGTGGGGCCTGTTTGGAAGGTGCAAAATGATGGCATCGGAGACTACAGATATCCTTGAGAGTTGAATCTCCCATTTGAGAGTAGGCAAGGGAGACTCCAACAAGTTTTGCACCTGGGCACAGAATTCTTTTAGTGACCAAGTAGAAATACATCCCAGGTCTCTCGATTCTTATTTTACTGCTCTATCCACTAAAAACGGGAGAATTATATTTTAAAATAGCAAGCTCAGTAATGAGAGATGTGTGGTTCCTAACCCTTTTGAGGCTTTACTATTTCTAATTTGTTACTTTCCAATTTAGCATAGATACGTGACAGTAAGACCTGGAACCAGTTTTCCCCTTAATTAATTCTGTAAACAGAAGCCCTCATGACACTTTAGGAGGTGCACTGCCACCACTGTGTAACAAATAAAACCCTGGATGTGGGCATTTCCCATAAGAGTGAAAGTGTTACTAGTAACTAGGAGACACACACCACTGTTTGCCCTCTTCCTGATTCCTTTCGCACCCGCTCATTATCTCATCTAACCTATAAAGAGCTTTCGATGACCTTGGGGAAATCCTTTAGCTTTTCATATCCTATTGTCCTCACTCCCTATCACATGTGTGACAGGTTGAAATTTTTGAAGCCGTAACTGATTTCCAGTATGCCCGCCGTGCTACTGGTGTCCTCCCCCAGTCTAGGCAGGGAGGCGGCTTGTGCTCATCCCCTCGGGACATGTATCTGACAGCAGAAAGCACAGGGCTAAAAAATTAAAAAGGCTTTTTTTCTGCCTGGCTTTTCAGTTTCAAATGCCTAGAAACTAGGCAAGTAGAAAGGACTCTGGGGCACAGAGAAACAATTTGAAAGGAAGTTGGAGCGAGGTTTTCTAAGTGACCCTTCCTTCCCCTTTAGGTTAGAAAGCGGACCCCCTAGGTCTGGAACTAAGATTATGCTATGCTGGTGGAATGGGGGCTTAACAATTAATAACGTTGAGTTGCAGAGAAATTTAACAATATCTATTCCTTCTACCCACCTATTTGTAGACTGAGATACCAGCCCCATGTGTGAACACATCTGAGTTTCCCAAGAATCTTTGTCAGCACATTGCCACTCTGTGCACTGATTAAAGCTCCCAAAAGATGGGCCAATTCATTCCAAGGCAACAGCTTTGTCCCTGCTGGTGGGAAGAGATTAGGGGCACTCTGGGAAGTCATTGCTGATTTCAGAAATACCACCGGTCTAATGAACCCGAGTTGGAAAGAGGACTATATAAGGCTTTAAATTTTCCTGGTTCAGTGTAAGACGGTTGGCAGAGAGGGAAAAGAGGGCAAATTCTACTCTGTTAGAAGTTGCTGACTAAATTCTCTGAGTCCCACGAAGCCACCTAAAGTGCCCGTGCTCTGACCGTCCTGAGGCTGCCCTGATAATCTACTCTGACGGCTTCCATTCATTCCACCAGACTTCTGTTATTCCACTGTGGGTGCTGCGAACACCCGAAGTCCTAGTAAGTGTCACAGCAGGTCCAATTGATAGTTTGGGATGCGAGCTGCTCACATTTCCTACGTACCTCGTTGGCTTTTTAAAAGTGGTACATCAGGTTAGATAAAGAAAGAGAATGAAAAACACATAAAAGTATGTATGTTTACATACTCTCCAAGTAGAGTGTGCAAATTCTACTTCAAAAGGGCTTTAAAAAAAAAACTTGAGTCTAAACGCAAAATTGGAACAGAGTGGGAGGAGAAGAAAGTGCCAGCCTGGGGGTTCCCCGCTTCTCCTGGGACCCCATCACTCTTACCGCTTGCCACGTTTAACTTAGAACTGCGAGTTTCTTTTTCACACTCAGGCCTTGTAAGTTCCTTCAGAACAAGGACTTCTTACTCCTGGCCCTTGTCCTCAGGGTCTTGTTCAGACTTTTAGACGTTGGCTAGGTGATCCATAACTGGCTATGGTTGATTAACTAGCCTTTCCTATCACTCCAAACTTTAAATCCAGCCAGGGATCTATCCTTCAGATATCTGACATCATGGGATATTTGGTAAGAAAGCTTAATCCCCATCCATAATGTTCAAAAAATTTAGGACGGGATGGGTCTCCAATATTACATAACAAGCTTTGATTGCTTTCAGCAGAGGTCTGACCGGTTCTTTGAATCAGCTGTTGGCTTTACGTCCAGGTGTAATACATTCTGAACCCAGTAAATCAGACTCAAATCTTGCGCCAAACGTACTTCCCAGATTTCAGACAAAAGGCAGAAGTTTGGTTAGAATTTTCTCAATGATTCCATGTCCAGTTTGTGTGAGCAAAGACCCCCCAAATACTACTAAACTCCTTAGTGATGTGAACCAGATGGAAAATAAAACAAAAGAATTCACAACTCATGTTAGACTGAATTGAATGTCTTTAATTTCACACAATGAATAACATATGAATAGGATTAACTTTTTTTTAATAGTTAAGTGCTCTATACTGTGCTAACCTGATCTGGTAGCGAAAAAGACTGAGCTTTCTTTTAGAAAAAATGTTTAAAACCCAACATCTAAGACCATGGAGGAGCATGACAGTAAAGCATGCCAGATGTATCTACGCCTCAAATAACAGCAAGTCCGTGTTCATTTTAAATGTACAAAAATGCTTTATGAATAAAAACTGTTACAAAAAGAACATTTCAAACAATGTACAATTTTCTTGCCTCTATATTCAATAAAATACAAATACATTTTTTGTTCTAAAATATGTTTACATACAATCAAAGTAGAACATGCAAATTACACTTTAAAAAAGGCTTTTAAAAACCACTTATGAATACAAACTAAAAATTAGCCAGCACGACTTATAAGACAATCTTGTGCCCCATTTTTTTCTTTTGAAATATATATATACATATTTAACACATCATGTGCATTTATTATTATTTAAGAAATAGATTTTTTAAAAAAGGAAGAAAAGAAAGACACCAACCCAGGTTGGAACTGCCCTTCTGTGTTGACTGGTGGCAACTCTTCTCAATCCTTCCCCCCCGTAGTGTTTATTATACCTGGGGAAGTGGGCAATTGATATCCAGGAAGTTTCTTCCTTGGTTGATATGTGCTTCTAAGACTGTTCCCCAAATGACCGAGTCCCACGGGAGGGAAGACTCATCAGTGGGGCAAACTCTCCAAGAAACAAGAGGCAGAGGGAGCCTTGTATTGTGGAAAGAAACTTTAAAAAACACCAAGAAAATGCTACGGTATATTACAGTTTGAGTTTCTAGGCACTGTGATGACATTATCTGTAGGCTCTGGCATTTGGACCATTGTGATACTATAGGGTAGTGTGGAGAATAATGTCTATATTTATCTACTCTTACATGATGAGAAGGACTGAAAATCCTGCAATGTAACACTTAAATGGCTTCTGAGGCATTTCGGCTTCTGCCACCCCATCTCTCTCCATGCTACAGTTGGCATTTAAAGGCTTTGGAAATATATGTATAGACTTTAGACAGTTCCCAGGTAAATCTTCCTAGTGGTAGGGAAAAATGTTCTCCAAAAACTCATTATCTGAATATTGTTGGGTAATAAGCTGTAGGAGTGGGATTTTTCTACTAAAGTAGTAAGACCAAATCCTTTATGATCTGCATGTAGTACATCACCTTATACTATAATTCGGTCACCACTTGCTTATCATATTTATAGAGCCAGCAGTGCGCAGAGCACAAATTCCAGCTGCCATGGAACATGGCCTCCCACTCCGGACAGCAGCCAAGTTAACACGCTAATCCTCTGTCAGCCCTTAGTCACCTACTCTGGGCTGTCAGTGGTTGTTGAGTCCCGGTCCTGCCAAGTCACAGACCAGCCCCTGACATGCTCTCCTTTCTTTTGACCTATCTTCCCTGGGTTGTAGCCAGAGCCATGCTATTAGAGGAAGCTGGACTTCTGGATCTTTCATCTGAGATGAGGGGTTGGAAAGCAAGTGGCTCCTCAGCCACTTAGGAGGGTAGATCAGAGCCCCGTCATCACCTAGAAGGAGGCCTTCACATCTCAGTTTCATCCTTTGCTCACCCCTAATCAGACTCCCTATAAGTGGGTTCACGCCTGCTTGCTGAAGGAAAGTATTCCAGAAAAACGAAACAAAAAACAAAACCAAGAGGTTTCTAACGAAATAATCTGTAGAGGTGTTTATGGAGTCCTATACATCCCAAATGACATCTTCCCTAAATAAAAATGCAGCCCCAGAAGGTAGTGTAAGGTAGTGTTGATGGGCTAGAGACTCCTTGGTTCGGGGCAAGATTGCTGGGGTTCTCATCCCGGGTCTGCCCCGAATGAGAGGTGAGACTAGACTGGCCCAGCGCTGAGCCCGGATGGGAGAGGCGAGGCTAACGGGAAGGGGTTAGTTAGAGAATAAGGAAAAGGTTGTACCAGTGAGAGGAGTTAAGTTAATGGAAGGTAGAAGAAAAAGAAAAACGGCATGTGACGTTGAAGGGGCGCTGGGCAGGGGAGAGAGGAAGCTGGCAGGTGCTGGGACTTGCTTCCACCTTCCACGGGCTTACTCAGCATGTCTCACGCTGGGTCCTCTGCAGTTTTCTAGTCTATTCTTAGGGTCCTAAGTGTGGAGGATCTGCATTTAAGTCACATGACAACTGCAGAACTGAATTTATGTTTAAGTTACGAGCCTGCTGCAGCCCTCCAGGAACGCCTTACCTCGGTCTGGAAATTCTAATGGATCCTTAAGTTATCTGAAATTTCTCTCCAACTAGAGGTTAATGTCAATTAGGGGTTGGGTCTTTCTTGAAGTTTAGAGAGGGGCCAGCTCATTCTCGTCTGCAGGAAGATTTAGTCTACTCACAGTCTTGGTTGGAGACACGGTTGGAAGAAGGGCAAAAGCAAGAATGAAGGAAATGATTTTTCAAAGCCTGACAGGAGAGAAACCCCTTTATGGTTTAATTGGAATTAAAATGGTTGCTCTTTCAAAGCAATGGTGGGGTGAGCGGGGCTAATTTAAATCTTCCTCTCCGGTGACTTTAGAACCACTCAGACATGGCTTGGGAATGACAAATTGAAAGTGGCTGGTTTGATTTTGCTGTTCAACTTGTGTGAAATGCCAAAGGTCCACCTAGGTCACAAACGGAGTATCTATGATATAAGCTTTAAAGAACAGGAGAATGCATCCCTTTAAACTTACATATTGCTAGGATTAAATGTGACTGACCTAGTGGGGAGCAAATGAGGTTAAGTCCAAGGTGACAGTGCAGAATAGGATGACTCTGTGGGCAATTTCAACCAATTGTTGGTGCCATGACAAAGCAGTGATGTTCGCAAGCATATTAACTTGGGATTTTTAAATTTACTCCCATAGATACCCCATCCCTTATTCTCCTGCGTTCCCAACAAAAATCCATCTCTCTCTAAGGAAATAGTGTTGTGTTTTGAAGTGATAATACAATTTCCAGCCAGTCCCAACTTCCTGTAAAGAAACTTAATTTGGAGGTAAACCAGATATTCTAATTCCCATTAGAAAATTGAATTCTGTCTCTCAGTGTCTCTCCTTTTATAATCTACCATGCCAGGTGTTTGATGTCTTGGGGAAGGTAAGGGGAGGAGGAAAGGAGGAAATTGAAAATACTTATTTGAAATTTCCACATCTGTCTTTTAGAAAACATCTATGGCAATGGAATAACTTCATATTCATTCTGAGTCTTCTTACCATGTCTTACTTGAGCTGTGGAAATGGGTAATAGAGATGGAATATCTGTCCCCGCTAAACCGATGGCTAGAGTACAACTTGGATGAGAAATGTACAGTTGAAATTGACCATTTAAAAGACGATTTGTCACACACAGTTTGCATCCATGCAGACTGATAGATTTATAATTACATTATGTACAAAAATGTTTTAGTTTATTAAGGCAACCACAATTTGGATACTTTGTCCAAGGTGGCTTGATACAACTGGAGTGGTGATACCCTTTGAGCATTTTCTTTTCTTTCTTTCTTTCTTTTTTTTTTTTTTTCAGATAAGAACACTTACTCCCATTTGCTTTTAAGAAATAATTACCAAGAGATAATGGACTTATCCTATTGTCTTTTTGTTTCCTTTTTTCAATGACTTACGATAGTTACTTGTATGAAAATTCACATACCAAGGCATTGCTAGACATTTGTCTTTCTGGTGGGTCTGGGGTTTCAATTTTTGGTGATTTGTCAGTTATTCCATTTGCTGTGGGTTATTAAAACCATTTTATTCTGCCTATTCTCTGCTGATATGTTTTAAGTATAAAAAATAACCTGGTTGACACCCCCGCCAACATATCCTCGGCTGCTCTAAATCGCTTATTAAAAAGGCTCTATCAATACTGAGTATCCGTCTCACAATGATTGGGATTCAAAGCCAAGTTCCTTGGGACAGCATGCCAAGGGTGAACATTACAACACACATAAAGTTTACATTATTTAGGTGTGTACCAAGGAAAAGAAGGCAACAAGTAAGTTAATGAAAAGTTATATGGAAGTACAATGGGCAAAGGAAAACTAGGAACCGACTACGCTAAGTATCAATGTGTGGTATAGAGGAGGCATACAGAAGAATCTGAATCCATGTCTAAGGTTGCCTATCACTAGCATTCCAACTCTGATGACGAATCCATCTGAGAAACTGTATGGTTAACGGAAAGATTCGGGTCACCTGAAGATGATGTTGGTGCCCCAAAGCCTAGCCGAGCTTGGAAAACCCAAAATAAAAGTAAAAACCAATTAAATGGAACTGGGTTACAACAAAGCCAGTCGAGAAATTTGCAGCTTTTCTCCCCTTGGAATGTCTCCTAATTGAGGGTGCTTCCCTTTCAATTTTCCTGGCCAGCAAATGCAATGGAATCAGAGACGCACCTTGGATGCAGGAGGTCAGGTGGCTGTCGGAGAGCACCACCGGCTTTCTCCTCCTCCATGGGTCTTCTGCTCGCCTGCAAAGGCTCTAGCCACACTCAAGTGCCGCGTGGTTTGCAACTGCTGTAAAGCACAGACAAGCTTCTTTTGAAGGCGTCCCCCTGCTTTGCTTTCCCAAGAGCTACTGATGGCTCCACCCCGTCTTCGGGCGCGATGCTACCTGCCCAGCTTCTGGAGAGAAGGGCATCGGTGTCCCTGCAGCATGGGATTCCGCCCCCACCCCGGCTCACTGCACCTCCAATGTGTCAGTTCCCCCAGCCCCAGGTTCAGACGCCCAGACCCACCCTAGGGAAGGCCATCGCTCTCATTCCCTCGGGACTTCCTCTGCCTTTTGGCCTTCACCTCCTCTTCCGGGGGCAGGGGCTGCTGCGCGGGGGGCTGCTGCGGGGGCTGGGTGGGAGGCTGAGGTTTGTGTTTCCTCTTCCCTCCTCCTCTGGGGGTCTTGGGCAGGGGCGGGGGTGGGGGCGGCGGGGGCGGGGGCGGGGGCGGGAGAGGCGGCGGGGGCGGCGGGGGCAGGGGCGGCGCCTCCCGGGCCATGTGGATGACCGCCTCGATGGTGGCCATGATGGTGTCTTGGGGGGCTGCTGGCTCCAAGACGAGCGGGCTCAGGCTCGGCTTCTGCCCCCTCTTGCTGGGAAGGTCGATGCATTTTTCCAGCACCGGCATTTGGTCTCTGGAGTCCTCATCGAACTGCGTGGGCTGCTTTCGGGGACGCCCTCTCCTCTTCTTGACGAAGTTGTTGCCTGTCTTTGATTGTCTCTGCAGCCGCTTGGCCTTCAGGATCTTGTTCACGTGGTCCAGGTTCTTCTTGGTGGACAGGATCTTAGTGTAGTTGCACATCTTGCGCACCTCGCACTGGATGGCCTCGATCTCCCGCCGCTTGAATCGCTTCTTCAGGGAGGAGCTGGCTGCAGGAGGGGAAGAGAGAAGGTTGAGCGCCAGAGGCAAGCTGCCCTAAACCCAGCCTTTGCAGTGACAACTGGCATTGTATGTGGCCGTGAAGATTCTGGAAAAGCAATGCTATGGATGTGGCCCAGTATCTATTCTTCCTTTCTCTTTATGAAAATTGAAAATAATAAAAATAAACAGTTAAATATCTTCTGTGTACATGGCATTCCTATTTATACCATTTCAGTCTTCACAATTCTGTGAAATACTCTTGTTCCCGTTTTTAAGACTGAGAAACTGAAGCTGGCACCTTGTAGGAAGCTCTGCCCTGGCGGTCAAGGTCAGAATTGTGTTCCCATTACCTTTCCCTCTTATAACTTTTATTTTTTATTCAGCCCTGTGACATTTGATCTGATTGAGTTTAGGATTAAGTTATGTTTTCTCTTTTTGTAGAAGATGTGGAATGAAAAAAAAAGACAAACAGTCCTTTGTAACAAGCAATCTAGATCATTCATACCTACTATCAACCTCAAAAAAGACACACCCTGACCTCATGGGGAGTATGTATGTATGTGAACCCACTTCCCTCTAACCCTCCTCTACTGGCAGAAAGGAGGATTGTTCTCCGGGACACTCTATTTGGGATGATACCATTTCTCTAATTTCTGCCCCCAATGTTCTGGATTTGTCAAGCTGCCCGATAGTGTCCAACTGACCCGACTCCGTAACCAGTTCATCCCCTGGAAACCTCGAGGAAAATCAGCCAGGAGTTTCTGAGTCATTCACACTCCCGCTCCTGGGATGTCTGGTGTTTGCAAAGAGCTCTTTTCAGGTCCTGCCGGCCAGAGGCCCCTGCACCGTCGGGAGTCACTTCTAGTCTCCAGAAGCCCGGTATTGCCACCACTAACCAGCCTTCAGAGCCCCTTCACCTGCAAGTTCCAACACTGGGAAGTGGGAATGGCTGGGAGACGCAGCCGACCTTGCCTCCTTTAGGTCACTCTTTCTCCCTGTGCTGTTCCTGAGCAGACACGCGTGCACAACCACGTGTATGCACACGTGCGTGCACACGCGCACACACGGGCACTCACGCTACTCTGCTGCGCCCTCTTCACACTGGCCCCTCCCTTTTTACGAACTCAAGAAGTGTGTCCGCACGTAGTTGGTTGCTGCCGTGATACACCTAAATGCTCAACCCCAGACACGCCCAAGGAGAAGATGCCGGCCCTACTAAACGTTACTGAGACGGAAGGGAAATGGGTTTATTCTGGAATCATGGTTTGCTGGGTTATTCCATGTTTTTTTTTTCAACCAGTAGAGAAGGGGAGTAAATATCTTAAGGGAAATGAGGAACAAAAACGCTGAAAACCTGAATACCGCTCTCGCTTACTCTGGGGCATTCCCACTTTATTCCTTTCCCTGCCTTAGCGCCTTTCTCTCTCACGCCGTGCCTGACACAGAACTCCAGGAGGGGATTATTTGAAGTTATTTACGCCACTGGCTCTAGGGAGTGGGAAGCTGAAGTTCCACAGGACAGGTCAAAATGTTACTGCTTTCAGCCCGAGGTCATTGTAAGACCTACTGAGCAATGAGTAACTACTGAACAATCTTTAAAATAAGTTATAAAGATCAAAATAGAACAAAGCCAGAGTGAGCTTCTGAGTACAAAAATAAAATGTTTGTAGTTAGTGTTGTGAAAGAAAAACGTTGCTCGATTGCAGGTTCTCAGATGTGGAGACAAATTTTTGTCCATCTTTATGTCCCTCACACAGTGTGGCAGTAAAAGTATAAATACAAGTGTGGCAAGGGAAGGGAAGGGGAGGGGAGGGGAGGGAAGGGGAGGGGAGGGAAGGTAGGGAAGGGAGGGAAAGGAAGGGGAGGGAAGGTAGGGAAGGGAAGGGGAGGGAAGGTAGGGAAGGTAGGGAAGGGGAGAGAAGGGGAGGGAAGGTAGGGAAGGGAAGGGGAAGGAAGGTAGGGAAGGTAGGGAAGGGGAGAGAAGGGGAGGGAAGGTAGAGAAGGTAGGGAAGGGAAGGGGAGGGGAGGGAAGGGAAGGGAGAAAGGAGCACTGACTTAGCTAAATCCATAATATTTTCTTTCCTTAAAAAAATAATGTATATATGGTGAAAGTTAACATTTGTTCAGTGTGAATGGTGGGTGCAAAGGAAATCTGAATACTGTCTGGGCATTTCATGATACAGGAAAAATGACCAGGTTGAAACCACCTAATGCTCGTGATGCTGTAAGGAAGTGGGGACCCTTGCACACTGTTGGTAGGAGTGGAAACTCATATCATATCGGAGAGCAGCTGCGCAGTGACCATAGGCACTGAAGATGGGCATGCTCAATGCCCCAGAGATTGTGTTCAGGCTGCCTCCTTTACTCATTTGTAGCAGGAGGCTGAGGACGTATAAGGAGGTTCCTGGAAGCTCAGAAGACTGAAAACAACCAAAATGTTAAAGGTATAATCCATCAGTTGTGATACATTCAAACAACAGAATATTATACATCTGTCAAAAGGAAAAAGCTATATATATTTTTGACAGGTTAAAAACCTTTACATGGTAAATGCCACTAAAATGTCTTTCTTAGAATCTTAAGACTGTGGAGTGCGGGGGCTCTATTTCAACTAAATAATTTTTGAAGGATAAGAAATGTCCTCGGTGAAAGGCATGCATCATCTCCCTAGAAAATTCCTGCTGGTAGCTACCTTCTTGGCTTTTGGGATGGGAGAAGGAATGAATGCTCTGGGTTTTATGCTGTGATCAAGTGAATAAACATATCAGGACCCAGTCTGCATTGATGCCATCAGGTGTGAAGACTTAATATCCCTCTTTCTTTTTGACATTAGAAACTTCAGAGGAAGGGGTTCACATTTACTGGACATCTGAATATTATTTTGTCCTTGTATGTATAATCCAAATATTTCAGTTCGGGTTTGTTCCCCTTGCATGTGAACCATCGCAGAGTGCAGGGTGGCAGGGAGCACTCTTTGGGGGCAGCTGGAAATCCCGAACAAGGACGAACCTCTTCGTCCCTCTGAATCTCTCTTTCTTCATCTATTACGTTGGACAGTTAGACTAGATGCTCTCAAAATTCCCTTCTAGATTTAAAGATTGCTGTCATTCATTCTTTCCTATTCTCATTATCCATTGCGTTTCCAACTGTGAGGTGGCTTTCTAAAACATTTAATCCCTCTAATGATTTTGAAATCCTAGTGGTGGTGGGGGTGGGGCGGGGACTTTGGACTTGGCACGGTTTGATATTCAGAAATCTTTCACCTTATTGCTTATGATTTCATTGTCCCTCTAAATGTTTTCAGATTTTTCTCTCTTCAAATTGTTTCATTATTAGACAGTAATTTCTGGGCTCTTGCAGCAAAGATTGATTCCATATTTGTTCTCCTTCTTATAATGGATCCATATCTTGACTGTTCTTTGTTAGTTTTAAAAAAATAATTATGAGTGGCCAAGGCAAAATGAAAATTCCTGTCTTCATAACTCTGCAAAGCAAACCATCTTCTAGACCTTTCTCTGTCTTTAAAATTGTCATGCAAATGGTTGACTTGGTTTTGGGCCCAGATTTAGCTTTTCTATCTTTCTGCTCCCATTATCAGAGGATTGGCTCATCAGCATTTGTTGATTTTGTCACATCTTTTATGATAATCAAAGACTGGACTTAGCCCTGCGTTTTGTGCTCTGGCCTTGCAGATGGAGGACAGGGACGGTGAGCCAGATCAAGGCTCACAAGGCTTCATGACACAGAAAGTTGCCCCCAGATTAGATGCCAGTGGTTTGGAGCTACTTTGTCCAAGTGCAAGACACACCCTAGTTTAACAAGAAAGTGTTGGGTGCATCAGAGAGGGAAGTAAATTCATCTCTAGATTCATTAGGATGTTTCTTGCTGTTTAAATATCCCTACAGGGAGGTGGGGTAATAATGGGGACTGCTGAGCCGCCTGGAGTTGCCTTCCAGGGTGGAAAGGGCTGGAACACCATCTCCCTGGGTCCCCGGAGAGAACCACGGTGGGGACTGCATTGTATGGTGATTTACCTTAAGATCCTTCCAAGGCAAAAGCCTTGTCTTTTCTTAGCACTGCCAGGGGCCTCAGCACAGGCTCATCCACACAGTCGTACGGGATCTGGGACACACGACGTGGTCAGCAAATACAAGCTCAAGGGAATTCACTCGTTTAATGTTCTCCCATGAAGTCGTGCCTTTTGGGGGGAACTTCGTACTTAACTCAGTAATGATCTCTTGTTTTCCTAATGCTGCCTTTGATTTTTTAATGGGATGTATGAAGCAACTTGCCTTGGCATGCACACGTTCTTCCTTTTTCCTTAGAATTTAAATTAACCTTCTACGATCCTGGCCTTAAAGGCTCTTTTTTTAAAAAAGATGGTAAGTTGCCTCTGCTGCCAGGACCTCAGATCCGAGTTGCCGTTGGCCACCAGCAGAGTGCTTTAGTACCGCTTTCCAGTTTCAAAGCTGTAATTTAAAATTAAGGGTTAGCAGATGTGGGAGATTTGTCACGATAGAAAGGTGCTTCCATTCTGTTTTTAAAGGCGTCTTAATACAGCCTGGGGTTTCTCCGGAAACATGACTCACTTGTTGGAAGCACAGTCCCTGCTTGATTCTCCCAGGAGAATCGACTCCTAATAAACTTAGGGGTTTGTTGTGAAGGAACTTCCTGTCTGGGCCGCGATGGCTTGGGGGACCCTGGTTTGGTTGTGCTCTTATTTCACATTCTCCCCAGGGACAAGCGATGGGTGGCGGCGAAGTGGGCCTTTTGGCTGATGGCGAAATGAAGTGTGGGCTGTGCATTTTATATGGGGAGCTTGGAAGAGGCAAGGACCACCGGGGTGCCTCCCCTCGACTTTCTGGGAGGCAGTACCGGCATGAGGGGTCCAGGAACCTGCCTCACACCCCACGCCCTCTGTGCCTCTCCAGCTCTGACCCCCTCTTCCTTCAGCCACTTCCTTAGTGTGGCACACGCTCCCCACGGAGGAGACTCTGGGCCGCAAGAAAAACATACGAATAGTTTTATTTATATTACTTATATTTTATCTAAAAAATAGGAACTAAGTTAAGCATCCTAATGCTTAATATTTGGAGCAACTGTGAGGGCCTTATGTGGGCTATGAGATTATGTGTCACCCATCAGAACTGGGCAGGAGGGACCCATGAAAAGAAGGAGAGGCCAAATTCATTTAAAGGGTTGACAGGCATCCCATCCGTTTATTACTTTTGGGGTGTTGTCACGTCCTATATTCAAAATGCTACAATAGGTCAGCCCTCCTGGTTCATTTTAGAAAATCAAGGTCTTTGAAAAGAAAAAAAAAACAACTTTTTTGGAATCAGGAATATCCATGAAATAAGTTATATGCCATGCAGCGTTTTACTGATTTCCCTCAGCAAACTGTATAAGAATTGCCATTTTCAGAGATGAATTTTGGCAATTACTCGTATAAAAAGACAAGGGTTCTAAATGTTCTCACCTTTTCTATGCTGTCAATGGGCTGTCAGTAAAAAACACAAACAAAAACTTAAATGTCTCGTTAGGGTAAAATGGGCAAGATTGTAACTGCTTTTAGGAAGAATCCCAATATTTGAGACAGCATTTTTGAAAGCTGATTGAAAATGTTTCCCCCGTTTGGCAATTTTGTTGCTGAAACGATATATTGTAACCTATAAAAATCCCTAAAATCTGCAAATTAAGAAATCTCGTAAACAGAGTTCACTTTCAAATGAAGAGTTTCTGAGATCTGAACTCATTAAAAAATGCAATGCCTTTTGATAGGCAAGACCATCTGATTGTTAAGGAAGTTGGTTAGTCAAATTTCAACAACAACCTTTGCTTAATGGGATTGAAAAAAAAAGTATCCTGATTTAAGCAAAATGATGCACTTTCTCCTTTTGGACGTATGTTTACGTGAAATATCCTTTTAACCTACAACATCTACTAACAAATATTGAAACAAACAGAATTTGGAATCAGAGCTTAAACTGCTTTATCACAAGTGTTAAAAAAAACAAAACCAAGATTTTCAAAAAGAAGTATTCAAACTCATTCAATTGGCCCTCCTGAAACATTATTAGAAATATTAAAATGAGTGTAAAATTCTGATGACAGTGAAAATATTTTTGTTTCATGAATAATACAAAATGAAATGAAATTTAAAATCATTTTAATATGATTTCAGATGTATCTCAACCTTTTAAAGTTTATGTTTTAAAAGATAAGTGCATACATTCTGAATATGTATTTACATGGGGGAACTGTTCAGAATTATGTTACTGATATCACCACATGATCAAACACTGGGGCTGCTCTGAGGTTGTCCTTTCTCTTTCTAAACTCCTGAAGTGTTTGTTCACTCCGTATTTAATTCTCGAAGATCTTAACTTTCTATGAGTGCGCGGCCTAGGAAGCCTTCAAGCTTCTTGAAGACAGACGCTGTGTGCTCTTCTCCCTCCCCTCCTAACAGAGAGCGAGATGCCTTTCTCACAGTGGAGGGCTTGCTTAAGATTTCTTGCCGGATTATCTCACATCGTAAGCTCCTGGAGACCAAAGCCTGGATATCATTAATCTTGATATCCCCAAGAGCCGCTTTAATGGAATCGCATGTATTCCGTGGCAATCGGAAGAGCGTCCCCTCCATGGAGAGCTTCTACAATGGGGCTTGAGGCCGACCTCCCATCTTCGGTTAGGCAGTCCTGGGGTCCTGCCGCCCAGGTTCTCAGAATCCTTGACTTTTCCGACCAGGGGGGAATAATGCCAGTCATCTCAGGAGCTGCGTTTTGGGGAAACCACTTGTGGCTTTGGACAGGTAAAGGCGGTGGTAACTTGTCTCCAGAGAGAACGAGCTCGGAGCAAGAAGGCAGCTAGGTTGCTCAGAGCGCCTCGAGGGGAGGTAACCGGGACTCAGGACTCAGGGTGGCCTGAGAGGCTTGGGTGAAGCGGGGGGAGCTCAGACCTCAGCAGAAGTGACTGTCTCTGTCTCTAAGGCGCACTGGGCATATTGACCTGGAGGGGTCCACGGAGGAGTCCGTCAGAGCTCGGAGTCTTTCTGGGGGTGATGCTCCTCAGGGCCACCGTGGCTGCCTGGGCCGCTGGCACGGAGAGGACTGGGAGTCGTGGCACTTCGAAACAGGCATATGAGGGCCACTGAGGCCTCCTCGCTTCCTTTCAATTAACTTTGGCTTTTGTCTGCTGCCTGTGGCTCAAGCCCCAGCAGACTGACTAGACAAGTTGAGAGGCTGGAGAGAAATGCAGCGAACGCCAAAAAGTTTGACGCTGCATCTGCTGAGTCTCACAGCACGCCAGGTGGTCACACGGCGGGGGTGGTCGCACCCTCTCAAAGGGCTCTTTAGATTTCTTTTTTTCTTTCCTCTCAAACGTGGCATAACTGTATCCTTAACCATAAATACCATCCCTTATATAATATGCCAATTATTGTATCTGTGAGTTCGTACTTGATGAGAGATTTTCTCTCTTTTAAATTTTGAAAAAAAAAAAGAAAGAAAAGAAAAACAGGGAAGAACAAAGAAGAATGCACCAAACATGATCTTATGAAAATGTTTACATTTTTAATATTTAGGCTTAGCTAAAATAAATCCTGTTGACCATGCTAGCGCTTGAAGAATTCCATCAAATGGTAGGTAACCCATGCTTTATTTTCTTCCTGGTTTTAATAATTGCATTTGTTTACTTAAATACTCAGGCTGATTATTTATGACCTGATAGGAAACATATTGCCTGGGACGTTATGAGAATAAGATTCTAGTCTAGACTTCTCAACCCTCAGTTCTGGGCTTCCAAACAAATATCTTGACTTCAAGGCAGGACCCTTACTAAATAAATACAACTCTGTTAAACTAAAAAACAAAACAAACAAAAAAACAAGTCAAACACCTCTAAGTCTTCTCTGTTCCAGGTAAGACCTCTCACTTCCTTCATCTGTGTTTCCTGTGTAATGAATTCTAGACTATATTCCATTTTGATCACATTCCTCTGGAGATTTTAGCATCTGCCAAATCTCATCTTAAATTTTGGTGCCTGGAATTGAACTGATTTTCCAAGTATCAAATGATTATGCAGAAAGATCGGGTTGATTAATTTCTGTGATCAAGGCACTATACTTCCGTTAATGAGTGCTATCTAAAAAATAACTAAATAAAACCTGTGACATCCTCCCTTCCCCACCCCTCCCCCCGCCCCGGCAACATCACTCTGTTGGCTCATATTAAATAGAAGCTCGATTAACGCCCTTGGATGCTTTCATATAAACTGCCACCAAACCTGGCCATCGCTCTGTGGAACTGGTTTTTGAGCTTATATACAAGCTTTCTATTTAAATCCGCAAAGTTTAATTTTATTGGTTTTAGTCCAGTGTTCTAGTCTGTTGGGAAAGGTTTGAATCTTAATTTTGTTTTCTCAAAGACTGCCCGGGTTTGTAGAATTTCCGGAGGGTCTGAGTACCCTCGGAGTTAACGACTGTCCCTTTAACTCCTGGGCACGAGTCAAGTGACTCAAAATGCATGCTATTGTTTTTCTCTCTATTGAGGTTTTTCAAGAAAAAATGGCAATTGACACAACAAAATATCCCTGTATTCTTCGTAAAAACAATGAGCAATGTCTACCCACTGCTCGAGACTTTCCCATATTTTTGTGTCTGGCTGGTTAGCAGATGATGGATATGCCACAGAAACAAGGACTTTGCATTGCCTACAGGTGTGTGCCCAACTCTATTACTTCTGTCAGAGAGGATATTGCATCTGATGTTGGATTGAGGGGGAAAAAAGTCTTACATTTTTCTTTCATCCAGGGGCAATGCTCCTGCCCTAGTAAGAAAAGAAAAGACAAGGAAAGGAAAAAAAAAAAAAAAGAAAGAAAAAATTCAATTTCTGCTGGAATTCATTTTAATTAGGTACTCCACTAAAAGCCACTGAAGACTCCCATTTCAGTATTAATCTTTTTGGTCCCCTCTATATTTCTTATATCTCTCTGGCAGCATTTCATATAGTCTGTCCTGTGTTAAGATTATGGGATTAATCTGCATTTCTTTCTCCTTTTAAACTGTGTTCTCTTAAGGAACAAGGACCATGCCTTATCCATTCTTATTCATTCTTGGAAGAAGCATTGACTGAGCCCACTCTGTGCCAGGATCTGTGCTAGACACTCAGTTCTGTGCCTCCCTCCCCCATGTGACCACAGAGTTCAGCTGACTTACTTGAATTGAAATCAATCTACATGACTTGACCTAAACCAACACTTACTGTCTATTTTGTAAAGGCTGTGTGTGAAATATGAAAGGATTTATTGAAGGGGATCCAAATCACTGTAAATTAAATTAGATCTTCACATATTTCAGCTGTTCCCTTCTGTCCTCAGAGCACCATTAACTCTTTGGAGTATCTAAGCTATGACCAAAAACTTGGAAGTACCGTGAAATATACACTGATATCCACGCCACTCCATAGGTGAGGTGGAGATTCAAAGGCAAAAATAAGTTTGGAATTTACTAAGTGCCTTTAAGAAAAGCAGCTTGAACATTTAAGCCCACAGATTGATTAAAATTATGGGGCCTCTGAAAAAGGGAGGAATGTACCTATTATATATTACTTATCTAGCATCAAAAAAAATGGGAGTGAGAGACAGAGAGGGACAGAGAGAGAGAGAGAGAGACAGGAACAGAGAGGATGAATGGTCTTTTCATTGCTGAACATTTGGATCAGAATTACATGGTATATTGTGGGGGAGTGGTCATATGTTTTCTTGGCAAATATCTATACATTCAAGTTCTGAGCGCTATGCCAGTAGTTTTTTTTTTTTTTTTTTAAGTTTTTGCATTACCTTTTTTTTTTCCAAATACAAGCTTGGACAGACTCAAGGCAGCAAATACTTCTTCCTCAGTTTAAGATTTGACAATTTAAGAGGAAAAAGCTCATTCATCATCTTTCCCTTTTAGAGACCATAAATTATTGGCTCATATACCATGTGGCTTGGATTCTAGGAAAAGTTAGTGTAAACAAACCCAAGTTACAATGCGTGGAGTAAGAGAGTGAGTCATAAACAAAACATAGACATATGCTCTCATATAAATAAGGGCCTGGATCATCAGCTTCCCAAAGTCTGCTTCCCATTAATTACACAACAAAACGAACTTTCCATATGTAAAGCCCAATTCACTTAACTCTGGCATCACGCATGAGACAAAGACCAGGACTGTGGCTATTCAGGCACTAACAAACCCGGATTTCAAAATAAGGAAAGTCATCTCAGAACACCTTCAGGGACTGGAGGGCAAGAAAATTCCCTGGAGGAGTGTTTTTGAGCACTGAAACTATACCTAGCCACCCAGGAATGCTGCATGAGGCTGGCCTGCATCCCCGCTGAATTGGAAGGTAATATGAGGCTTACTCTCTTTTGTTCTAAGCTCTGTCATCTTTATGGGGCAAGCCCTGGGTCCAGGCCACACAGGGTGTTCCTACATCGCTGGGATCAATGAACAGTTGAAATTCCCTCCATTAGTACCTCCTCTCTGTCTTTTGAAATTGCTCAATGGTAGCAGAAATGCGTGTTTCCTTGTTATTGCGTGAAAGCTATCTGGTCTCCTTTAGTTGAAGGAGTTATCAAGGACACATGTAACAATTGCTGGGGAAGAGGATTTAACAGGTGGAAACCTGAGAGGAGTAGGCAGCCGAGTTCCCTCCTTGTGCTTCTTTCAAAAGCGGATCTCGTAAAACAAACTAACAGAGTGAGTTACAAAGGACATTTAAGTAACAGATGTCACATTTTAGGAGTCCTGGGTGGGGGTAGGGCAGGGAGAACAAAGACTTTCATTCTTGGCTAGGGGCAGGATGTGCTGGGTTTTCGATCATTCATTCATTCGACATTTACTTTGGTAACATCTACTTCGTATCACACCATAGACTCTACGGGTGAGACTATACCAGGTAGCGTTCCTGCTGTCATACAGGACTAAGGGAAAGGGGAGGAAACGGTCATTTTGGGAGCACCCACAGTGGGCTGCCGTATTTCATGTTTCCTCATTTAATTGTGATGGCAACCGCATGAGGACATTACTACCTCTGTTGTACAGACATGAGAACGGGAACCTCGGAGGTTCAGTGGTTTTCCCAAGGGCGCGCATTTAGAAGAGATGGACTCAGGACTCAAACAAGGGCTGCCCTATTTCAAAGCCAGTTTCGTACCATATTTCCTCAAGGAAGCCGAGACCATGCGGAGCTAGAGCAGAGTAAGACAGCCTGGGTTTCCCTGTTATTTTTCTACTATTGACTGCATCCGATGCCAAATTTCTCAGTTTTACAATCTCAAAGGCCTCCTCCAACCTCGTTAAATAACACAAGATGTCACTACAGACTACTCGTGCTACTTCTGCTAGGTGAGGCGTCCCTGGGCATTGTTTTGATCCTGTTACTCTGTCCAGTCCACATGCCTTTGATGGCTCCCTACAGGAGGTCAGGCTGACCAGTATAATGAATGAAGTTGGTCAGGACCCTGAAGGAAGATGGGGGGAAGGAGGGGGATGAGAAACAAAGGAGAAGATGGCCCATTGAATGGGGTGCATGTTATTCTGTATCAGTCAATCGATGCCAGCTAGGAATCTGAGCCCAGTCATCAGGTAGTCCGAGTTTCAAAAACCCAAAACTCTTGATGATCAGGTAAGTCTTTTGATGTTGACAAATGAAGTTTTTTTTAAGAATGTATAACCCCCTGTAGGCCGATCAGAGCACAACTGCAGATAGCTCCTGCCTCGTGGTTGCTGGTTTGCCATCACTGCCTTTCACAAGGGTCACTGGGGCCACCTCCTAGAACTGCGGGTACTCCGTATGCTGACGCCAAACCTCTCTTCCAGCCTCGCTGCTCATCGTGTCCACGTCTACTCCTACCTCAGAGATGCTGTCGGTCTGCCCCTTGTGCTTGTCTGCTATTGAATTCAGTCCATGCCCAGAAAGCTCTTTCAGCTCTTCTCTTCCCGGGGCATTTTACCATGTCCCTCGAGCTCCCTAGTACCATTGGATTGGAAATTAGTAACTTATCAATTGCTCAATGATTATCTCTGTTAGCATCTGAGATTGTTCTTCAGTTTATTTACTTGTTAATATTATTTGGTCACCTCGTGTTTTGGACTTGGGCCTTTCCAGATAGCACGAAAGCTCCCCAGGGCGGGGGCCGATCTTATACTTGTAGGTATCAGCATGGCAGGCACTTAAAAATTATTTGACAATTGTAACGAAGTTCCAGGAAGATGAACTCGATATGCTCATGGGTAGGGGGGAGCTCTGACTGAGCTCGGAGATAGGAGTGTTTGGAGCAGGGAGTGAGGATGAAACTTCCAAAGATAGCTAATGGATGTTATGATCTGAGTCATAACATGACTAAATTATGACTTAACATGATTAAATCATGACACGGCATGACTTCATTCTTGACGTGAGGGGGCCATGATACAGTGATATATTGTTTTGGATACGTGATTGGTGTTTTCATCTGCTATTTCTTTCTCACCACTGCCTAAAAGGCAGAAATTGCTTTTCCCATTTCAGTGACAGGGAAACTGAGACTCAGAAGTCTCAGGAAGACTCAGCGACTTACCTAAAGGAATGATTAAGTCCTGCAAGGCTGTCGGATAACCCTGG
>CM052889.1:25124610-25186632 GCA_028534135.1 Potos flavus
TATTTACTACACACCCAGCCCGGAGTAAGGTTCTTGACGCCCAGATATGATTATGGGTTGCTTCACAGCCTGACTATGGCTTCTCTTAGTTTCATCCCATGTTCATTCCCAAGGTTCTGGGAATTTATGAGACTCGATACTCATCAACAGGGACAAAACCGAAATAGGAAATATGATTGCTGCTCTTGGGAAACCAATGCTCTGGTTACAATGCAAGACTCTTATACATAAAATAATTAAATTACAGCCTAGCTTCCCAGGAGTGGCTCATCCCCCAAATACCACAGAAGAGCAGAGTGAGGGGAGGCACCGGCACAGGCTCCCCCTTCTCTTCTCTGAAGAAACACAGACTCTCACATGGCACCGATTGGGCCTTATAGGCTGACTCTTGAAAATAATTTTCCCTCAAGAATGTCCTGTTGGATTAGGCAGCGGCTGGTCTGGCATCACTGAACACAAGATTCTGGAGGCCCTGGAGGTCCCTTTCAGGTAGCTGCTTCTGCTGAACGTTCTTAGGATGGTTTGCTGTTTCTGGTACTGATATAGAAAATAAAGGCAAATCATTGCCTCTCAACTCTAATGAATTTAATGCTAAAGTATGTGTTTTCATGAATGAGATGCTTTTACACAGCAAATAGTTGTTCCATTCATTTTGTCTAATATTTAATGATTATCTATCTACCTGGGTGCCAGGTACTGGGGTTTTAAAGTTGAATAAGATCTGACAATAGGGGAGGAAACAGTCCAGGGTGGGACATAGGCATGAGCACAGACACCATATTCAATGTAGGGACTAATCATCAATGGGCTTATAATAGGGAGCCCTGGAGGATAGAGGATGTGGCACCCAACTCGGCCATGGGGTGGTTCTCCAAGTGGCTAGGAGGGAAGGCTTCCTAGAGTTGAAGGCACCCTGCCGAGTCTTGAAGGATGATCATGAATTAGCCATCTATGTGGCTTGAAGGGTGGGTGAGGAAGAGAGGAACTGGCATGGAAAACAGATGATGGCAATAGTGACAGCAGACATAGCAGTGGCTACAACAGCGCTCATCTGCTAACCTTCTGCTATGCACCAGGCACCCTGCTAAGATTTTCACAAGGGCGATCTCATTTATTCCTCACCATGATGCTCTACCTGAGGTAGTATGCTTTCCCCCATTTTACAGATGTGAGCACTGAGGACCGAGATCAGCCAGCTGCCAAGTGCAGCCCTGAGACCTCAGTGTAGACGATCTGAAGTAAGAACACATGCATTCAAGAAGAGCAGTGGAGCCCGTGTGTGGTGTGAAGGAAAATGGGCCAAGACTTAGAAACAAAGCCAATGGAAGGATGCATGTCTTTTCGGATTCCTAGAGTCATCGTTTTACAGGGCTGCCCCAGGATTATCTAGGGAAATGTAACTTTGTTGGATTTGCTACCCACTACTGATAACAGGCCCAGACTCTGCCAGGTAATATGTTAACTTGAAGACTTTTGCTCAGAAAATATGCAAATGATTTCTGATTTGTAGAAAAGATAAGCCCGGAGGTTATGGCTTTATTGCCCATTAGGACATTAACTGAGCAATCTCGCTTGATGTTCTTTCTCCAATGCTTACATTCCTATAATGTCCTGTCCCTCTAATTCTTCTTTGGATCAGCTTTCTCATCAAGTTGGTTTCCTTGTTCAAGAGTTGAATGAATTTTTGACATGAGTTTTTTAGGTTTTTGGTGCTGGTTAACATTTCTAAGGAGATGTGGCTGGAGCGGGAGGCAGGGGCCACATTCTGGAATGTTTGGTGCTTCTCTGGGCTGTTTAGGGCTGTGGCCATGGGGAGAGCTCAGCTGCTCTAGGATGTCCCTATAGAATCAGAAAAGAGCTTACTTCCTCCTTTTGGGGCAAAAATAAAAAGAATTTTTATTTTATTTTATTTATTTATTTATTTATTTATTTTTTAAAGATTTTATTTATTTATTTGACAGAGAGAGAGAGATCACAAGTAGGCAGAGAGGCAGGCAGAGAGAGAAGGAGAAGCAGGCTCCCCGCTGAGCAGAGAGCCCGATGTGGGGCTCGATCCCAGGACCCTGAGACCACGACCTGAGCCGAAGGCAGAGGCTTAACCCACTGAGCCACCCAGGCGCCCCTAAAAAGAATTTTTAGAGGTTTTTCAGAAGGCCTTTGCTGTGATGGGATCTTCAGGGAAGCACAGAAGCTTCCAACCCTACTGGGTCTCTTCATGGCCCAACGCCAAGGTGGGCAGGGGTGGGGAGGGCTTTTCCGTAAGCCCCACATTCGAGAGAGCTCTCCAGGCAAACAGTCATTCTGTGCTGCTTCCACATGGGGCCATACGCAGCACTTTTCAGGCAACTTGAATAATTAGTTTTTAAAATAAAGCTTTAGGGGCACTTGGGTGGCTCAGTCAGCTAAGTGTCTGCCTTTAGCTCAGGTCATGACCCGGAGTCCTGAGATCGAGCCCCGCATCGGGCTTCCTGCTCAGCGGAGAGCCTGCTTCCCCCCTTACCCCTCACCCCTCTCGTGCTCTCTCTCCCTCTCTCTCTCTTTCTAATAAATAAATAAAATCTTTAAAAATAAAATAAAGCTTTATTTTCGCTAGGTCTTTTCTGAAAGTTTTCTACTGTATATTTTAAGTGATTAACCTGGCCTTGCAGGAATTTATTTTATAATCTTCAGTTTGTATACTCACAGCCCTTGGATGTTCTAAATCCTACTAACCTATGCATTTATTTGCTCTATTTCGGACTTTTGGCTGAAATGATACAACGTTTTGGTTAGGAGCGTCAGACGATCACTCCACACAGGCACAAAGCAAATATAATTTTACAATTCTTATTGCAAAAGAAGTCATTGCTTTTTGCACCTGAATATAATTTCACTATTCTGGGCCCCTCACCACGGATGGCAGTTGGTTAATTGAAAAATCAGGCATGCTAGAATTTGGGGGCCAGAAGCAATTTTCACGATTATTTTGCTCCAGCTACTAGAATACTGGATTTCCTTCTAATTCCATTAGACTTAAGAACGTATTCTTTTATTTGTGAAGGTAATTTTTCAAGCTTGAGGTTTCACATCTTGATTACAGGTATATGTCAGTTCCCCCAGCGCTGATAGTTTGGTTAATTATTAAATGGTTTGCCTGAGACCAGTCTCTGCCTTCAGAAGCAAAATGTCTAAGCATTTAATATACTTGTGAAAATTATTTATTTTTTTGTCCTTTATTTTGTACTTTGCTGTTTTATTATTATCATTTTTTTTAAAGTTTTTATTGCAATCCCAGTTAGTTAACATACAGGGTAACATGAGTTTCAGGTGTACAATTGAGGGATTCCAAACACCTGATGCTCATCACGGCAGGTGCCCTCCTCCTTGCCCCTCCCCTACTTTACCCATCCTTCCACTCGATATTTCCACTTACTCATAGGCTCTGAAGTTTTAAACAATGCCGATCATAGAGTTTTAGGGCATAAGGGATTAGCCTTGATACGACACCAAGAGAAACCACGAACGGTGCCCACCTGTCTCCCGCTCTTCTCTCTCCTCGGCCACACCCAGAGCGGCTGAGATTTGAGCAATGATAGCAACCCTGACACAGGTCTTTTTTTCTGCTTGGATTTAAGATGAAAAGATAGTGGGTGTGTGTATGTGTGTTCCAACTAGACTTTCAGGCGCAGCACTGTAGAGATTTTGTTTTCTTGGCGTTTTACGGAGTTCCTACAGAATTTTTCATCTATTTACTGACGTAGTCTCATCTGAAATACAAAGGTGGGGCGACGCTTCAGTAGCCAAATCACAAACTCTCTTCATGTTGCACTACCTTCCCGCGGAGTTAGTTCCGTATGTAGGAGAGCAGAAAAACTAGCCGGACTGACTTAGGTATGGATTATCTGATATGGTTATTAAGTCACAATCGGGACAGCGCAAGAGAAGTTATTTCAAGTTATGCATCACTTTGAACAAACTTTATTGAAGCCTTTACTGCATTAGCCCTAATTACTCACAATGATGATGCAGTGCTCCCTTGAATCCGACCCCGCACGGGGGCCGGGGACTGTGGCTGATCGATAGCTATTGAGCAGTTTGATCACGAAGGCCGACCTGCTTGAGCTCGGGTGGCAGCCACGGCCATCCCTCCCTCCCAGCAGCCCACAAACTGACATGTTCCCCGTCCGGCCTCCCTCTCCTGCAGCTCATCTTCTGCCTCTTCCTCCAAATCAATAACTTTATAATCAGCATGCTTCCCAGACACTGAGAAGCTAAAAAATTGCCTCAAACAAAACACACACACACACACACACACACACACACCGTCCACCACCACCCTGCCCCTGCCACAAACACACTTGAGCTAGAAAAGACATGTTTTTAAACCTCTGACCCACATCCATTTCCCCCATGTTATAGTGTTTATAAAATAAGGTGGGGAATTTTTTTTAACGAAATTTCACCTATTTGAAAAAATACTGTTTAAAAACAGTAATAATAAAATATTTTTTAAAAGATTTAAAGACTTTAAAAATAAAATATATTAAAAATATTTTTTAAATGCTGTATAAAAAATACTGTTTAATTATTTGGCAGGTATTTACCAACGGCCTACCGCATGTCGATCAAATGTTTTCCATTTGATTGTTAACTTCTAAGATGGGGTGTGTTTTTCTCCGACGTCTGTCTCCATGTCTAGGGCTCTATCTATAAGCACACCGCTGCTGTCTCACCACGATTCATTTCTCTCAGTGATTACTTATTGAGCATCTACTATGTGTCAGGGGCCCTACTAGATACATTAGCATTCATTACTTTAAAAGGAAAAGAATTTCTAATTAATTGAATTCCTTTAGTATGTTTTGTATCTTGAGACATGATTTCTTAAATTAATTTTACTTTCGAAGACACTAAGTTTTACTCTCTTTTCCTTTCTTTCCCTTCTCTGCACTTGTCTGGGTCTTCAAAACCACTCTGTAAAAATGATGACCTACTGGTAACAGGCCAGAAGGACTTCTAAAATACTTTGCTTATAGCGGAAAATTAAAAAGGGACCTTAAAGACTGGGGCGCCTGGGTGGTTCAGTGGGTTAAAGCCTCTGCCTTTGGCTCAGGTCATGCTCTCAGGGTCCTGGGATCGAGTCCCGCATCGGGCTCTCTGCCTAGTGGGGAGCCTGCTTCCCCCTCTCTCTCTGCCTGCCTCTCTGTCTACTTGTGATCTCTCTCTCTCTGTGTCAAATAAATAAATAAAATCTTAAAAAAAAAAAGGGACCCTAAAGAAAACAAAAATTAAGTGAATTGTCTCAGCAGAAATATACAGTACTAATGCACAAGCACACAACTGAATGAAATCAGACCAAGATACTATTTATTAACTTTCTACTGTGCGCTTGCCTGTGGTTAACGCGTCAAATGATGGGTTTCACTCACTATTCCCTAAAATAAGTAGGAGTCCATAATTAGGGAGAAAGATATCTCTGCCTTTGCTCATGTTGGGCCTAAGACAGAATCCACTGGAAATCAGGCCATAAATCAAGAAGTTTGGGTTCCAATCCAATTTTGTGACCTTGGGCAGATCTCCGAATCCTGGGAGCAATCACGTGTGCATCGCGTGTGAAATGGGGCGTTGGACGTGAGCCCAGGCTGTGTGACCCTAACTCTCTCAGGTCTGTGGGAAGCCATTTATCTGTGGGGAGCGGAATCTCAGGAAGGTCTGGCCTCCAGCACCTGGGGAGTTCTCTGGCTTGCTTTCTCCCCAAAGTTCTGCTTAGCAGCCTGAGACCCGGAAATGGACCAAATCTGTGAAATTCTCCTGAGGGTCTCATTTTAGCACAGCCAAAAATCAACAGCCCGTTCCTGAATCCTGAAACAGGAGAGCTTTGGCTCAGCTCTGATTACCAGAGAGGCAGGTTTAAAAGTTTAATACCCACCTGTTTCTACGCCTGTTTGGCATATTTGTTAATGACTGAATGCAAACAGAGGAGGCGGGCCTGTGAAAGCATGGGGTCCCAAGACCGCATTCTCTCACTCTGAATGGAAAGAGCCGAGGGGAGGAAAATGGGGGACCACCTGTCTTTTGCCCCTGGGAAATATCTGGGCTTGGCAAGCAAAGGCAGAAATATACAGGCTAATTTCTAAATCTATAAAGGGAGGTCTCCAGAGCTTAACCAACAAGGTTGCATAAGTAATTATCGGGGTGGATAGCGCAGACTCCAAAGCAAATCTTTCACTCCAGCCAAGTGATCACTTCGCAGAGTTCCAGGCTTGGCACCAGCTCCCACATCCAGGACTACGTCCACATCGCTCCCTCTGCCTGCATGCTCTCCCGCAAAGATGCTCCTATTCGTCAAGTCTCGGGCCAGCTTCTTCCTCACCCACCTATGACTTTCCCGCCGACCTCTTCCTCTTCTCACTGTAGGCATCATTTACCTGGCATTTCCACCAAGAACCTTCACTTCACACCGAGCATGCAAATGATGGGGAGATTCACGATCCCATTTGAGAGACTATCCCGTTCCTCCTAAGCAAGAGTTCCCAAATGGCTGAGGAGAATGGCATTTCCATGAGATGTTAAGAGCTACTGCCAGAAAAATAGGTTCTGTGGTCAGCTAAGATTGTAAAATTCTGTGTCTCGCCTTCCTGGAGCATCACGGTGCACACGCTGGTCAATTAAAGGCTCTGGAAAGCCCTACGGAAAGGAAGCTACATAAAGCAGCATTCCCCACACTCGCTTCGCTAGGAACATATCTTTTATCACAAGACACCTACTAATATTTTGCAGAACTCCATTTGGGAAATGTGGCTCCACATATTTCCTTCTGTTATTTCAATAGGGCACATTTTCTAATTACCAGTAATTTCCATGAAGGAGGTAGGGATGAAGACAAATTGAGTTCTTTGCTCAAAGCAACCTGCTCACTGAAAAGATGAGTTTAGAGTGAGTATCACTGAGTCTCTTCCTGGGCTTCTAACCACAAGAGGCATTTCTAAATACTACAATATTTATGCTGAATATTGCAATGTTGAATAGTTAGCAGTGCATTAATTCTACAGTGTGCCCTCATTCTGTATGCCATGAAGATGGTAAGAACCTAAATCATGGATTCCACCTCTGAGGTATGTACAATTTCGCTGTGAGGGGTTAGAAGTAATAGAATACAGTTCTGTAGTCTCTGAGTAGGTAGCAAACACATGGTAGAGATGCTGGGTGCTGCGTGCATTGGGCGAGGCCGCGCCTTCAGGGTCTGTGGGATGTAGACGGGAGTTGAGGAAGGCTGTCCTCAAAGAACGGTGGTAAGCCAAATCCAAGGCCTTCCTTCTTGGCAAGAGGGACAAACATGGCAAAGTGGGGGTTGGTGCAGGCACCGGTGGGAGATCACGTGGGGAGCAGAGGAAGGCAGAGCATCTGGCATGTCTGAATAAGGAGTTTATATTTATCAGCTGCCAGTGAGGAGTCTGACATCGTGGGGTAGAATGAACCAAGGCCTCGGAGAAACTCTGATTACTGTCTCCCACTCCCAATGGGCAAGGGAGCTCATCAAATGCAGGGGTCAAGAGCGTGGGTACCAGACCTACGCTGGCATCCTGACTGTCCACAGGTTTCTGGGGTGAGTTTCTTGACTCCTGGCTTCCTCTTTTGAACTGAGGGCATAGGTATTTACTTCACAGACTTCTTTTATGAGTCCTATGAGCTAACACAGATAAGGTCCTTGATGCAGAGATTAATAATTACTAAGGCTCAATAAAAAGCCATTAATACTGTTATCATTCAGTTGCTACTCACGGGCCTTTGCCCCCAGGTCCTGAGCGGTCTTTTCCTCCCACTTGAAAACCCAGTGCGGAAACACGCTCGGTGCCTATGGGAGGCTGGCTAAACAGAGAACCTATATTCCACAGCACGCTCCCTGTGGGCCCTCTCGTGCCCACCTTCTTGGGGGTGAACCGAAAGCCTGGGGGCCGTGCTCACCTGCATCAGACGTGGCGGCAGAGGCAGCGAGGAGCGATAACACTGGGCTCGGGGGGATTGCCACACTGTCAACCGCCGCTGGCTTCTTTCTGGTCATCATGGTGGATGCGGAGCCCTCGTTCTTACTGTGTGGCGCCGTTTGGTCCACTTTTAGGTGGGGACTTGGCATCCCTACAAAAGAATAATCCCGAAAGCTCGCAGTTACTTGAAAGGAACAGGAAAACAAAACAAAACCTGAAAGTGAGCTGAGAACATTGTTAATTCACCTGACCTCCTTCTGGTTATGACAGGAATGAAATTATAGAATATTTAAAGAAAAAAAATATTAGCAGCATGGCTGGTTTCGGTTTTGCGGCTGAGATCAGTGGTGACAGCAGTCTGGTCTGGCTGCGTGGAAGCAGGGGCACTGCCCCAGTGAAGCCGGAGAGGCCAGCGGCTGCCCTTGGTGTCCTATGGGGCAAGAAGCCCATCTTCACGGAGGCTGTGTTGTGCGCAGCATGAAGGGGACAAGGGGACCGAACCCCAGCTTCTTATCTCATTTGGCTGGGGACACGAGACCAAAGGAGAAGGAAAAATTGGGTGACACATAAGGGTGGGCTTGTGTGTTCTTCATCCATTCATGTCCTAGGTGCCTAGGGAGCGCTAAGGAGTTCGGGATTAGTGTGGGAAGTGAAGGAAGGCTTTCGGGAGCTTATGCTAAAGCAGCAAGGCAGAGGGAAAGGCATTCTCGGCGCCGAGAAGAGCACACACTAAGGTCCGGGTGGGGAATGAAGATGATCCAGACGGGAGGCCAGTCTGCTGGAGCAGAAGACACATGGTGGGGACTGGTGTGTCCCAGTGGCCGTGGCCGTGCCTGAGCGAAGGTTGATGTGGGGGTTTTTCAGCCGCTGGTCCTAATAAGCATCATAAGTCATATCTTTGCGATGCTGAAAAGCACCTCTTGCGAAGTGCCTCTGTAAGGGACTGGAAATTTACTATATAACAAATTACAGAGCTATTCTGGAACCTTGCTTCCTAGATTCGAATCCAGACTCTCATTTTTTAGCTGCGTGATCATAAGCAAGTTACCCTCCCCAAGCTTTGAGGTTCCTTAGCTGTACACATGGGGTAGAACAGTATAAGCTCACAGGGGTGGTTGGGAGGATTCCAGAGGTAATTAACATAAAGTGCTTCGAGCAGTGCTTAGCACACAGTCCACGACCAGTAAGTGTTTCCTGTTACTATTACTCTTATTATCTTATTACTCCTGCAGCCTGCTGCTTCGTCAGGGCAACGGAAAGCAGCTGGCAAAGGCTCTGTTCTCTTTCCTGACCTGACCAAGGATTCCTGGGCCCCGTCTGCATCCCCAGCTGCAGGAACGTGGCTCTCCAACTCATCCAAGCCTAAGTCCAGACGCTGGGGGTGCCTGAATCGATGTCAGATGGCCATCCATGCAGAATTTCTCCACTTCTAGGCTACCCGCCACTGACAGCAACAACAAATGGGGCTTTACCCAACTGCTCTTGACCCTTGTTTTTCCAGCCCAGCCACCGTGGGTGATTCAGTCCTCTGCCCAAGTAAGGTATGTTGTCGCCACAGTGAAAGCAGCTCAGGGGGGCCAATGGCAGCCCCGTGAGTGTGTAGTGCAGAAGATGGCGGTTTCTTAATTTTACAGATGAGGAAAACACATTTCTTAGAGGTTCGGAGATAACTAACTAGACGCACACAGCCCTAATGTCAGGGCTAGGAGTGTGCAAGTAGCCAGATGCTAAACCCAGGACCCAGGGGTCAGCCCGGCCCAGCTGGTCGTCCTCGAGCTCCTGTCCCCCATCCTGGTCTGCCCACAGCATCGTTCACATCGAGGGTGCACAGGCCCTAGCCTCACACCCGGACAAAGCACCTGTAAGCATCTGAGGAAGAAAGGCATGTGGACAATTTCATTGACCTACTACTACCTTCCTCCTACTCTCCATCGCACCTTCTGCAACTCCCCCTCTCGTGCTGTGAATAACAATGTAAATACACTTCTTTGGGTTTTATATTTCACAGCATTTTGACAGTAGAGGTAGACAGACATCAAATTCTGTGACAGAAAGATTGCAGGGCATGATCAACAGGAAGCCAGGGAGGGCAGCAAACGTGGACAGGAGGCCCATTTGTGAAATATGCAGGGGTGTCGGGGACGGGCTGGGTGAGCACGTATAATACACGTAACATACGTATGGAACCGCCCACGAGGAGATCTACCCTAACAGTTACCGGTGGTTTTTCTCAGGAAGGAGAGCACAGGAACGTTTGGTGAGAAAGAGGGAGGTTTTACCTTTACTCCCTAGCCTACTTTATTGTTAATAATTTTAAAGCCACAAACGTATTAGACTTTGTTTCCTTTGAGAAAATAAACAGACTTTGGGGGGAAAATCTAGAAGTCTACCAGAGCACAGATTTTGGGGTAGAATGCTCTGCTTGAACAACTGGCTGCTAAGACTTCGAACCGGGGACGGCCGCCCCGGGTCTGACGGAAGTCCCCCAGTTCGGTCCTCAGTGCCACTGCGGTCACACTCCCATTAGATGGAGGCAGGTGTGCCTTCCAGAGCGCACCTTTGGAAGTCCACGCCGTCCCAGAGTTCTGTTGGGTAACAGCTCCTCTGGAAAAACCCCCTGATATGTCATCTTTGTACCAGTGGACACAGGTTGGGCAGGTCATTCTTTGTGCAAATGATGACAGGCTCAGGGAATAAGCCGCAAACAGGATTCGCAGGAGGATATTGAACTCTCACTTGGGAACAAACTGATTTCAAGTTATTTTCGTTGTACCCATTTTCATGCAAATGTTCACGATCCAAATTAGTCTCAGTCCACATCATTTCATTAAAGTTCATTCGATCATACCTCTATTGGGCATACTTTGCTACTCAAGTGTTTATGTTAAAAGTAATAAAATGACACTTAAAAACTCTATAATTCAAATTGTCACTATTTAAGCTGTCTTGAGAACCCTTGATAATTTAGGATTTTCTAGATTATGGTACTGTTTGTTCATTGCCGTCCAATGAATTTGAAAAGCAATTAGGAAAAAGAAGAAAAAAAGAGCCCTGACGTTTTCTCAGACATTTTTGGGTTTTGAAAGGATTATGGAAACAATCCCAGAAATAGCATCCACGAGCAAGTATATTAGATAAGCTTTCAACAAAGACTAATCTAACAGCATTTGGAATCCCCCAAATCTGCCCGAGGGGCGAGGGCTCGGGGTGCTGGGTGGGTGACCCCTCCGGGGAGGGAGCACTGGGCAGGCTGGCCACCGAAGTCTTCATTTCCCTTCATTCCAGGGGGCAGCTGATGCTCCAAACGCGTGAAACAGCTCAGAACCAAGTTCTCGGGGATGTGGGCTGAGGGCAGAGCGCTGGGACATCTGGAACCTTTCTTCTCAGCACGGGCCTGGCCTCCCTCTCTCCGAGGGAGGGAGATGCGTGACGCCAGAGGTCCCCCAGAAAGAACCCCGGATATCGCATTGTGCTGACTTGGACCATTGAGATGTGTTACCGCAACTAACGCCGGGACCTGAATAAAGGTGAGCACAGCTTCGATGCAGGAAGGGGTCACTTCTCAACCTCAGACAGCAGACTGTGTGGAGAACACACATGGCGCCTGCGTTCGGAAGGTCCGTCAACCCCAGCTCAGGACAGACTGTCCTGAGGCTCGCGCATTCAGAGGCCAGGACGTTTTTAAAGGAGGAAATAACAATGCTAATAACTATGTGGATCCAACATCTGTTCGTCATTAAAAGACAGAGCCAAGAGGAAATATTGTTTAATAGTTAACCCTATAGGAAAGCATTCTGCTAATAACCTGTTGACCTCTATTGATAGGTTTTTAAAAAAGTCTTTGAAACTGTGCTATAGTGTATCGAGGGACAGCCCCTCATTTTCAAAGGTAATTTCTCATAGACCACTTATCCCCTCAAACCTCTACCTGCGCACCGTGTTTGCATTAGGGACTTGATTTATGGATTCCCACTCGTGCGGTACAGAGGCTGACTTCCTGTTGCCTTGGTTACTTGGAGCTTAGTTCAAGGTTAAAATACTCCGAAATCAGAATCAGTGGCGGGGGCTGCATCCAGCGGCCAGGTTATTGACTGCCCCAGGGTGCGAAAAGGTCAGAGACCAAAGCACTGTTTACTGCCTTAAGGGTGAGTCAATAGCTTCAATATTTTGATTCTGTTTCTTCCAAAGAAGTAGTTGCTGTTCAATTACCTCTTCCCCGGGTTGTTCAAGGTCACAGGGGTCATGGAGGAAAAGCAGGGTCTATGGCGGCTGACTTTCCCAGGATCCCTTTAATGAGCTCTGTGACCTTGGATAATAAAAACCAGCCTCACCTTAGAGTAATTTCTATGTCGCTCTAGGTTTACAAAGCTACTTTATCTCATTTTCTTTATGGGGAAAACAAACAAACAAAAATCTTTGTAGGATGAGTACTGTATACTCACTCCCCTTTTCTAGATCAGAAAAAGGAGGTTTAGAGAGGTCGTGTAACTTACGTAAAATCACACACCTGATAAGAAGTGGCAAGAACTAGATTCTGACTCCGTGATGGGTCCTCATGTCACAATTTCTTTAAAATAGAGGGGCTAATGGAATCGTCACCTAGGGATCATACGTAATTCATTCTGTAACATCCACTGCAGAGAGCAGTGGATCTAGAAAATGCTATGTGATTAATGTAGGCTTGTGGAACACCTTAATTAATTTTTTAATTATACGATTTGCAAATGCACTTGTTTCCTGGTGACAAAGCTTAGATTGGAATAGTGAGAGAGCCTGACACCACCGAGATGGGCGGTTGGGTTCCTCTGTCACCTCCTGGCCCCCTTCGTGCCGCAGAAAGCAGGGCTTGGCATGTGCTGAGAGGTTTATTATATTCAACAGTCAGTGGCTTTTAATCTTGCAAAGAGCTTGGACATACATTATGCTATTTGCTCCCTGCAGCATCTCTGTGGATGACAAAAGGCAGATGGTGAAATTCCAAATACACAGATAAGGGAACTGAGCCACAGAGGACCAGATGATTTGGCCAAACTCACACATCACGTGTGCAGAAGTAGTAGTGTGGAAATCCATGCCTCTTGACTCAATTTGATGTTCTTTTCTTTCCCTTTTGGGTAAACCGGTAAATGACATATTTTGCACAGGATGAAACTCTTGAAAACTTGATAATAATTCCCATTCTCATAACTGCTTGTTGGACTGATCCACTGCTCTTTTTGCTTGTTTGCAAATGAACTTTACTCACGGCACACAGGAGGATATATGTTACGGAAGAAAGCGAATCAAGCACTAGATAATACCTTTAGAATTTGGGGAAAAAATATTTTTCTGTGCCAAAGTCACTACAAATGTTATTTTTGTTGCATCATCGTATTCATTAATTCAACAAGTATTTATTGAATATTTACTGGTACCGGGGACACAGCACTGGTCAAAACTATTGAAGTCCCTGTTTTCTAAGAATTGCATTCTAATAACCTTGGCATAGCACAAAGGCAGCTGTTACTTTTTATAAGGACACAGAAAGATATTAAGGTGTTTTTTAACCATCAAAAGGCAGCGCCTCTGCTACTCACTCATAGAGTATCTGAGGGCTGGAACTCCAATGACCCACATTGCAGGAAAGGGAAGGCACCACTGCGAACATTAGAAAAAGACACGGCTTCTTGTGTACACAGGCATCTCCATTGTTCCAGGTCTGGAGGGAGGAGCCCGGGCTGCATTTCAGCCCCGCCCTCCCCTCGAGCCCAGTGCCGTGGGCAGTAAACAGCCTGTTCCATCATAGTGACTAGCTCTCCACATGTGTTTTGTGTCAGATGAGTTTTACTTCATTCTAGAACCTTGTGAGGTGAAATTCTGGCGAGGTTACTCTCAAATAGAATACTATTCAGTGAGCCTGTTATTTGAGTGCCTACTAGCACAACTTGGAAGATGTGAGCCCTGTATTTGCACAGAAAGTTTAGAAGTGGAGAGTGACATAGGACAGAAAGACTGAGGAAACTGAAAACCAAACAAGACAGGAAGCCAAATGAGTCCCTCAGGAATTAGGAGGAAAATGAGATCTCCGTGGGATCTGAGGTGGTGGTCCGTGCTCATCCATTTATTCATTCAGCATTCATTAAGGACCTGCGCATGCCAGGCACCATTAAGCACAGGCAACATGAATAGTCATCCACTCAGGAAGACAGACACAAGTATAGAAACCCCAGTCCTGATGGGCAGAATTCAATCACTAGAAGTGGAGGGAGGCTCTCTCTACCAGGACTGGGAAACGGCAAGAGCAGAAGCAGGAATGACAAGCCTTCTTTGTGCAGCTGAGACAAGAGTGGCCGGGATGAGTCATAAAAACCACATACTGGAAGATACGGTTGGAAAGGCAGTTGGGAAAAATGAAACCCACCGTTCATTATTGGGTAGAGTTAGAGCCTCTCTCCTATATGTCTTATCATCTTGGACAGACTTCTGGCTTCTTGTGTCATTATTGGTTGATTGCTCTGACATTCTTGGAGGCAACTGCAACATCACCTAGAAGTCAGGAACCGTGTCTTACTTTGTTTTGATTCCCCAACACTTAGCTTGACAGATACTTGATACTCAACAGTGTTGGATGGATGAATGGACAAATCAAAAATGCATCTATTCTTCTAGACCCAAACCTTCTGGGGGAAGCTGCCCCAACTATTTTAGTCCATACACAGCCCTCTTTACTAAATCCCCTACTTCCATGTAGTGGAGAGTAGAGGCAGAGAATATATTGTTGAAGGAAGACCTGCTTCACCAGCTGTGTGACTTGGGGCAAGATCTATCAATTCTCTGTGCCTCAGTGTTCTCGTCTGTCAAATTAACCTGTTGTGAGGATTAAATGAATTTATACATTATGGTAGACAGAAAATAAAACCCCAGCTCCCCAAAGATGTCCATATCCTCATCCCCAGAACCTGTGGATGTTTTATGCAACACGGCAAAAGGGAACTAAAGATAGAATTAACGTGGCCAATCAGCTGCCCTTACATACAGAGAGTATCCTTGATTACTAGGTGGTCGAAATGGACTCAAAGGGTTCTTTAACGTGGAAGAGGAGGCAGAAGAGAAGAGTTCCAGAAAGAGATGTGGTGGGGCACCTGGGTGGCTCAGTGGGTTAAAGCCTCTGCCTTCGGCTCAGGTCATGATCTCAGGGTCCTGGGATCGAGCTCCGTGTCGGACTCTCTGCTCAGCGGGGAGCCTGCTTCCCCCTCTCTCTCTGCCTGCCTCTCTGCCTACTTGTGATCTCTCTCTCTCTGTCAAATAAATAAATAAAATCTTAAAAAAAAAAGAAAGAAAGAGATGTGGTGTTGGAAGCAGGGTCAGCATGATGCTACATTAGTGGCTTTGAGGATGGAGGAGGGGGGTTCTAAGGTAAGGAATGCCCATGGGTTCTGGCAGCTGGAAAAAGCAAGGAAATAGATTCTACCCCACAGTTTCCAGAAAGGAATGCAGCCCTACTAAGACTTTGACTTTAGCCAGTAAAATCCATTTCGGACTTCCAATAGTGTAGAGTTTGGACCTCCAATAGTGTAGAGTAATACATTTGTGTTGTTTAAGCCACTAATTGTGTGGAAATTCGTTATAGTAGTGATAGAAAACTAACACACATATAAAATAAGTTACCACGGTGCCTAGCACTCACCTGTGTTAACTATTATTATTTCTTAGCACTATATCATCCTAGTACTAGTCTTTTCATTATATATGTTCAAGTTGTGTGTGTCCCCTGTAAGATTTAAATTCTTCAGGAAGCAGAGGCTTTATATTCTTTTCCTCTATCTTCTCAGCATACGGCTGACACAAAGGAACTAGTCAATGGATACTTAAGGTCAATAAGTTGCATCAGAGACAAATAATTCGTCGACATGAGTGTTAGGCAAAAGTTCTGAGACACTGAATTATTGCAGGATCTGCCCCACACTTACTGAATAAACTTGAACAAGACTTGGAATCTCACTGAGCTTCATTTTCCTACTGGTCAGAATCTTTTCTAGCTCTACTATTCTGATTCTGTGCTTTCTAGATTCAGAGAAACCGCTAAACAATCTGATTAGTTCTCCCTTCTCTTAATTCAGGAGTGCAGAAATGGGATGAGAGGATAATATTTTGTCCATTGGAACCTCACAGAGATTTATAACTTCACAGAATCTTGGTGCAGTAAATTCTAATCATGCCTAAGTCAGTCTCTCCTGATCCTATGGTGAAAAGTTCATGTCAGATGAAAGGCGTTCTCTAGAAGCACCCAATGACATCATCCGGAATGGAAATATATCAGATTTCAAAACTGCAAAGAGAGACATACTGAGTAAGAGGTGTTTAGTCTTCTTGAATCTCAGACATCAGACCCTTTTCTTAGGGGAAAAAAAGTATATATATATATATATCTGTATATATACACATACATATGCGTGGGGAACACATTTTGTAGCAGCTAAAAGTTCATAGATACTTCTATGCTCAGGTTAGAACCCTTGCGTGCCTAAGTTGATCCCTACACGCACACACATATGCACACACAGACGCATGTGTACGCACCACAGAAGGACAAAAGGCAGGGAGACGGAACCAAACAGAATGCTGATGTAACCGCTCCCATGTTTAAAAAAAAAATGTGGAGACAATAGAGTGGTGGCTGTTCTCCGAAAAACACAACAAAGGGATTTTCAAGATGTATTCACTAGGGAAGACACAATGCATACATGTAATTAAAACCAATTTAATACTACGATGCACCAAGTATGCTCTTGTTACGTCCTTGGAGATCAGGTAGCTTAAGAATTTGCTGCTGTCATGTTACAGGCTTCATCAGCAGAGAAACACAAAGAAGCTTCAGTAAAGTAAAATCAAGGCAGTTTAGAGTTAGTCTGGTCCTTCCTGGGCAACTCATCCCAGACAGAGGATGAGATCTGGCTTTGTCAAGTGTGTCACAGAGAGGATGGCAGGCCTTGTTTTTGGCCTGTCGCAGGCGGGCATGTCGGCGCTGAGCTGCAAGGGTTCCAGCCTGAGACCTCACAGAAACCCTCTTGTTGCTCTCCTACTGCACATTCACTGGGCAGCTTGTAAACAGACCAAGCCGAAAACTAGAGATTTGATCCAAGCTGTAAGACCGTTGACTCTGGGAATGCCTTCCCTAGATTCTCCCTAATATAAAGGGCTTAGTAGTCAAGGCTGGCTAATCTAAGCATCTTTTGTTGTGTCTTCCTTTTTACCGTTACAGTGCAGAGTCGCAGAACACATCTGCATGGTAATACAGATCTCAGATCTCGATGCTAACTGGGTCACCTTATTTGCATTTTGATTACTGCTTATTTAGAAGCCACGTTGAGAAAAGAGCTTGATATCAGGAGCTTAAGTGCATGTGTGTCTATAAATACATGTATAAATAGATAAAAGCATATTTACTGGTTTGTGAAAGATCAGTCCGATATGTACTCATTTCTCACGGACATATCTGTAGGAGTCCGGCCATGAATGGATGTTAGGATTATAATGTGGTTATTGAATCAAATTATTGATTATATTACTTCTCAGTGCAATATCACCCACAGTACAGACGCTGTGTCAGCTGGAGACGTCAGTTGAGCATACATCCCCCCTTGCTCAGTAGTCACCGCTTTATGGTCGGCAAAACTGTATTGTTTTAAAACCTCTACTGGGCCTCTTCCTCAAACCACCCACTTCGTTCCACTATTTAAATCCATCCTATAGAATGCAAATGCATGGTGATCGTGTGCAGGCACACACATATGGACACAGAATGTGTGCTGGAAAAGCTCTCTTCTTTGCAATAGAAGAAAAAAATCACAGAAACTCAGACCCATCATTAGATAGATCTCCTAATCTTTATCTCTAGTAGTTCAGTCAGACGAGCTAATACCATGATGATGGCTTTGAAATCTCTTAGGAATTGGATGAGGAGAAGTGATAGTGATGAACTCCCAGCTAATAAACACAGAGTGCTTATTTCGGCAGAATGATCAATTTCTAGATGTCCTGAGGCTTGTCTGATACAGTTGATTTACTCATCCTCACTTACCTCACTAATAAAGCCAAAGTCCGCCATCAGATTACAGAGGTGCCGAGGATTTCTTAAAGGGGCAGAAGAAAGAGCTAAGGTAGCATTCATCACATCCCTCTGAACATCCTTCCCGCCCACAGTCCTCGAAACTTCAGCTGCTTCCTCACTGATACTCTGCACTCAACAGACTTTGGGCTAGTACAGTAATACAGACAATTAATTTGTTACCTTGTTAGTGGAAATTTAATGCAATGATCTAAAAGGACTTTTACATATTGTGATAAACTTTAGTGCCTCCAGGCGGCTCCCCTCACATTGGGCTCATTTCACATCTCATCCATTATGTAAATGAGATTTGGAAATAGTTGAGTTTCACTAATGTAGCTCAACTCTGATGGATCGGAGAGAGTCAGTCCTACTGAAACTAATGAGGTTAAATGCACCTCACCATTTCTTTCTACTTGGTTGATTATGCAAGCCTCTGTTCAAGAAATAGGAGGCAGTGCACTTTTTCCAACCATCCTCTAAGGAAATGTCACTGTTGCCAGACCCCAAGGCGGCCCAGAATATGTCTGGTTTGGAAAATGCCTGCGTTGGTTCCAACCAGTGCGTGGTATGTACACAGAGCTAATGGACAACGAGAATATGTGGCCCATTACATGTGGCAAGACTGAGAATATGATTTAAGATAAAAGGGAGGGGGGTATTTTAATAGTGCATTTGAGGAGGTCTCTTGGTCATCTAGAGAAGAGTGAGGGGAAGTTTACAGAAGTGGACAGTGGGGAGAAAAGTCCTTGGTGGGGAGTGAAATCAGAGAAAGTCATTGGGGAGGTTGGAACTGGCAAAGAGACTACTGCATTCGATTCAAACATTCACAGGGAGTCAGTCCAGTTCCTGAGGATCTAGTCTTTAGACAGAGATAAAGAGTAAGGACTTCCGTATTCTGGATTTCATTTGGAAGGCCAAGAAATGGGATTCCAAACACTGAAGACTGTAGGATGCTATTTAAGAAAAAAAAAAAAAAAAGAACAAGCATTTCAGGAGAAGCAGCCTCAAATTATCCAGGGTCATGAAACCAGGAAGGTGAGGTTTGATTTTCAGACTCAAAAGTATCTGTGGATGGGACACCTGGGTGGCTCAGTGAGTAAAGTGTCTGCCTTCGGCTCAGGTCATGATCCCAGGGTCCTGGGATCCAGCCCATGTTGGGCTCCCTGCTCAGTGGGGAGCTTGCTTCTCTTTCTGACTGCCACTCCCCCTGCTTTGCGCACTCTCTCTCTCTCTTTATGACAAATAAATAAATAAAAGTTTTTAAAAAATCTATGGAAATTTTTCGTCTTTATTTACAAAGGGAGGGGGGAAATGTTGGATGAGGAAAGTACAATAAAAACAAGGAGGCAAAAACATTCTGTATAAGAGGGAATCAGAATCCAAATGTAATAGCCAGTAATTGTGGCATATTCTCTTTTCAAGGAAAGGAGTTTTAAGCTGGTGAATAAGGCTGTGACCTTGGAGTCAGAAGGCCGTTGGTTTAAATCCCAGCTCTCTTGCTTAACCAGGTATTTGACCTCGTTCAAGTTATTGAACCTCTCAAAGCTCCAATTTCCTTATTAAAAAAAAAAGTTTAATGAACCACCTATCTCAGAGGGCTATCATGGGGATTAAATGAGACAATACCTGTAAGACGCTTTAGCAGAGCGGCTGGCGCTGAGAATGTGCTCAGAACAGGCCAGCCGGGAACCGGAACAGGAAGCGTGGGACGTCGACAAGGTGATGAGGATGGCGGCCACCAGAGGCCTGAAGGAAGGACTGGCAGTTTGGAGGAGAGGCTGCCGGCCAAGTCATCGCTCCATTTCCACCATCCCAACTAACTCTCAGCGCTCTCAAAGCTGGGATCCCAGTGAGACAGCTTCTCGACTCTTAAATATTCAACCTGATGACACATTCTCTTGTTGGTAGCTGACAACAAGGAAGCAGTTTTGTTCTTGTGTTAATTAGTTCAGCAAAAGTTTCAGTGCCTACCGTGAACACAGCAACTCCAGGTCCTTTGGGGGACCCTTAAAGTCTAAGAAACAGTCCAGTCTTTGGGTAGTCAAATATTTCGTTAAAAAAACCAAGTTGCAGGAACAGGAAATTTAAATAAAAATAACAATCTCCCCTGAGCTGAAAAGAACACCTACATTACCTTCCCTCGCACCTGGGGCTACACTAGCATATATTCTAGAACAATACTGGAATTTATTACCTGTATAGCTCATATACAAATATAAATAATTGATCCGGTTGATTAAGAATAAGAATTTATAGTAATAAAAAAGAATTAAAAAAATAAGACACCATAGTAAAAGTAACAAGGTAACCAGTATGATCATTTTCATGGAAAAACAGCATTTCAGAGTGAGCTGTGAGCCCACATTCCCTGTGTTCAAATCATAGTTCTACAAGCTCCTGGTGGTCTGAACCTGGGCAGCTTATTTAACCTCTCTGTGCTTTAGTTTTCTCGTCAATAATGGAATTAATCAGACTAGCTATCCCCCTAGTTCAATGTGAGGATACAGAGATAAGTCTCCATCCTCAAAGATTTGGAGGCAAACATGTTAATATTAATTTTTCATACTCTCTGATAAGAACAATGGGATCCGGTAAAAGAGCCTAGACAAAGCAGGGGAACGAGTGACTTCCCTGCTGGGTCAGGAAGGACCTCACTGGGAGGTACCATTTGATTTGGGTCTTTGACAGTGTGGAAGTATTGGCTGAAAGGGCATGAAAGGGATCCCAGGAAGGAAGAGCGGCAGGTGCAAAGGCTCAAAGCATAAAATGGAAGGGCATGTTTGGGGACAAGCAAGAGCTCTCGGGGGGCTGCAGCAGGCCTTCTAGAAGGTGAAGTGAAACAGAAGAGAAGGACCTGCGTCAGACTGGGGATGGTGCCAGGAGTCTGGATTTCGCTTGAGAGTCGTGGGGAGTCAAGAAGGATTTCCATGTAGACACACAAAGTTCTCTACCATAGCTCGCCTTCGAGGGAAAGAGGCTGCTCCAGGGGTGTATCTGAGCAGAGAGCCAACAGAAGATATTTTAAAATCAAGGATGGAAATGGAACCTTTGATATGGAATGGTTAACCAGTGCGCCCTACTGTGTACAATTCCCATGTGTCCTCCCTCTGTTTTGTTTTCCCTTCCTCCACCTTGATCAGGAAAAGCCATGTTTAAATCCTTTTTTTGTAACTCGAATCTCGTCTTGTTGATTTGGACAGCTGGAGGTGAGGGCTTTTAGGAAGTTATGTTTCCCAGAAGGTAAGCCCCCACCTAACGTATGTGTTCCGCAAGTGTGGATTTTTAGACACCTGCCTCGAGGTTTCATTTTTTCTTCCCATCTTCATGGGCTGGGCATTTGATATGCTTTTTGAAGGACTTTATTCCCAATACAAAATCTCCTACCGATGCTCAGATCTCAGATCATTAAAGAAGCTTTGAACACAGGAGAGAAAGTAAGAGGGTAAGGGAGAGAAGACAAATAAGAGCAATGAGTGAGAGTGGACATTCCATCAGCCCTGGAGGACCGGCAAGCTGCCGGCCTCACCAGGATTGCAGAGAGGGCCAGGCAGCGGCGCGGCACCACGCCGGGCCACCCGGGTCAGTTCCTGAAGAAGCAGACACCTTACGGGTTTAAACCACAGCATGCTAACAACTTGCTAAAAATTAGTCAGGAGGGTTATTAGTTGGCACAGAGGCCCCCCAAATTGTTTTACTAAATTCAAATTTCATGGCTTGTTTAATTTGTAAGCTGAAGTCAGTCTAGCAAGTTATAAATACCACTGGATTGATATGTGCTGGGAATATTCATGTGCTTATTCATTTACCCATTTGTTCATTCAAAAAAAAATCTACTGAGCCTCTACAATGAAGAAGGAACTTTGGCAGACCTTGGTAAAGACACCAGTGCCATACAACATAAAGATGGGCAAGAATTAGTAGAATAATTGAGAAAAGGCAGTGCTGATTATCACCCTAACTAAAGACAAGCTGCACAAGGTGAAACTGAGCGTGAAGACACAGGAACCGTAAGCGGTGGGGTGAGTTTCATGCAGAAACAGCCCACACTGATGGGCGAATGTGCAACAAGTAATGAGCCTGCTGCACTGATAGTGTCTGGAACAGTCTGCACACTGGCCCAGAGTTTCCTTTAGAACCATGCTGGGCGGGGCCTCTCCCTACAGGGGTGACTTCTTGTGCTCAGTGCAGGGGTTAAGGTCACCTGGAAAGCTGCAGCGTGTAGACGGGGAGGGCCATGGAGGCTCAGAGGTGGGATTCCCAGGTTCACTATCTTCAGCTCTATGACTTTGGGCATGTGGTTTCTTTGGTTCTGAGGTTTCTTTATGGTCTCTAAGTCCCTCTGATTCTGCATCTTGGGTCAACGGAAGGGTTTCCTGTGATTTTCAACAGGAGGGAAATCACCCGGCCATTGTAACGGAAGACCTAAGAGCCAACAGTGGGAATCACTTCCATTTTTGAGAAGACAACAGAGCTCTCATTTCTACCAGATAAACCAAATAAAAGGCAATAGTAACTGGACATGAAAAGGCCTGAGAAGCACAGTCAGGTCTAGGCTTGTCTGGGTGCTTCTGTCATGTGTCCCCCACCCAGGGCTGTGGGTGCCTCGTGGTAACAATGACTTAGGAAGTCTCACCTTCGAGCCGCCTTACAGGGAAGCTGCTTTTTAATGAAGTCCTTTTGGTTATGTCAGGACTGACCAACTGCCCTTGGTTGAAGATTAATTACATGTGTCATTTTTAATCTAAACCTCCCCACAACCCTATGCAGTAGGTAACATTAACCACATTTTATATGCGAGGAAAATGAGGCCCAGAGATGTTAAGGAACACACTCAAGGTTCCACAACGACTAAATGTTAGCAGGAATTTGAACCCAAGTCTCTCAGTCAAGTGCTTCCCTTAAACAGCCTTCCTTCCTCATGGCTCTAAGGAGTACAGATTGATGCTTTAGTGTCTGGACTCCAAAAAGGTGACAAAAAGAGTGAGGGGTTTTCTTCAGGCAAAGGTTTAAGGAAAGAACTCTTGTCAGCAAATGGCTTACTTCTTAATTTTGTCTAGCCAGCCCTGGGTACAAGCAGATAGTGGCCCAATGTAGGATTAAGAAGTCACAGAACCTGTTGAAAAAAATTTGGAATGAATGTGCCATGATGCTGCAACTGTGGAAAATCTCCATGAACTCAGAGCTAAAAAATAGCTTCTATGTTTGTCATCAATGTGAGAATTAAGCTTCCCTAAGAAGAGACAGGAGGCTAAAACCAGGATTTGGGGAACAAATGGAATAGCCAAGAAGGGCCAATAAAGCAAATGCAAGACCTTACAAAAGTTAAAAAAAAAAAAAAATTCCCAGATTGTATTTTTCAAACGTGGAAATTATTACATTTCCCAAGTAATAAAACTGACAGTAAAACATTATTTTTCCAGCCTTGGTTATATAATAAGTGGAATGTGTTTGTTTTTATAAGCACCATTTTAAAAATAATCAAAGTTATCTGGGGCAGCTCTTTGTCAAGCCAGGAATTTGCTTGAAGGACATCCAGCGTAAAGAGTGACTGGGGTCCAGGCTGGGGCAGGTGGAAGATGTCTCTCCAATGGGCTCATCAAAGGCTTGCCTGTAGCTTAAGAGGATGGCAGGTGGCAAAGCATTGGCCTTATAGGGTTCCTTTTAACATCTACTATGGGTCCATATTCTCCTTCTCACCTTTGGACCGATGCCTCCTCCCTATTGCCCAGGGTTAGCTCCCACTTATACCTTTCCATGGGGCGCCTGGGTGGCTCAGTTAAGCGTCTGTCTTCAGCTCAGGTCATGATTCCAGAGTCCTGGGATTGAGCCCCACATCGGGCTCCCTGCTCGGTTAGGAGCCTGCTTCTCCCTCTGCCTCTCCTCCTCCCCCTGCTTGTTCTCTCTCTCTCTCTCTCAGTCAAATAAATAAATAAAAGCTTAAAAAAAAAAAAGAACTCAAGTGGCAGGGAACCTTCCTGATTCAGAACCTCCATATCCCCGACCTTGCAGGGAGCGATTCACCTACGCCTCGGTTCCGTCGACCTTGCTTACATTCAGCTTAATCCTTGGGTACATGACCTCTCGAACACATAGAGTCAGTCAGATACATCTCCAATCATGGCTCAGTTTTGGGCCAATGAATTAACTTAAGCCTTAGATTCCTTGTGGGTAAAATGGAAACAGAGACGAGATTCCTCACGAAAATTACCGAGGCTTGCAGGAAGTAGGATCCATCAAGGATCTAGGATCTAGCATGCTGCCTGGTCGTAACAGGCACACTGTTGTTATTAACATTGTCACCATCGTCGTTACTATTATGCACAGTAATCCTGACCTCCCGATGAGATAATTAGTAAGTTGGGAAAAGAGTCTGTGTCCTATATTTCTCCTATGTTTCTAACAGTGTTTACCCAGCAAAGGGCTAGTAAGGAATCATGTGACCAGTGAATCCGTGTTTCACGGAGCCACATCCATGCTTGTGACAGGCGTGCAAGAGACACACCCAGAGCCACACCACTAATCCTACTACTTGGAGCAGAAACGAGATGGTGTATTTTTCCCCCCTGGTCTACATAAGAAACAGTCTACAATTCTATGAATATTATAAATAAGAGGATGCAATTGTTATGATTTGAGGAATCACAGCAGAAAAAAGGGCAATTTATTACTCCATTCCCAGAAAGTGAAACATGGAGAAGGAGGTGATTAACTGTAAGTGTCTTTAATTCTATGAGGGTAAAAGACGGGAAGGAAAAACCACTCAAAGTCTGCAGTCCGGATGGCAGAATCACAGCAGATCAGGGCTGGAAAGATCCCTTCATGGATTCTATCACGGCACTGACGGGACAGGGAGGCCCCAGCAGTCACGCTGTGTGCCGCTGGTGAGGCTCTCCCGGCCTGGGCCCCCACACCCTGCTTTCGTCCCCAAGCATTAAAGGCAGCCAGGCCTTTTGTGCTATTTGCCTGCGCAAGGGCTTGACTTCCAAACTTCTTCGCCTATGTTGCCTAATGACTGTGAAGTCCCATTAGGGGACACGATTAACCGAGATGGGGATGGAGTAAGGTGGGCAGACTTCTGCCGAACAATCTGTAATTTATGTTTGACAGTAACTTTGGGAGAGAAAAACCAAAGATGGGCTGCTGACATTACTAAAAGTCACTGGTATTAACAGAGAAGATCAGACTATGGTCTATTCTTTGAAAGGAGAACTAGGTGATGGTGTCCTTAGCAATGACACAGCATTGGGCCACCATATGAATAGGTGATGGCTTTGGAGCCACCTCTTTGTCCCTGTCACCAGTGGGAAACTACGCCTCGGGCCTAAAATCACCCCTCCCTGCAAAAGGCCCCTCCTTCTGGGGGGTTCCTGGATGCCCACCCATAACGGCCTAAGTGTTCACTATGATATAAAACTTTGGCCTTTCAGGTTTTTGAGGCTGAAGGATGCCCTGGTGATCCTCTTCCTGCAGAGAGAGGAGGCTGGGGTCCCCAAGTGGGACCCACTGGGCAGATTCCTCAATTTTACCCTCTGGGGGCTGTATTTCCTGGCAGGTGGGGCCCAGGAGATGGGTGCCTCATGTCTGCTGTGGCCATCTCTCGTTCTCCTCCCTGTCCTTCCGGAAAAGGGTGCCTTGCCTGGGACTCCGTTTGTGGCTGTCCCTCTTCCTGCTTGCTCCCACCTCCCAAAAGCATGGCGCACTGACTGCTTGTGGTAAAAATCCATTCAGAGTCCTCTGAGCTCTACGTGAAGCCCCCAGAGCCAGCTCTTTATACGGATGTCTTCACAAGCTGGACCTGGTCTGGGGACCATTTGCAAGGAAACAAAGGAAAAAGAGACGAGGCTCCTGATGGCAGCTTTTGGAGGTGGGTACGGCGATTCCAACAGAGGGGAAAAAATTAAAAGATGGTATTTCTACGCAGCCGTGAAAAGGAGAGGAAGGTGAACAATAAAGGCTCCCGCTAATTTTAACCAGAGTCGTCTCTGAAAAACCTGTAGTTGACTGTGAGTCACTGGCCCTCCAGGGAATGGGAGGTGGGGACGTGTGTGCGCACGAGAGCGCGCGAGCACGCACACCAGTATGTATAATCTCACAGTGCCCAGAGCCCTGGAGATCCTGGAACACTTCAGTAGCACAGGCCAGATTCATTAAAAACCTTGGCTACAGGCCAGCAGTTAAAATTGAAGCAGCATATTTATTGCATTTTGTTCAAATAAATCTGAAAACGTGTGAATCATATTCCTTGGAGAGATGGGGAGAAGAAGTAAACAACATCAGGCTAATACTTACAAGCCGTGGCGGAGAGAGAACAAAGGTACGGAAGGCTCCCCCACTCCAGGATCTCTGCGAGATGCTCTGTGAGATGCGAAGTGGGGGCTGGGGGGGGGCACTCTCTCCTGCCACTTTCTGCACCGGCTCTGTGCTGGCCTGAGGACCACTTTAGGGCAGGTGGCTCTGCCCGCTGCTCTGGGTCTCTCAGTTGCACCCGGCATATTCTACCCTGCTCCGTGGGCCCCTCTTGTCCCCCAGATGCTGCCGCTGCCATCCTGCTTTCGAACGGCAGCTGCAGAAATTAGATTCAATTTTGGGCTTTCCTAAAATAGTATATGGAAGGGAAAATCTCCCCTGTCCCCACCAGCCCAGTTCATAGGAAGCTCGGCAAGAGCTCAAGATAATTATTTGCCTCTACAAAGCAAAATAAGTAGCTGGTCAGCTTCATCACGTCTGGGCTGTATTTTCTTTTGTTGTTCGATATCTTTTGGAAATGCTCCGAGGGACTGTGTTAGGAGTAACTTTCCAGTGGGTGCACACTGTGGGTCGGACCGTGGGTCTCGGGTTCCTTAAGTATATATGACAATAATTCCTTTTGTATGGTAATTATGAGGGCTGAATGAAAAAAAATGCCTTATAAAAACATCTAACTCAACAATATAATACTCCAAATATTTGACCAAATGTCAAATCTCTTCACTTTCTCTCTGTTAAAGAGATGATTTATGGGTATAAGTATGTATAGACACTGATCTATTTTTCTCTGTTCAACCCAAGATTGTTTCTAAAGCAGAATTTTCCAAACCGACTCCCTCCCTCGTTGCCTTTCATTTTACATGTAGTCGTTGTTGGTGGGCAACATTGATAAACACAGATCAACAGGTGTAAGTGTGGTCTAATACTCCTCTTCTACTTTGCCCAAACATGGCTGTTTATAGATCTTCAAAAGCCCTCTGAACCTTCCGACAATTCTAGACAATGCTAACAGGTGCGGGGGCATGGGTGGGTGGTTGGAAGCATGCTGTGGCCACCCAGAGAAAATCAGTTATATGTCTGTTGTATTTTAAGGCCTTGGGAAAGGCAAGAGTTCTTCTTAACCCCATATAAGGGTAGGTTCTTAGGTAAAGGTTTCATGGGGACAGTGGTAAAGGCACCTTGAGACCCAGCCATCAGTTTCTAATATATACAGCTGGGAGAGGGGCCAGGTTTCTGAATTACGGCCAAAGTGTGAGATGACCTGATACTCCTACCTTAACACCCTATCCGGCTCAGACCCTCCAGAGAGTGGAAATGACCCTCGAGAAGTTCATCTTCTTCAAGCACTTTAATGCCCGTACCATCTTGGTGTTGGGGCTCATGCAGCTCCCTCTCTTCTGGTCTGGCCAGGTTCTCAGTCATTCCTTCCCACTCACTCTCTGTGCCTGGAATCCAGAAAAACCTGCAGGGAAGCAATTCAGTTGCCAGAAGTTTCCTCCCATGCTCCAGAATGCTTGGGTACTGATCAGGGGAACCCTTGATGGCAAGCCAGAGAGGCCAAAGAAGGCTCACCCCTAGTTGTTTGAGGCACACATTCCAGTTACGGAAGCTCTTTATCTCACAATTGTGCTAGTAATAGTAATAGAAAATACTTCAATTGCACATGCACTATTACTGGAACACTCTCCAAGACCTTTACATGTGTTAATTCATCTCATATTCACAACAAACCTATGTGGAAGGGATATTATATTTATTCCCATTTTACAGAAGAGGAAACTGAGACACAGAAAGAGTAAGCAATTCACCCCTTGTTACCAGCACAACTAGCAGGTGGGCAGGGTCAGAATTTGAATACATCCTAGCTGGTTTCAAAGGCTTAACCACTGAACAATGCTGGTTTCTTGGACACTTGACCCTCTTAAGAATGAAACACTGGGCTCCGTTTACGTTTTGTTTTCCTGAGTGTGTGCAAGGAGAAAATTCAATAAGTAGCTACTAGACCAGATGGTAAGAGGAAGCTAAACCAACTTTGCCAGTTAAATAAGAACATTATTAATTTATTCCTATCTATATCAACCATGCCTTTGCCCGGGTGGGCTTAAATTGGAATGTGCCACCCTGAGCCAACAGCAGGAGGACATACCCTGAATTACTCTTCCCGTGATGTGGTGGATGTGCCCGGATTTGTCAGCACACCCTTTGCTCTTTCGGTGCAGAATGAGGTCGGTGTGAGGGGAAGGCAGTGGCCAGTGAAGCTGACCAGAACTAACAGGGTGACATGGGAATGAAACCGATTCCTCTGAGTCTTTAAATCTCGGCCTCCTTGCCATGGACTCTCTGAAGTCCAGTGGTTGCTTAATGGATGGTCTGTACTCACGCTCTCAGCCTCCATTCTGGCTGCTGGTTGTACAGCAGACACTGGCGTTCTGTGCCCCTCCCACTTCGGAGACTTTGAGTCCCAAAGCTCAGTGATTCATTCTGCTGTGCTGCCTGGGAATTCCAAAAAAAAAAAAAAAAAAAAAAAAAATTCTGCCAAACATCATTTGCTTTCTAAATGAAAGAATGAATGGATTATTGAATTAAGGCAGAACCTGAGAGGAAACCAAGTTGTTTAAACACATCTGTGTATTCCCAAGTGTCTTGGACACCACATGCCTTTTTCTGAAAGCAAATTTAAAAACAGTGCAGGGAGAAACCCGGTGGGTGAGTGGTCTGCCAACACCAACCCTGCAACCATGACACCTTCGGACTACACAGCACGACTCAGGATGCCCCACCGACGGGCCCAGGGCCAGGGCATCGAGTCACTGCTACTCCTAACCAGATACGGTCCTAACGAGGTGGGCCTCAGTAGGTCCAGCTCTAGAAACAAATCTCTTCAGATCCCTATTGGGCCGAGGCCACCAGATTTTCATAGAACCCCTCAGGAAATGACTAATCAAAGGTAAAACAGGTAGGTAGGGTTGAAGGCCAAGGAGGTGAGCTCTTGGGGCTTCCCAAGCCATCTTGACCCCCCGGAAATGGTAGTGGGGTCGGGGCACCTACTCTCTACTATGGAGATACCCAAAAAGGTACCCATGGTATTCTTTAAATCAGAAGCTGTCTGAGCCGGTTGTGAGCGTGACAGAAGCTATCATCACGCCTTTTGTAAACACCAACCCTCCTGCTACTATCTGGGGTCACGGTGCCACTTGTATTAATCATGTCTTTTATTTTCTGTGTTTTATGATGCTTTGACATTTGGGGCCTTACGGCTCCTGGAGAGACTGCCTGTCCCGGGGCTAGCTAATTCCTAGAGACCACAAATGACTTCGTGGACAGTGTGCCTTTCACGTGCAGACTCATCAGTCGCAGAGCTGATCTTCTCCAATGACACCCTTTATGGAGCTCCACAGGCACCCAAGAACTAGGTACCGGGCAACTAGGGGCACTCTCTGTATCCCAAATGCTGAAATCACTCAAACCGGCCAATACCAAATCTGTCTACCCTACCTTGACTGTTCCTTCCCATGAAGACCACAACAAAGGCTTTTGCTCTGGTGCGTCCTGACAGATGGGCCCGCATGCCACAGGCATGGCATGGGGGACCTTCCTGTTTCTAAGGGATATGTGACTATAAACTTCTTCCTTCATGACAATCTTTTTCCTGTCTGTGTGTCTCACCAAGCCCAATGAAAACAAATCTTGAGTACGTTTTCACATACCAAGATTCATGCCTGTCCCTAAACGCTTCAGCTCCCCTAGATCACACTGGGGAATGAAAAAGAGGTCACTCTCTTACCATTCCTGGATTCCTTAATATAAACTGGGATCTTAACTTTTTATTTTATGCCAAGATATTTATTTCACTGGGAGCCTTATTCCTTTTTTTTAAAAGGTTTACAAGTGTTTCTAACAACATTACCTGCAGCCGCAGAAACAAGAACTAACAGGTATAAGCCATTACTATGTGTTAGTCATTTTCCACGGATTACTTTCTTTTTTTCATACAAGCGCCATCTGTGGTCTCCAGGGAGCAACGGATTGCCCAAAATGACACAGCTGGACACACAGATGACACACTCAGACCTCAGCTGTCTGGCTTCTGAGGCCACACGCGGGGCCGGCGCACACTGAGGGGCACCTGTGCCTGGGAAGAGGCGTTTCAGGAAAGCCCTGGGACCTAAAAGGTACGGCCCTAGGATGGGGCTGAGCACAGAACGGTCTGCGATCCAGCTGTTGGTCAGTGGGCAATTTGTCACCGGGCTCCCGGGAGAGAAAGGGATTGTTACCTGTATATAAATCAAGTATGGCACTGAGCATACTGTTTAGTTCAGACTTTTTATTTATTTTTTTCCAAGTAAGTCTTTGGATGAAGGCAGCAGGGTGGCGATTTCCACAAGGGCACTGTTTCCTTGTCTTGCTGTCGCTCCTTAGCAGGGAATACGGTCCCCGCTATAAAATGGTGCACGCGCCCCTCACCCTCCGAGTGCCGGGGGTTGCACCTGAGCATCCCTGCTCTGGAGAGAATTGTCTAGATGGTCTTGCTGGTTTCCATACTTAACCACTGACCAAATCTCCACCAGGTACCTGACCCCGTCATGCACATTAGGGTCACAACCCACGTCCCTGCTCTCCACCGGAACCCTGTGCCTTGCACAGCACAGCCCTGTTCTGACCACAGGAGAATCCTCACTTGTGATTTCCGTTTTTGCGTGTGCAAAGCTTACCGCCAGCAGACTCTAGGACCTCTAATCCTAGAACTGGGCTGCATAGAGCTGTGGTATCCCCGTAGCGTCTGTGCCAGTAGAATGTTTGACTTGGTCACATGAAGGTCGCACGTAATTCTTTAGCATCCAGTTATAAAATTAACATTTGCCTTTTAAAATTGCAGCCTTGCCAACACTACTGTATTGAATTCCTAAAATTTTCTAAGAAGGTAAACCTTATGCTAAGCGTTCTTATAACGACAACAACAACAAGAAAATAATAGTAAATGGTGCGAGGAACTTTGAGAGCTGGTGAGTAAGTCTATGATTATCACAGTGGTTTCACTGGTATATATTCATCCCCAAACACAGTGAACTGTATACGTTACACGTACGTTATAACTGAATAAAGTGGTAAAAACAAACAAACAACTTGCTATAAAGCCTAAAAAAAAATGAAATAAACTAGAGCTTTGCCTTCCTTTGGATTCTAGCCTGAGTCCACACTGGCCGTGGCAGCCATGACCGTTTCCATCTGTAAAAGTGAGTGGGACCCAACTCTGTCAGGTCATCCTGAGGAACAAGTAAGTAATGCGCACACTGGAATTCGGATAATGTCTGGCACGTGGCAAGTGCTCAGCTAACGTCTGCTAGTATTATTGCTCCTGTTGTTATTTTCTATAGTTCACCGAGAACGAAGAAGGAGGGGACGAGTCCCAGGAACTGGCCTCTTGGTAACGCCCATGAGAACCACGAGGGATGCACGCTGTCTCAGGACCTCATTTGGATAGACTTCTGGGCGGCCTTCATGTGTACTTGGTTATTTGTTTAAGGAATGAAACACATTTTAACATCTGCCCAAGGCAAAAAATGTCCTAACACAGATCACTGTCAAGTTCCTAAAAAGTTACAGAAAAAAGTGACAGGAAGCACGTGTGTGTGTACACATATGTAATTTGGGGATTAGCAGCATTTATGGATTTCCCAGGCCCAGGCTTCCTCCCATATTGAGAAGAATTGGAAGTGAGCGGCTCACTAGGATATGAATTTACCAATATGCTGGGAACAAGAGCAGCAGACAATCTTTACCCAGAATGCTCTGGGGCCCAGGTTAAGCCTCCTTTGATGCCCCACTGAGCCTGAATCTCTAGGAGACACAGCAAGTCATGAGCAGACGAGTCGCCGGAAGCAGGGAGACGGGGACCTGTGTGCAGGGAGGAAGCCCACGGAGAAGACAGGCGTGGTGAAGGGGACAAGATGCCTTTCTAACTCGGCATAGCCCCTTTCCTCCTCCTCCTGCTGTGTCAGGAACAGAACCTGGGAGGCCGGTGAGTGTGGCTAACAGGCATTGATCTGTGTACCAGAGGAAAGACCACAACCGATCAGAGGAACAGACATGTGATTAAACAGTTCACTGGCAACTGGAAACAGAAACACAGGGGCCAGCAGGAGGCCGGAGCAGCGGGCCGGCTGGAAAGGATGCAGCACGGAGCCTCAGAAGACCTGAGTCGGGGTCGCAGCTCCATCTCACAGGCCACACGGCTGGGCGAGTGACTCTCTGGGCCTCAGTTTCTACACCGAAGAGACCGGGTTAGCCATCCCTAATCTATCTCACTCATGATTTCCTAGAAAGCCCCACCTAAGACCCCAGAGGGGAACATTTCTGCGAAACCTACAAACAGAAACTTGAATTATCACGTGGCTGAAAGCAAAGCCCTCCTGGAGTCATAAGCATATTAGCCAAGGGCCTGAGCAAATCCGTGAATCCTAATGAATGGGACGAAATAATGACAACAGAAACCCCAAATCCCTCAAACAAGAAACCGCAACTGGCGCGTTGCAATCTTCCATACCCTCTAAAAACCACTGCTACCCCCGAGCCACCCACCGAGGTTATATTATGCCCCATAAAAACCGGCGCAATCATGATCTTGCCACCGTGGGGGGACACAGCTCCAGTCCACGCTGCGGGCCCCACGCCCCAGAGACGGAGGCCATTTCTCCGAGGCAGAAGCGCGAACCTGGCACACACCTGGGTTGCCACGGGGATCCTGGCAGCAAGCACCTGCTGCTGCAGCTGCACACCGAGCCTCCCCGTTGGCAAACACCAAAAAGCATTTTGTGAGGTTGGCTGCGGGGCCCAGTGTGGAGAGCGAAGCTCCTTCTGGCGCCCTGTAGGGGCGGTTGGCGGCTCTTCTCGCGGCCTCCCTTCTGAGAACATGACTTCTGAGGAGCCCTCATTAAAAGGAGTGTTGCCGCCACAGCGCAAGGTGGCAAACGCTTCCCTAGTCTCCTCTGGTTTCTCGTCTGTGGAAGCGGGCTCTGGAGTCGGGGGGCACCTCCCGCCCCGCAGCCAAGGGGACGCTGGCTGTCGTGCTGCCTTGCCTCTCCCCTCTGCGATCAGAGCTGCCGGGGCCATGGACCAGCTCCAAACCCAATGGGGGCAGGGAAGAGGGGAGGTGGGCCTGCTCTCCCCCTCCACACCTGGCCGACCTACTCAGGGATTGGGGGCCATTATTTCTGGCTTTTCGAGCAGTCAGAGCCTTGCCTTTAGCTGGAAGAAAGAACCGGGGAGTTGGGGGATTTCTGTTTGCTTCCCTTTTCCTATCTTGAGGTGTGCATTATCTTCCCCATTTTTCTGAGGAGGACGTGGAGGCTTAGCTATTTCAAATATTCTGCCTGAGGTCAGGGCTTGTAAACAGTTGGAGCCCAAGTCTGGTCAATAGAACTCCAAAGTCTTTGCTCTTGGAAGCTCCTCACACTGGTCTTGGGGAGAGAAACAGGTTGTGATTGATTTTCAGCATCATCACCTCCCTGACAGGAGATTGTGAGCTGCCCTCCTGGGAAAGTACATCTGGATTTAATCCTGATAGGTGGATGGTGGGGAGAAGCAAATATCTGAAGAAAAATTTCCATCAGACCCCTGATGAACATCCCTGGTCCCTATCAAGGCTACATACACATCACTTCAGGACCGGCTTCAGGCTAGACTCGTCAGGATCTCTGTGAGTAATCACTGAGACTTTAGACCTATGTAATTGTTAAAGTAATTAAACCACGAGGCCATTAGACTGAGGTGGCTTTAATGCCTGAGTAGCCTATGAAAGCAAACCCAAACCTAACTCTAAAATGCCTCAAGGTGAAGAAGAAATCAAAACCTAAGGACAACCAATCACAAAGAGCCAACTAGGCTTTCCTAAATAAGGTAACCGCTTAAGCTAGAGTCAATCAGATCATTTCCTTTCTTTGCTTCTGTTTCTTCTGTATAAAAGTCTTTCCCAAGGTCCTATTGGTGGAGTGCTCCTAACCACTTCCGGTTTGGTACTACTCAATTTGATTTGATTTTTGCTTAAACTCTTGAAAAATTAGTAAGCCTCGGTTTATCTTTTAATCTACTCAACACCCAAGAGGTTAATGAAGAAAACCAGGGACGAGATAGAATTTGGTTTATGCTGCTCAAACCACAAGAAAAAGGGGGAAAAACACAACAAAATCAAAAACTGATGCCCAGAGAGCTACACTGAACATGTCCTGAGCCTTCTTGGTTACACAAATGAAGAACTGTGGGTTTCCCATGAATTCGTTGGGGAGTTTCAAAGATCATTTGGGACAATGTGGAGTTTTGATAACTTAGGAGCTCTGAAGGAACCCCTGAAATTCCCTCAGGAAGTTCTGGATGGATTTTTGGATCCTTCCTAGAGAGAATCTAGGCAAATACTTGCCTTTCAGGGTTTTTGAGCCCTGGATTGACAATTTGCTCTGATCTTAGGAGGTCTAGCCATGGTTCAACCTGAATGCCTTTTGAATCCTCAAAATAGTTTCAAAGTCTACTGGGTCATGTTGGATTCAAGCAATGGTTTGACCTTAATAAAGACTTCGTGGCCAACCAACTTAACTTATAAGACAAAATTCCTCATTTTTGAGTGTCTTTAATGATCAATAGCTCCAAGTTAAATATATGAATAAATCCTAACAATGGAAAAATGGAAAATGGAAAAAATTCATACCTATGAGGTGGAAAAGACTAGATGGGAGAGATCAGGACACGATGTCCTGATGCAAAGCAGTTTTGTAAGGACATAAGGCAAGATCACTGGAAAGGAACCCAGAAACATCATCTTGATGTTCAAGCTAAGGAATGGAGGCTTTGTCTGGTAGACTCTCTACAGTCAATGTAAGTTCTTAAACAGGAGAAAAATAGTTAAAGTGGAATTTTAAGCATTACCGGACATCTTCTTTTTTCATCTCATCAATCAGCCTTTAAAATGAGTATTGGTTTTGAGTAAGCATATTGAGAGGAAGGCATAGGAAGACAAATGGAAAAGGACACTCACCTAATGCAGTATGCACTATACATGATAGATTAATGAGATAACAACTGCACAAAACAAATGTGATCCATTGACTGGGGTCAGCTGGAACTAGAAATAGATTCCAGAAAAGATAATGTGGCGCGAGACAGGTGTAGGCTCAGGAATGAGTTGGCTGCAGATAGATCGCTGACTCTTCTACTAATGGCACAGCTAAGTCACAGAGTTTTCTCAACTTTGCACTTTATAAGTGAGGAGGTATATAACTGGTGGAAGTAGGGCATATTTTGGTGAAACTTTTAAAATGACTTTCTTCCATAAAGCACCCCTCTGCTCATCCTCTGGAGACCAGACCCTGGACAGACTATGTATTCATGACTCAAACTGCATCTCTGATTAACCAACAAATCTGCTATGTGCTGCACGGTTAGTCCGGTGTAATAGAGCCACATGAATACAAGGTGATTCCTGTCCTCAAGACCTTAAGGTTTAGTTGCTACTGTGGGTTGAATTGTGTTCCTCCCAGCGAAAGACACGTTGGAGTCTTAACTAACCCCAGTGCCTCAGAACGTGGCCTTACTTGAAGATACCGTCTACACAGAGGTGATCAAGTCAAAATAAGGCCATTAAGGTGGACTTTAATCGAGTATGACTGAAGTCCATAGAAAAGGGGGAAATTTGGACACAGATACACACAAGGAGAATGCTGTATGAACATGAAGGCAGCTACTGGGGTGAAAGGAATGTAAGAGTTTGCCAGGAAGCCACCAGAAGCAAAGAGAGCCATGGAACAGATTCTCCCTTATTGCTCTCAGAAGGCACCAATCCTGCCGACACCCTGGTCTTGGACTTGTGTCTTCCAGAACTGTGAGACAGGACATTCCTCTTAGTTAAGCCACCTAGCTTGTGGTACCGTCACGGCAGCGCCGGCAAACCAATGCAGTGGCAGAGACTCAACACAACAACAAAGAACAATTGAAGGGCAAGGTAGTAGGAACAGATATATATTAATTAGGGGTGCTGAGCAGAAGGGGGGATATTCTGGTTAAGAGAGTTTTTAAAACTTCACAGGGGAGGGAGAGCTTGAGTCAGGCTCTGAATAGATTTCCAAGTGTATGCCCTGATTTGGTGAGTCTGCAGAGTGGTTTTGCATTTCATCCCCTCCAACCATGTTTAGGGTACTTGCCTCCCTTTCCCTGAGTTTTATTTTGGACTCCTCTTTTATATAAAGTCCTTAGCCCAGATCCAGTGTGCATTTTCTGGGAGCTGGTCTGGGTGGCCTAGAAATTCTTTCTCAATTTGAAGAGTCTATTGACCCTATAACTAGAACTCTATCAGAGGCCTCCTCTTAAACCAGACCCATCTTCTGGCAGGTGGGCTGAAGATTCTTCTGCTCAGTATTCGCATCAGAAATACCACTACTGTGCTTCCTTTCACTTACTTGAAGGTAAGCCTAAGAATGTTTTGACAAGCTCCCTAATTTGGGGTTTTTTTTAAAGGGTTGACCATCAAGACTTTAGTTTTGGTGAATTTCAAAGAAAAAATTGTAATTAGTATCCTGAGGTTGTGCACTCTTATTATAACATTTTTCTGTCTTTCTTTTTGTTTTTTAATTTAATTTTATTTTTTCAGTGTTCCAAGATTCATTGTTCATGCACCACACCCAGTGCTCCATGCAATACGTGCCCTCCTCGATACCCACCACCAGGCTCACCCAACCCCCCACCCCCTCCCCAACATTTTTCTTTGTGTAGTGATGGTGGTTGATGTCTGTCTTGCCACAACATTAGGTCTCATTCCTTTACTGAGACCTTGTAGCAAAACCCTTACAATACTTTGCAGATCCCCAGGCTTCTACTCATTTACATTTCAAATAGCAATCACAATCTGTCAAATTCCTTTGTCCTACCTCAGTTATATTCCTGATACGTTCCCTGGCTATAATGATGATGAAGGATGAAGTTTATCAGGATCATTCCCACTATCAATTAATGATATTTAAAAAAATGACATGAGGAGCAAGCTGAAGAAAGAAAATCACTCCCTAAATCTCAGCAGAACAGTCAGAGAATTGAGCTTTATAGTCCAGAGACTCGGCAGGGTCCAGCAGCAGAGAGAAATGTGTTCTCACCCTTGAGGGAGCCCATGATCTCACTGCCTGGGCATGTAAAGAAATCTGTTACAAGCTGGGTACAACTGACCTGGGGCTGCTGCTATTTATGCCTACAAGAAGGAAGCGTGGTAAAAAATCAGGTGGTGAGATAAGCCCTAGGTTGGATCTCAGGAGACCTGATTCTCATCTTGGCTCAGTTTCTAATCTACCCAAAGAGTTGGCTGAATTCTTGAGATATCTGTTTTCTCGCAGGTAAGAAAACCAGAAGATATTTTTCTGTCCAAATATTTTTTGATTCTATAGCAGGCGTCTGGTTACATGATAGAAGGTGGAGATTACAAAAGCATGGGTAGCAGAGATGGCCTGTGTCCTTGGCACAGTGCGTGGGATGGGTTGTGCCATACCCACGTTTAAATGAGGGTAATGTCCACACCAGACACGGGCATGGAAGATGAGTTCAGAACGCCGAGGGCAACACCTACTTGGAACGTCCTGATTTTCATGGTATGAATGGAAGAGAGCCACAGTAATTGGCCCCTGCGTTAAATCTCGCTCAAAGTAAGAGAGAGTGTTCACGGTATTTTGCCAGGGTTATATTCACACTTATGCCATATGCTGCTTTGATTCACCAGGTGAAACGTGTTCTAGTGTAAGTTTCTCAACTTCAGCACTTTTGATATTTGAGTCAAATAACTCCCCGCCCCCTTTTTTTTGTGAAGGGAGACAGGTAGTTCTGTATCTTAAAGGGTATTGCGCAGTGTCCCTGGCCTCTATTTACTAGATGTCAGTAGAAGCCCTTCCCCCCCCATCGTGTGACAATAAAAAAAATGTTTCCAGACATTGCTAAATGTCTTCTGGGGGACAAAATTGTCCCAAGGTGAGAACCACTGTTCTAGTGGGATATACTCTTTCCCAAAGACTATCCATACCCAAATCATAGAGCATAATTTCAAGAAAGGTCACCTCTCCTGAATTTTACAAGAGAGCCACTACATTAAGCTCTCACTGTCAACAAGACATTTGAGTCCTTGTGCAACTAAATCTTTTTAAAAGATTAAAAAAAAAAAACCTGTGACTTCCAGATTATGACCGTTTTATTTTTTAGGACATCGCTATTCCTCAGGCTTCTAATATGGAAGGGCAAGCAGGGTCTTTGGTGGACTCACATGAGGATGCTTTGTGAGGATATAGGTGGTCTTCCTCACATGTTTACAGGGGGAAGCACTTGCTCGGAAACTGTGCCCAAGGCAGATATTGCCCATGTAGTGGCCTCACGATGGTGCTGCAGATTGCCATGCTCTTTGAACATACATGAGTCGTAATGGAAGGAAGTCATCATGGAAAGCAAACAATGCACCCCAATGATACTGCCATTGTTCAAATGTTGCTCAAAGTTTGGAACCATTTGAACTAGACTGTGAGTCAACCAACAAAGTCAGTCTCAAGATCCTGTAATAATCATGAATTGGGAACTAAAAAATACACTGATTCATTAGGGCTGTGCACAGAGGATAAAGGTCTTCCCTGACTGAGAACATGGAAAAGAAAATACAAAGTCTCTAGAAGCAAATCCAGAAATATTCCAAAAATTCTTTGAGCAATGATAGCTTTGTGGAATGTGATGTATCCTCTTGAGACAAGGACCTCGTCAATTGGCTCCATACATATTAGTCTACCTCTTAAATGGATTAATCTAATTACTTAATATTAATACTTCATATATACTAAAGTACTCATCCCATCTCCAAAGAAGTAGTGAGAATTAAGGGCCCCGCTGTTCTGGTCTTGGGCCACGTTTGAGGGTTACATTTCCCCGGACCCCTTACGACTGGCCCAAAGGAAAAGAAAAGATGAATAGTATCTGCTCAGGTGAGGTCCTCGCTGAGGTCTGAGTGCTTTGGAGAAGGAGCCACAACATGCCAGCAAAACCCGGAGGATCCAGGTAAGAGGGTAAAACCATCCACACAATGTAATAACAAGCAGCACTTAAAATTTGGCAGTGCCCTTGGAACCGTTTATAGGCTTACAAACACAATAATAAAAGATAGAGGGTGTGGAGGGAGAGATGAAGGAAGAGGGGGTGAATAAAAGAGCTGTTCCATTCCCAGCTGCCGTTAATAGCACCGAATTATAATAAATCCCAAGGGATAGGAAGAACGGTATCGAGACAAACACTGAATTCCAGGGGAGACCAGACCGGTGTTTTAAAAAACAGGGCCATGTGCTTCGGAAGGAATGCTGTGTGCTTAGTCTTGTTTATAACATGGCAAAGGATTCAAGAATGTAATCTGTTTCTCTTGACCAAAAAAAAAAAAAAAATCTCCTCAACCCTCAGCCTCCACCACCCTTCCCGCCTCTTGCCATGTTCTGATCTCCGATCTGACAGATGGGACTCTAGAGTGAATTTCTGGAATGCTCGGTTTGGGCCTGTCTTTCATCAGTGTAGCTAGATGATGGAGTGGCTTTGTTTTTTCAGAAAGAGATCAATGTGCAGAAGTGAGGATTTTCCGAGGGAGTTTTTCAGACTTGTTGGATTTGAGGTATTTTTAGGCAAGTTGTTTCTTCTCTTTTTTTTTGGAGGCAGAGGATGATGCACAAGATCTAGAGATGCAAGGAATAGATAATCTAATCACACTTTAACTCTGTGGAGGTAAAATCCCGCTCTGAACTCATTGTCTTTTACAACTTTCCTGAGTATTCTCTGAACGAGTTAACTCAGAGTGAGTGCAGTGCAGTGAAAGAGCATGGTTCTGGGATCTAATGTCTTTCCTACCTTTCCCTCGTTGCACCCTCTTGGGCATGTTACCAGGCTCTCCTAAGCCTCAGTTTCCCTAATGCAAAAGGAGAGTGGCCAGATCTTCACTGCAGAGGTTTTGCAAAGCTCACCTCAGAACACCAGCGGTGGGCGAGCATACGGGTGCAATCAGAAACTTTACTTCCTCGCCCAGTGCGGTTCCCTTGGAGAATGACGGGATCGGGGGACAGAGTTGGAAAAGCCTGTAAAGCACGGCTGTCCCAGCCTCCTCCTCAGACAGGGGTCCCTTCCCCCACATCCCCAACAGATGGAAAATCCAAGCTCTGCTTGAATGCAGGCAGGGATTAAATGAGAGGCCCACCGCCTAATCGAGTGGCCCATCCTGTGTGGCCAGCTCTCGCTGTTGGAAAGCTCTTCCTGTGAGCCAGCATTCGCCTCCCTCCACTTTCTACTCAGTTAGAGTACTGACATTTAAAAGCAACAACAAAAACAACTGACAGTTCTTGGGTACCTCTTTCATATCGTGCACTGGCCTGAGAGCTTTTCAGGCGTCCTTGGATTTAATCCTTCCGAGGCCCAATGAAGCAGAAATTAATATTGACCTCCTTTTGCAGATGAGGAAACCAGGGTTTGGAGGGGTTATGCAACTTGCCAGAAACAACTTACATAGCAAGTGGAAGAGCTGTGACTTGAACCCAAGTCAGTCTGACTCCAGATTCATGCCGTGATCCCTGGGCTACACTGCTGTCCTCTGCAGCTTGAGCATTTAGTGTCGTGTTGGATTCAGAGGAAGGGCTCAACAAATGCAGAATGAGGGAACGAAGGAACAAATGAACTCATACTAAAGAAGCAGCCTGTTACCGAGGTAGTCGGGACTTGTGCTGTTGCAACCTCCACTCTGTTGGGTCCTTCTGACCCAACAGTACCTCCTGACCTCATCTTTGTTGCTCATGCTCTCTTTGGAACTTAGCACCACATTTAAGCAGATAAAAATGTGAAGTATGCACTCTGTCCAGTGTGAAGTTTCCTAGGGGTGTGTGCGTGTCTTGCATGCAGTTTCAGTGGCGCCCCTGGATCTAGTTATGTAGATTTCTAGTAGCATCTTAGTGACTGGTTCAGATCTTTATTATATTTCTGTACAACTTCTCTGCTTTTTCTTTCTTTTATTTTTTTCAATGAGAAAAATCATAAGATAGAAAAGTTGTAGAAGTCCGAGAGATGTTCTTATAAAGCCTAAAACATACATGCATATTTTTAATTTTAAAATTGTATTTAGTAAGATTTAAACAGATACATTTTGAACATGATTTGGGGGAGGAGCTTTGGAATGATCCACAGGGCTCTACTGAATCTCCATTCCTGCCCCATTGCCCTTTTCCCCACCTCCTCCGACCCTTGCTCTGGTTTCAGTCAGGAGCTCCCAGAAAACCTCCAGGTGGCGCACAGGCTGCCCGGCATCTTGGCTGCTCACCACGGCCGCTGTGTGGCCCCTGGGTCCACTTCTCATCCCTGGCTCCTGCTTTTCCCTTGCGCCTGTGCCCCTGCCCACTGACTTGATTCTACTGACCTAAGCGTGCACTTCTCTGTCCAAGTCCAATGTCTGCACTGGCTCCCTGATAACCAAGACCAGCCTCCTGTTTCATCCTACACCGGGGATGGGAGTTTTGTCTCAGAAGGCCAGTCTAGGTGTCCTTATGCCAAATAGGATCTCTGTCGCGGAAACACCATCTGAGACCCATTGTTGGCCTTCGAGCCAGCTAGCAAGTCAGAGTCCAATGCTAGTAGGGGAGGCAGGCACGCAAACATATCATTGTGATATAATGTAACGTTGGACTACGGACAAAAGAACACTGGCAACTATAATTTCTGGTTAAGTAAAGAAACACTAACAAACCTTTTGTGTTTTCTATATTTTTCCCTTGGTTAAACACTGTAACTCAGCTCTATTTAATTTCATCATGATCAGTCACAAACTCTTGGTAGAAAACTTGTAGACTGTAAGCTTCTAGTGGCAGGGTCCAACTATTCCCTTATCAGTTTCATTGTCAATTATTCGGCAATTATTTGGCATTAATCCATTTAACCAGGTTAAATCCATTAAACCAGGTGGATTTTTTAGCAGTGCAGGCAAATTTTAGCAGTGCAAGCAAACCCATAACTATTATTTTCCCCTTTATTTTAGAGCATCGGTAGGAGGGTTCGTCATGAGTTAGGTCGTTCTAACTTTCTATTCCATTGTGCATGAGTAAAGACAAAGCCTCACATTCATAACCCATTAGCGTCAGATAAAATAATGCAAATCATATCGATAAACACCGCACATGTCCCAGAGTTCTTTCCCTCTATCATTTAATAGATAATACCAAGACTGCAGACTTGTCACATTCCCACCCACTCATAATACAAAACATTTAAAATCCTGAGAATAATATAATAATAATTAAAATGATATTTTTGTACTTTCACAGTGTTATTCTTATGCTGTGATCTGGATGCTTTTTAAAATGCTCACTCAATCAATGAATCAGAACTTACTGGAAATTTTTGGTTCTCAGCCTGAGTTAGCCACTATGGGTCTCAAAAGCAGGATGGCACATGAGGACTCCTGCTTTTGAATAATTAATAGTCTGGTTAGGGAGACCAAACCTGCCTGTAAGATTCTCATCAAACAACTTGGAACCACGCATAAGTAGGTCTCATTGATAATGAGAGCTAAATGAGTTTGTTTTTTTTTAAAGGAATGCTTTTTTTTTGAGCTAGAATAAATAGTAGGAGCTGTTTTATTTAGAAGTAAGACTCAAGTTGAAGCTAGATGGATGCTCAGGATTATTAACTGTTTATTACATAAGGACCAGAAGATTCTATCCCTAAATAAATAAGGTTAACATTAACTAACAGCTGAAGACATCATTAGCTCTGATTCAGCTGGGTACCTGGAAATCTGTCCTGTCTTTTTCCTCATCAAGCCATCAAGTTTGAGAAGTCCCAGTTGTAGAGTAACAAGTGTTTTCTGTTAGGATTATTTTGGAACTCCTTTTCATAAAACAGTAATAAATAATACTGTGCTGGTAGTACCGTAGGTGGGTACACCATAACCGACGTCCCTGTGTCCAGCCTTCCCAGCATCATCCCCAGTGCTCGACTGCAGATTGCTCACAGCACGGAGAGGAGGGCGAGAGACACATTGGGGTGTGAGTGTATTTCTAAGCATCTTTCCAGTGAGGCCTAGAGAGCTATCTACAGATCTAGCTGTATATGGAAAAGGAACGGCAGTCGCTTAGATCAGCGCTGGAAGCTGTGAATACAGTCAATATGTCTACTGAATGGTACATATGTTTGACTAGAAACAGACACATGGGTTTATGTGTATACAATTTCAGTCTGTGCAGGGCAAGTGAATTCTCTGGGGTCCTTCATGCTCACCACTCAACCTTGAAGAGAAAAGCTCTATAACCGGCCCAAAGGAAGGGAGAGGTAGCCACAGGGTAGTCAAGCCTGGGGCAAGTTGCTGGAGTAACTAGACTCCCCTATAACTGGGCCACCAACCCCACTCATGTGTTGTCCTTATATGCTGGGGCTGCTGGAAATGCCCCCAGTGAAGGAAGAGCGTAGCTTCGGATTCCATGTCCCCTCTCTGCCCCTGAAATACCACACAAACTCGCTCACCACAGTGCCCACCCACTACTGGCCTGGTTGCTTCAAAGCCCTGAAGAACTGTAAAGATCCCAATCTCCCTTCCCTTTAACTAGAGCAGGGGCTGGTAAACGGCCTCTTGCTGCCTTTTGCGTGTGGTGCTAATTAACATGATCCAAGTTACAATATGTGTTAAAGATTCCAGTTTTGTTACTTATTTAATGAGCTTTGTGGGATTTGAACATGAGGCTCAAAGTAGCAGGGGAAACCTCATAATTAGTTTCAATTACAAGAAGTTCCTACGCATTAAGACTATTTGATGAACTGCAGAGGGAAGGAACTACCGACCAGATACAAATCACTAATTTTGTTGCATTTATTATTATACTTATTTTCTTCCTAATTAGTAGCGATTGGCTTATGATCCTAATTAATGCAAAGGAATTTGGAATGGTATACAATGGTATGGATTAGAAGATGCCAGCATGCACAACTGCTACATTATTGCTAATTGTTATTTACACGAGGCCTGGAAGACTAAGTAATGCAATGCCTAATTAGCATTAAAGATATGGTATCCATTTCCAATTTACACTAAGGCAACGGCGATCAAATCGTTAGTTTAAAAAACTCAGCCTTTTGATTCCAAGAATTGTACCATTACACAGTGACCTCCACCTGAGGGGAGACTTTTTTTTCTTGTCTCCAACTGCATCTTGCCAGGGCTTGGCCAGACCTTTGCAAAAAAAGTTTCACCGGAATAGTCAGCATCCCACTGGCAATCGGCTGCCGTGCTTAAGGATTAGAGCCGGGAGCCAATTGGCAAAGAGGCCAGGCATAAGGCCTCTGTTTACTGCAAGTGGAAGGTGCGTGTGCTTGTTGGAGAGTGGGGTCCTGAGATGGCAGGCTTCTGGGAAGACCTAAGCCCATCATGATGTCCCGGTGATGTGAGTGATGCCCACGGGGTACTAGGGATGCCTACTCTGGGGAGCTAGATGATCAGCCTGCATCACAGGGGCAGATGCTGCTGGCCCGATAGGGCTTGCTGAGAACAAAGCAAAGGCCTTGGAATACGGAGACCTAAATTTCAACTCTCAGTCCCAAACACTCTAGCAGGCCTGCTCATCCTCGAAGACACCACTTTGCTTACGGCAAAATGCTGACCCCCATTCTAATCTGTTCCCCCCTGGAGAGTGACAGGCTAGAAGGAAACATGCTGGGGTTCAGCCTTTGGCTGAGACCCACCCCTGCTTCCTGTCGCTGCATCTGCCTGGGAGTTTCTACCTACTTTGCCCCTTTCTTCAACCAGCCCCTAATCTTTTCCCTCTTTCCCCTCTCTTCTCCTTTGCTTCTGCCTTAACCGGTCCCCCTTGGAATGAAAAGGAATATATTTTTTAAAAGATTTATTTATTTATTTGACAGAGAAATAGAGGAGGGGGAAGGGACAGAGGGAGAGAATCTCAAGCAGACTCCTCACCAAGTGGGGAGCCTGACGCGGGGCTCCATCTCACGACCCTGAGATCATGACCTGAGCCGAAACCAAGAGTTGGACGCTTAACCGACTGAGCCCCCCCAGGCGCCTGGAAAAGGAAGACTATTGAAGGAGCCAGAAGACCTGCCCTACTTGACGTTACAAGAGGCATTTCACATCTCAGGACTTGAGGTTCTCCGCTGTAGGAAGCGGAAACGCTAACCTCCGCTGTTCGATCCCTTCCTCACAGCAGTGCTGAGAAGCTCGAATAGGAAGACACATGTGAAAGCCCTTGGGAAATTATACAGCTGCACATACATGGGAAGAATGCTTAGAGTCACATCAGCCACTTTCTCTTCACGGGTAGACCTATCAGTGCCTGGTGGAGGGAGGCAGAGGCAGTGGTGCCTCCCTTTCTCACTCTGGCACTGCCGCGGCCCAGGGACACTTCCCAGAGGGGACCAGAGAGCTGAATGAAGCCCAGGAGAGAAGTGAAGGCCCCGGAACTCATACAGGCACTTCCTGTTCTCTGCAAGTTCTGAGCATGGTGTACACTGAGGGTCCTGTTTTACTGAAAATCTGGGCCAGTGTGAGCAGACTCTAGTTTCGGTAACTCTCTGAGAGGTTGTTTTGAGAAGGCTTTTCATCTTCCAGGTAAACATTGTTCCTGGCCATTAGGCTTTACTTAAAGATGCCATTCTCTGCAGCCTTGTAAGTATTTTATATTTGGGGGGGGGGGGAGACTAATAAGAACTGACTAGTAGCTACTTGGTGTTTAACAGAGCCTAACCTCTGTATTGGGATTTTGGGATAGCCTCATTTGAAGTTCACTATGGGCCTGTTGAGTTTTGATTTCTTAAAGTTGGGAAAAGGCATTTTCCTGACAAAGATCAATTCAAACCATTTGGCAAAGTTACATGTGTGATACAAGTACGTAATATAAAATATATACTATTTCCCCAATACGAATAGTCATGGTCGTAGGAAATTCATTATTCACTCCTTTTTGAATTAGTTAATAAAATAACCACGGTAAGAAAACTTAATGTCACATGCTTTATACAGATTTTTAAAGTTATAAGCTATGTCACACCTCATAGACACAAAGCATACACACATCCACTACGCATCTATTCCATATAGTATGCAAATTTGAATTGCACACGTTATCTGTGTAATTATCCATGTATGCTGTATATATGTATGTCTATGTACATTTTAAAAATGTGTTCCTCATATGTTCACTTACAAAATAAAAATAACATAGCCAGGTATGTATTTACTACCACCTAGCTCAAGACACAGAATAATGCCAATACCTGAGACACTCCCATGTATGTTACCTCTACTCCCCACACAGTGCCTTGTAAACTTAAAAAACATCCCCCTTCCTTTGAGTTGAGATGTATTGCTCACACTAGGGTAAAAGGCTTGGGAGTAGCTTTCAAAGGTCTAGATTTTAGCTCCAATCCCCCTCTGGCTGGATATCCTTGTGTAATCTACAAAAATCCACAGGCAACCCTGCCGGACTCCGACTCCCCCTTCCCTGAAGTTTTATCATATATACATAGACTTATGGATCCATGAACACTATATTGCTTCTTTTGTCATACTTTTGAACTTGATGGAAAAACTCATATGTTTTCCTTGGTCAACATCCTATTTCTAACATGCATATATATATATATATATATATATATATATATATACACACACACACACATATATAACTATGGCTGGGTTGCTAATTTTCTTTGCTAATAGCATTTCTTTGTATAAATAACCTACCCTTTATTGATCCATTTACCTGTCAATGGACACCCAAGTTGTGCCCAGTGTTCTATCATTTTTTATAAAAAAAGGTGCCCCCTGAGTGCTCTGGAATTTTTCTCCCCATACACATGTACACGATGAGTTCCTCTGGAGGAATGGAGCTGCGAATAATACATCTTTGATTTTACTTAATGATGCCAAATTGTTTTCCAAAATGATTGTACATCCGATACTCCCACTGGCAGTGTATAAAGAATTCTCATTGCTGTAAAATTTCTCCAACCCTGGGTCTTATCAGATTTTAATTGTTGCCAATCTGGTGGGCGGGGCTTTAATCTGCATTTTCCTGATTACCACGAAGGTTGACAATTTTTCTGGTGTCCCCTTAATGTGAAATGCCTTTTCCTGTCTTTCATCCACGTTTTTTTTTTTTAATCAGGTTGCTTGTCTTTTTCTTATTTTTTTTTTAAAGATTTTATTTATTTATTTGACAGAGAGATCACAAGTAGGCAGAGAGGCAGGCAGAGAGAGAGGGGGAAGCAGGCTCCCTGCTGAGCAGAGAGCCCGATGCGGGGCTCGATCCCAGAACCCTGAGATCATGACCTGAGCCGAAGGCAGAGGCTTTAACCCACTGAGCCACCCAGGCACCCCGTCTTTTTCTTATTAAACTGTAAGAATTCTGTAAATATTCAGAATCCCCCTCCTTTGTTGGTTATATGCAATGCAAGTATTTTCCCAGTCAGTAGGTTATCACTATTTTTACAATGTCTTTTGATAAACATTTTTTATTACGAGAGATTTATCAATTCTTTATGGCTTTCATGTTTTGTCGTTGTTGTTGTTGTTGCCCTAAGAAATACTTTCCCATCCTGAGGTCATAAAGTGTTTTCTAAAATTTTAAAGTTTCATCTATCACATTTAATTATGCAATCCGTCTGGAAGTGTATTTTAATACATGGTGGGGTAAGTCTTTCCATCTTTTCTTCTTTAGGAGGATAGGAGGACTTTAGCTCTTCCGGTATCTGATATAAAGGCACTTCGTATGAGTTTTAGATTTATCTTATAAAGTTAAAAAAAAAAAAATCTTCTTGTCGATGATTGGAATTCCACTAAACCCATAGATCAGTTTGGAGAGAATTGATGCCTTTATGATAATGAGTCTATCCATCAATAAATAGCTTCCCAGTTTCATTTTTAATGTACTTCACTAATTCTCAGTTTTAAAAATGAAATCATGCACATATTCTTTTGGATTTATTTCTAGGTACCCTATTATTTTTGTTATTAGAAACCTGCATTTCTATGTACTAGCAACAAATAGAAATATACGTCAAAAAGGTTTTTCCATTTTATTTAGTAAATTTGTCTTATTATACTTTTATTAATTTTGATAACTTGTACCTATATTGTTTTTGGATTTGAATGTAATCATATCATAAGCTGTTTTACTTCTACTTTTTCAAACCTTATACCATTTATTTCTTTGATATCTTGCTGGCTGAGACCTTTAACGCAACTTTGAATAGAAGGGGTTCTAGTGGGCAACTTTGCCTTGTTCTGATATTAAAGGGAAGGCTTCTTATGTTTCACTGTTAGATATGATGCCTACTGGAGACTTTTCTCTGATATCCTTTATCAGAATAAGGAAGTTTCTTTCTCAGATTTCAGAAAGCTTTTGTCACAAATGAATGTTGACTTTTATCGGATGACTTCTGTATCAACTGAGATAATCATCTGGCTTTTTCCCTTTGTTCTGTTAATATGGGGTATTGCATTAATATATTATCTAATGTCAAATCAAAATTTTATTCCTGACTTAAATCAAACTTGGTCTGAATGTATCCTTTTAAATTTGTGGCTACATTAGGTTTGCTATTATTTTGTTTGGATGTTTGTATCCATGTTTATAAGGGGGATTGCCATTTACTTATTTGTTTTTCTCATTCTGTGTTTGTCTGATAGGGATCTAGGCTTCATCTTGGGGAGAGTTCCCTTTTCTGCGCTATGATCAAGTTTGTCTAAGAATGAAATTCACAGGGGCTCAGTTGGTTGGGCATCAGAATCTTGATTTTGGCTCAGGTAATGATCACAGGGTTGTGTAATCGAGCGCCGTGTCGGGCTCCACGCTCCACAGTAGGTATGGAGCCTGCTTGGGATTCTCTCTCCCTATGCCCGCCCCTTTCCCAACCCTGCCTTGCTTGCACACTTTCTTAAAAAAAAAAAAGAATGGAATTCTTGGTAAGACTACTACGATTCTTTTGGACTGGGTTTTATTGAGTAGATTTAGAACTATTGATTTCTTTACTGATTAAAGGTAAATTTGTTTTTTTGATTTCTTCTTGAATCAACTTTGGTAAGTTATATTCTTTTCTAAAACTAGGTTTTCAAATTAGTTGGCTCTCGTTCATAATGTGTTAGTCTTTTTTTTTTTTTTCAGATTTTATTTATTTATTTGAGAGAGTGACCGAGAGAGAGAGAGAGAGAGAGAGAGAGAGAGAGAGTATATGAGCAACGACAGAGGAAGAGGGAGAAGCAGACTCCCCTGCTGAGCAGGGAGCCCAATGTAGGGCTCGATCCCCAGACCCTGGGATCATGACCTGAGCTGAAGGCAGACACTTAACTGACTGAGCCTCCCAGTCTTTTCATCTAAAATGCTTTTGTAGCTGTACACTTTCAGAATACTGGTTTTCATCTTTCCTTCTTTCTCCATTATCTTTCTTTGCTTTCTGTCCTTCCTTTCTTCCCCCAATTTTCTTATCATACATTCATTAGTTTTCTCAGTCTTTTTAAAAATGCCTGGCTTTGACGACTCTCTCTGTTATATCTGTGTTTTGTATTTTATCAATTTCTGCTTTTATCTTTATGATTTCTCTACTTTCTTTGAGTATATTCATATAAAAATAATTTTCTAATTTCTCAAGTTCCATGGTAAGATTTTCTTCTGTTAGTCTCTTATCGAGCCTTTTTTATTTTCTAAAATAAATCTTTAAACCTCGAAATTTCTAAGAACCAACATAGCTGCACTCTACAAGTTTTGATATGCTGTATTTCCAACTAATATTTAATTCTAAATATTTTGACCCATGAGTTAATTAGAAAGTGTATTTTCTAATTTCCAGCAATTTGGGGTTTCTAAAATTGCCTTTTCATTATTGGATTTTAATCTAATTGCCTTCTGTTAGACAATATGAACCACGGCGTGACTCTTGGAAATTTGTTAGCTGTGCTCTATGGCCTGGCATGCCATCAATTTTCACTATTGTTCTATGTGTGTTTTGCTGTATTTTCTAGTAGTTGTAGACATTTGTGTATATTTATTAAAATGAGACTTGCAAGTTGTTTTCTCCAATATCCTATATCTTTTCTCAAGGCTTTTTTTTTTTTTTTTGCTTGCTCCATTACTGAGAACAATTGGTTGAAATGTTCTATTCTGAGATCGTTTATCAATTTTATTCTATCATCTTTACTTTATATAGTCTTTACCTATGTTTTTATGTACATACAAGTTAGAGTTTTTAAGTAGGTTTTAACTAAACAAATATAACATTAAGATGGTGCTATGACCCTTTTGACTACTAAGGCAAAAGTCACTAAAGGCTATTTTGGCTGATATTACTATATCAGTACACCAGCTTTCTATTACTATTTAGCTGGTATAATTTTCCCATACCTTTATTTTCAGTCATATGTTTTCATATGCTTCAGGTGCACATCTTATAACCAATATACTTCTGGATTATCAATTTAGGATCCAATCTGATCTTTAAAAATTTTTTTTCATCTTTGCTGTGATTACTGATGTATTTGGATTTATTTGTGCTTTATATTTTACAATTTTCAGTTTTTTATGTTTATTCCTTTCTTAATTAAATTATTTCTTGGTCTTTCCTTCCCTCTCCTCCTCCCCTCCCTTACCAGCTTATAAGTTACACCTTTAAATCTATCTGCTTATGGCTACCCTAGACATTCTGAAACCCATATTTAACGTAATAATGTTGAAAGTTAATTATTGTTAGCCTTTTCCAAAACATTAAATTTTGAATATTTTAATCTTATTACTCCTAAGCACTTATACTATAATTATTTAGCATTTTCACTTCTATCTTTTCCTTAACACTAGACATTATTTTTATTGTTTTGTATAGACAATATTTGTATTTTAAAATTTACCCACACTTTCCCCCCATTCTCTTTGTTCACTATATTTTCTGACATCTCAGACCTTCTTTCTGGCAACATTATACATATATAAGTATACGTGTGTGTGTGTATATATATATATACACACACGCTTTATATATATATATATATATATATATATATATACTTTCTTTCTATGTACCTACTCTGGAAATCTCTTTAGGGAGAGTCTATCTGTAGTAAACATTCTCAGTTTTGTCAGACTTAAAATATCCTTATTTTTTGTTTTTGAAAGATCGTTTTGCTGTTAATATTTTTCCAGTCTGACAATTTATTTTTCTCTCTGCACTTGGAAAGTAGGTGGCAACTTTCTACTGGATTTCATTATTCCTGTAGAGAAGTCAGCTAAAAGCCTAATGGTTGTTTTTCTGAAGGTCATTTATCTTTTCCTCCTGGCTACTGTATGATTACAGTGTGTCTACCTGGAGATTTTTTTTTTTTTTTTAACACATATCCTGTTGGAATTTCTTGGGCTTTCTAATTTTGGGGGACCCATGCCTTTCATTAGTCCTGGACATTCTTAAGGATGATTCTTTTCCCTATTCTTTCTACTATCTCTTTTTTGGACCTTCAATAAAATATGTGAAAAATGTGCTCTTTAGCCTATGATTCTCTAAACCTTTGTTTATTACTTTCCACTATTTTCTGTCTACATTATATATAATTTCTTTGGACCTATCTTCCAGTTTAATAATTCTCTCTTCACTGATGACTAATTTGATTTCTCTTCTGACACTGCATGTCTAATTTAAATTATTACATAGTTCATTTTTAGAATTTATTATTTGGTTAGTTTTTAAATCTACTATGTCTTATTTCACAGCCTATTGTACTTATTCTTCGTTTGATACCCTACTTTATGTTTTCAAACATATTAAGCTTGCTTGGTTTATATTTGAGGGTGATTCATATTTCTGCAGACTCAGTGGGTCTAATTGTACTCTTTCTTATTTCTGCTGACTCTTATAAAAGCACACTCCTTCATTCATTTTGGATCGTATTTTATTATGATTCATGTTTTTAGCATCTTATGTGTGTGACTTCTTTGACTCATTGTTTATAAATGTATTTTTCCAGAGACAACTCACACTTACATCTGATAGGTGCTTATCTATCAGTTCTACCAACCCAGGAGCATTTTAAATTAAAATTCTGGCATGGTCATTTTCAGGTCACACACAGAAATGTTATCTATTTTAAAAAAAAAAAAAAAAAAAAAGAAATGTTATCTATTTTGGCTCTCATTCATGTGAGAAATGTCTTGTGGTTAAGACTTCTCAGAGATGACTGATCCCTGCAACCAGAGCAGAGAAAGGCAAGATTCCTTTCTCTCTTTGTGAGGTGGGTTTTAATTTAGTAATTGTTTCACAGAGTTTTGCATGATAAAATCTAGCCTTTATGAAGATTTTGGATCATACCTCCTGCATTGCATGGGCGCTACATTTGTCTTCTATTCCCTACCAGCGGCCCAATAAACCAAAAAGTCTGGACATCCAGGGACAAGCTGATGTCCTCAGAAAATCCATCAAGCTTAAGACCACTTACCTTTTTGTGTTAGTGTTTTCTAATCAATTTTAGCTTCTTATCTAAATATTTTAATATTTAATATTAGCCTATTCAATGTTTTTAAGGCATATCTTGTCTGCTATATCTTGAAAATAGAAAATTTTTTTGTGATTTTAATTTCAAATGTTAATACAAAGTAATACACTTTCTTCTTCTTTATTATCATCACTTATTTTTTTCTTAGCCTTATTCAGACAATCTGAAATTTTGTTACTTAAGATGCTATACAATAAATAAATTGCAGCTTCTTTTTGAAAAGTAATATTTGACACGTTTCTATAAATATATCCTATGATGTGGAATTTGAAGCCACTTTTCTTTCCAAGTCCCAAAACAAAACTCTGGAATGTGGCATCCACATCTCCTCCTTTCCAAATCTTCTGAATGTGGATATATTTCTATTTTTTCTACAAAAGACTCTATAACTTTTAGCAGTGCCTAAAATAAGTATGTAACCTTAAAAAAAAAAAGGTTAAGAATTGCTTATCTTAGAGGAATATCAACAATGAAAAAGGTTCACATTTATAGGAGAGCTCTGGAAACTATGTCTGGGAAAAGGGAATAAAAAATATCCCATGAGAAACAGCATATATAGCTGTATCTATCTATACATGTTTGTTTGCCTAACTAGAGATTGATTTGCCTATTTACACAGAATCAACATACACATATGCTCACACTCTATACATGCCTCTACGTGCTACCCTGCTAAAATGTAACAGTAAATGGGAATAAAGAATTGAGTTCCTGATAATGAATTTGCTTTGATAATGTATATTTTTCTACCGCAAGCTTACAGATAATAAGCTGCTGGATCTTCAGTGGGAGAACCAAACCAGTCACTGCTGAGAAAAGCCGGACATCACTCCTAACTAAAATGGGTAATTCTAAACCAACATTACCCATCTTGACCTCCCCACCAGGCTTAGCTCCAAGCGATTCGGCTGTTTCCATAAATCACGTCTCCCTCCCAAAGATGAAGATATTTCAGATATTCAAAAGAATGTGGCAGGGCTTTGAAAGAATTTCAAAGAGAGTTCCAAAACATTCTGAGCAGAGGTAGCTGGCCGAGAAGCTGTAGTTATCTAGTCACCGCTGGGCAGGCAACAACCCTTGTTCAAGGGTTTGGGTGCCACTGGCTTCATGAGTCTCAGTGTTTTATGTCACCTTATGCCTGTGTATCTCAATATCATATACGACTGGAGAGTCAACAGAGTAACTCGGAGGGCTGTTCTGCAGAAGGACCTTTACACATGTTAGTCTGCGAATACGTCTCTGGGAGAAGATGACGCAGTGACATCTGAGGGGCAGTGCCCACTGGGATGGAGAGGATTGGTTATGCACACTAGTAGAAGCAACATCACTTGATGATTGTTCCTAGGATACACTATGACATAGCATTGACATAGCGTGTGTTTTTCTTCCTCACATTAAAACCAAAAGTCTTGAAACTGCCTGCTCTTTTCCTCTGGCAAAAAGACTCTAACAGGGTATCACAGACTCTAGTTCTTTGCTCCAAATGTTGTTTTTAAAACAGAAAATCTTACGTAGCTTCCCCCGCAGGATCTCTCTGGCCATCACTGTCAATCTGGGAGGGAATCGTGGTACTTATGACAATGGAGCTGGTTAAAGGTTGAACACTGAAATGAACAACGGTCCTAAAAGATGATTAGAAGTACCTGGGCGGATACTAACTGGTGGATCACAGCGTGATTCCTGAACAACTGAGAGCCCGGCACCTAGACACTGTAAAACCAAAGAGTCGTACCGCAGAAGTAAACTAAGACCGTTTAGAGAAGAGGCGGAAGAATCATCATACAAGTCACTGTGGCCTTGGGTGAGGTTCATACGAAATAAAAATATGACTGTGCTCCTTGATGGAGTCTATGGCTTGAAATAATCAACATTAATAAATGCATTAAGCCAGAATTATTGTTCTTGTTCTTAATTATTATCATATCGTTACATGCAGGGTTATCTGGGCCACTTAAAAGAGAGTGGAATAGCGAGCACAGGTCTAGAGAAGCAAAATCTGGACAACGCGAGACTCAAGGAAAGTTACAAGTTATCTGAGAGTGAACGTAACTGCCCCTGCTGCTTATCTCAGCGTCAGTGAACATCCTCTGCAAATCGAGCATGGACTGAGCCTCATATGTAAACTTCGAATCACTGCAGGCTGTGCCCAGTATGTGTCAGGCACCATCAGAGCGAAGTACTTTAGGTGTAGGACCTCCTTTAACCCACTCCACACCTGTATGGTGTCTAATCACAACCATGACCATGACCACAGCACCACCTTATCATTGCACACCGTTTTCTAGTTATATCACATATGGTCTTGGGGTTCTGCACCTTTTATAAGACAGGCAGGGCAGGAAACAATCATCTTTTGAGACAGGACAAAACCTAAAATCAGAAAAGACAGGTCCCCTGGGCAAAGATGGGCAGGGAATAGGGATTCACTGCTGGGCTTCTTCCTGCAGTTTCCTACCATCACAGCCCATCGGCAAAGAGTAAAAAGTAGGGGGTTACTGAACCAGGCTGATGGCTTACCGCTGTCACTAAGCGCGGAAGAAGCCACTCAAGCTGGCCCGGGCTGATGGCCATTTCTGGTGCTCCTTGGCAACAGGTACAAGGGCTGCTGTGGCAGCTGGAGGGACTGAAATGACACCAGCAAACCTGCTCCCACCGGAAGGGCCACGGCACGGTGGTGAAGAGCACGGACTCTGGAGTCAGGCTGGCTTAGGGTGAATCTTTGTTCTGCTCCCTGTGAGCGCTTTGTCCCTGGAAGTCGACCTCACCTCTCTGGGCCTCATTCCGTGATCATGGGATAACAGTAATACCTGTTTCTTAGGGCTGCTCAGAGGAAAATGAGATCATACCCATAGAACACTTTAGAATAGCACCTAATACTTAGTAAGCCCTGACTTATTATTTAAAAAATTATCTCACACCTTTTAAATTCTCTCATCTTGTTTTGATATGTACAAAAGCATCCAATCCTACGATTATATAAACTAGAATGTCTTTTTTCACATTCTCCCTCTCCTCATTTTACTGTGTTCTTAATTGGGGTTTATTCAGGAAGCCTGACTCCAACCCAGTATGTTCTCTATGAGGCTTGGGAGTTTGGAGGCTGCGAGTCCACAGGAAATAGCAGATGGGGGTTTGCAGTAACTCCGTAGAGAGCACACTTACTGTCATTGCAACTATAGTTGTGACTGAAGTCAGGCCGTCCTGTGACCTTGCCCAAGTCCCTTAATTGCTCTAGAATCTGGTGTTGCCATCTACAAAACCAGGTGTGGAAACAAAAAAGGTGTCCTCAGGCCATGGACTGGGTTTGCAGAGGACGCTGCTAGTGGAGCCCCTGACTCCCCACTAAAGCTCGGACGCCCCTCCACCAACAAAGTCATACTCGCTTCCAAAGCCTTTACAAGTGGAGGTAGCACAAGTCTTTAAAAGTAGCCTTCATAAGCCCACAGGGAATTATATGACATACCGGGAGCAGGAATAAAATAGGAGTAAGAGGCAAATATCCAGCTAGAGGGGACATAAATAACACACAGGGCTTTCCGTCTCCATAATTACCTATACTGGGAACGCTCTGTCTTATCATTTGCAAATCTGTTACTTTACTGGTGTGGCTATAACCAAAAAGTTGCATTGTTCCTTGGTTTAATAGGCTTTTCAGCAACTCACGAAAACTCAGAAGAGTAGGTGGGAGTGGGGGGCGATGGGTGGGAAGCAAGGCAAACCAGGGCTCTCAATGAAGGAAAAAAAAAAGACTCTTGGCGGGGAATACCCTAAATGATATAATAATCACAGAGTCATCCAAATTAGATGTGGAGGGATGGAGCTTGGGCTCCGGCCCCCTGAGGCGATTGCTCTAGAAAGCCAAGGTGTGTGGCTCCTCTAGCGTGGGTCCCCTGCCTCCCCAGGCCAGCTCCCTGCCATATGCTTGTTTCCCAGGCTTTCTGCTTTTGTGCATTTCAATGATGCTCCCATTTTCCTCACCCAGTTTGTGTATTTTACACTGTATAGGAGAATGTTATTGGAAGTGTCATTTATTCCAGAGCCCTGAAGCCACAAATGGAGATTCACTCCACCAGGAGCTTCCATTCACAGGATCAAGCAATTGAGGAGCTTTTACTGTCTTTAACTCGACGCCACCTTCCTCAAACTTCCGCTTTACGGGGAGCTTTTTTTAATGCTTCCTACAGTAAGCCCATTCTGAATACAAATGCATATTTCCGATGCGTACGGCACTTTTGAACAGCGTGAATAGAAAATCTTGGAAAGATGCTATAGCGAAGCAACCGCAAACATAATATCCTGTTGTTTTTATTGCTAATTAGAAACAAAACACAAGTTCGACCTCATTGCAGGCTAATCAGCTATTAAAACAAAGCGCTTCTTTAAAAAACAAAAATCAAATCCGGTTGCCTCCTTTAGAGGCATGAAAAGGAAAAAAAGCAACCCACAAGGGGTCTGTGCTTTCAAATTCTCTTCTTATTCTTCTCTAGGCTGATGCAAATTCGGGGAATGACTCCTATGTAAGACCTGAGACCTGGACCAGGCAGACCATAGTGCCTGGGCCAAGATAGGGCTGCCGCCGTGACGCCCAGCTGCCCTGCTCTTGGGAAGGCCCGCTATTGTCAGAAAGATGAATTCTAAAACAACTCTATATTGTGCAATCTGCAGATTTTATTGACAAAGGTGTCAAGTCCTGCAGAACTGAAAGTTGTTTCCCTTGTCATGAGATAAATAAGCAGGTTTGCTTGAGCTCTCAGCTTTATTCAATTTGCTTAGATACAAGGTGACTGTAAGCATTGATTCCATGTAAGACCAGGTATAGATTTTTTTAAGGGAGGTGCCTGTCTGGAGAGTTAAGATTCACCTCTTGAAGCCGATGGCTTTGCAGCCTGGCTCACAGATCCGAGGAGAGACAGCGCAAAGCCACTGGAACGGGAGAGATTATGGTGGGACTGGGCAAGTGGGCCGGCCAGCCTTCATTGCTTGGCCTTGGGGAGTCAGAGCGTCCTGCAGCTGGAATCGAGGGGCTTAAAGATCAGCCGGCATAGTGGTTCTCAAACTTGAGGGGCTGTTAGAACCTGGGGCGGCTTGTGAAGTCACAGGTCTCCGGTGCTCAGCATGGAAATCTAATTCAGCCAGGTGGGGAGGAGGCATGAGAATATGCACTTCTAGCAAGTTCTCAAGTGAGACCCGGGCTTACACAATGCTCTCACATTACGCGTGACTATACCAAGGCCCAGAGAGAAGGACTGATTTGTAGAGGCTGCACCCACACAGGCCTAGAGAATCTGCTTTCATATTCAGGGCCCTTGCCTTTTCCCTAAACCATGCTCCGCAGCCCTTCTACCTGCTGCTGCACAGAAGTCTAACCTCAATCTAGAGATGAGGAGGTAGTTTCTGAAGCTGGAGGCAGGAGTGGAGTGCTTGTATTCCTGTGGGAAACTTCTATGCATTCGTTCAAGGTAACAGCCTCCACGCTTGAGAAAAAGGAAAAGGCGTTTGGAAACGCCACTTTATACTCCTGCTTGTCAGAGGAGAAGGGAAGCCAAGGAGGTTTGGGACTCTTCAAAAATGGGCTTGGTTGTCTGACACCGTAATGAGTTTTCAGAGACTAGAATTTCTTCCTTAGCAGTGGGATATGGCAGAAGGTATCTGTGAATCCGTAAAGCTATTTGGGGTTGACCTCTAAGTTATCTTCTAACTTTGAGATTCTATGATCTATGAAATTGGCTCTCTGAATACCTATCGTAGTAAAATTTCCTCACTTCTACCTTACTAAACCAGAGTCCGTAATGAAATGCAAGTTGTAATGAAATAATGCTGCGCCCCGAACACAGTTGACTGTGCAAACTGCTATTTCCTGAGTCTTATTTCGGCAATTTATAAAATATGTGTCCTGACCCTTGTAAGAACACACCCACTCTACAGCCTCCGAACCTGCTTAATTGTCTCCTCAGCATCTCTCTGTATCTGAGATTATATCATCGACCTAATGCCTTGCTTACGGTCTGGGCCCATGGAGACCAGAATACAAGCTCTGTGAGAATAAAACGTTACGTCTCTTGGCCACTACTTTAAATACGGTGCTCACATAGTCCACGCACAGGGACACTGGACCAGTATCCGCTCAGTGAATGAACTCGGAAGGCTCCTTACTTCCAAATTAGCATCTACAGAGGTTTTCAGAAATACGGATTTAGTCATCAGGAAGGAACTCCTATATTTACCAATTTATTAAATAAAGATCAGGCATGGAGAAACAAAATGGTCTCGTATTTCCTCCCTTGCATATATATATATATATAAATATATATATATATACTGGCAGGGAAGAAATACATATATATGTCTATATATAGCAGGGAAGAAATATATATTTATATATATATGGTGTTTTATATATATGGTGTTAAGAAAAAATATATATATACACATATATATATATATGGTGTTAAGAAAAATAAGGAATATTAAATTATATCAACTGAGTTTTCTTGAACCTAGACCATATTTTGTTTCTCTCAGACCCTCTCAATATAAGAGCCAATTATGATTTTTATATCAGTGTAGATTATTTGCTAGCCCTCAGGTCTGGACCATTTTTTCCCCCAAATTCTTACCACAAAACCACCAGCTCTGTCAATACGGTGCAAAATTTCAGATTTGTTCAGCACACATACAAAAAAATTACCCCAGTATATATAGTGGAATCATGTGGCTTTGTGATCATCTCCACGGACCAAACTTTACCAAATTGTCTTTGAAATTATAAAGATAATGGTATTCAGAAATTTTCACTGACTGCCATTTTGTTTCAAGATTGTGCACTGAGCCTCAGGCTGAGTCAAACTTCTAATGGTCACTGCCAATAGTATGCTCTATTTGATGAAAGTAAGGCAACTCCTTTGAAGTCATCCTAGAACAAAGGGCCAAACAAATATGAAAGGCTCAGGGATAAAGTTAAAACAGGCAGTTTCCAGGAATACAGTTCCAAACAGAAAAATACTGAACAGAGTGAAGTTGACTTCTTGGATTGCAATGGGAGGCAAAGTCAGATTTGGGTTGGGTCTCTAAGGCCCGAATGCCCATTGCTTCATGGAATAGTCGAAGTCGTATTCAGCCCAGCCCTGCTCTGTGCTCAACTTCCAGACCAGGAGACCAGAGGTGAGAGGGAAAGCCCACCTCAGGGGGCCTCACAGGCAACTCCATCAAAAATTGTGGAACAAATGAGTTGTTTAAATCAGCACCTTGGCAGGCGAAGAAAAGCACTAACTGTGAAGTCAGATAGATTTGGGTTCAGCTACCTATTATATACCTGACCTTAGACAAATTATTCATTTCTGGAGGCTCATTATCCTTACCTATAAAATTGGGGTAGTTCTGGGGGATGTAACATACAGCATGATGATCGTAGTTAACAACCCTGTATTGCATATTTGAAAGTTGCTAAGAGAGTAGATTTTAAGACTTCTCAGCATAAGAAAAAAAAAGTCTGTAGCTATGTGAGATATGGAAGATAACTAATCTTATCGTGGGAATCATTTTGTAATACCTACATATATCAAATCATTCTGTTGAACACCTTAAACTAACACAAAGTTGCACGTCAATAAAACTGGAAAATACTGGGCTCATCATGCCTATTATCAAGAGATCTGGGATAATGACGGGATATTTTATGAAAAAGGTCAAACGGCACCGCATCCTAGAGCTTTAAACAAATGTCAGCCAACAGCTCTAATTCACTGGGTGCCATCATGGGCGGGCACGTGGGACCCAACAGGGCTTGGTAAACACGCATCGCCACATATCCACCTACGAAGATTCACGATATGCTCCGTGTTGTCCACTTTGCCCAGAAGGACATCAAGACAGCTTTCTGTTTTGACCTTCAAGAATGGTCCTCCTTTGAAATTTTGTCACCTCATCTGTTCCATGGGGCTAATCTTGTTTAGCCCCACCCATCTCAGTGGGACATTGTAAAGATCAGGGCAGATAAAGGAGGCGAAGGACACCGTGAGCCCTGTAAATACAGAGTGGTGTTAAGCTACCAGGATTAGATTCCTAACACTCATCCTTTTGGACTTCGGAATTTGGGGGCTTCGTGATTATTACCACTACAAGACGGAAGATAAAATGACATTGTTTCCTCTGCAGAGGCGGACACCTTGTTACAAAGCCCAGCTTCCGGTTTCTCTCTTGCCCCCTCCTGTCGTGGGAACAGAAAAGAAGTCGGCTTACAATAAACGCTGAGCTGGTGCCCCTTGAAATCAGGACCTCTGAGGGTGAAGTTTGTATCGACACTCTTAAAATATGAGCCTGTCTCAGTGTTTTATGTCATCAATTGTGACTGTCAGTTTCCTCTGCAAGGGCAGGAATAATAGAGCTATTTTGTGCCTGGCTCTTTCCAAACTAGTGTTGGCCCAGCGGCGGAGCACAGCCCTGGCTGTGGTGGTGGAGGGGATCTATTTTAGGGATATGGAAGGTTTTTTGATGCTGTGTACTTAATCTCAGACTCAAGAACAGGGACAGCATATGGCCCTTATGTGGAAAGGTGCACCATGCCACTGAGCTTTTCAGTGTTTGCAGACTGTCCTCTGGCACCTGGGGAAGATTTTTCCACGTCACCCGTGCTTCTTGTTGGCAGCGGCAGTAAGTGGCTCCCTCGGACAGTCCCCTCTTAGCTGAGCGGGCACTGGGCTAAAGCGTCAGGGACACTAGCCTGTACGGGCCTGACGGGTCCCTGTGAATTGAGCTCCACGGTCCTAAGCTCTGTCCCAGGTTCTTGGATCTTTCTGGGAAGCCAGGTTTAAACTTCTACGAGGGAAACATAAAAAGCACAGCTATCTACTAATAAATCAGAAGACAATTAAAGCTAAAAAGTCAATGTTCAGGAAACATCAAGGATCTGAATTAAATCAACATATCAGGGTAATTCAAAGGCTAGTGCCTGGAAGGCAGCATTTTATTCACAATCCAATCCATCTATCAGGCAGTATTTCCTCACCCGTGGGCCCTCCTCCTACAGAATGATTTGGGACATTTGCCAGCTGCTGTGAGTTTTTCTGGCTGGTGCTCATTCTTGATTGAACATTGGCCAGAGTTTCTAACCAAACTTAGATTAAACTTATCTGCTGTCCTTCCCTTCTTTGCTCCTTCCCCTTCACCCCCGCCCC
>CM052889.1:25187132-25451833 GCA_028534135.1 Potos flavus
TATTGTGGACGTAAGAGACAGGACATGAACATGCCCGGACCACTCAGCTGGTGAGGGACAGAGCTGGGGCCCCTAACATCTACTCATCAGAGTGACGATGGGTTATTTCCCGAGCAGTTCACCTTAGCCCCGGGGATGTGGCCCTGTCTCATCATTCTTAGCCCCCACACATGGGATGGCTCACCAGTGTCCTTCTGGATGCGTTCTGGTGCCCAGACTAGGCACAAAGGGGCAGGTAAAGGTTAGATTACTTCCCTGCAGCTCGGCTTTCTGGAGTTTACACCAGATCACTAAATTTTTTTTTTTTTTTTCCAGTACTGGCTTTTTGTGTGTGTGTGGTTTAATTATTTACTCACTCAGGTTCATTTGCTTTGGAGCTTCCTGAATGTCAGAGCTTCAGATCTCAAATGCGAGCCAAGCTTTGGCCTTTGCAACAACCCAAGGTTAATGCGGACTGCAAACAAGGGACCTCCAAACGCACTGTGGCTGTGGTCTGCTGTTCCCTGCACCTGCTTCCTGCTCCACTGACCTTCCCAGGGCTGTGTGAAAGGAGCCTTGATGCCCCGAGGAGCTCTGGCATATATGCATGTGTAAATATATATACATACACGTGTTCCTCCCCCAAAGCTGATTGATCCCCATACCCAGTCTACTGAAGGTGGCAATAGGGGCTTGGGGGAGTAATTCCTCAAGGCAGAGGGAACATGGAAGGGGCTCAGGCTTGGCCTCAGTACACCTGTGTTCTGCTCCTCGCTTGGCTACTACTGCTTCATCTCAGCCAGGACGCTTGACCCTCTGAGACTTGATACCGCCATTTTTAGTTTTAGGTGATTAAACTAGATTAGCATTTTCCAAACTATTTTTGCAGAATGTTAGTATTCCTTGATATATGAATGGGTGGGTTTGGAAAAATAAGATTTGTACAGTCAGCTACATTGGGGAAAAAGTGATCTTTCCTCTATGGATGGATTCACATGGCCCAGAAGTATGTTAAAAGTTATGAGATGTTGTGTTGTAGATAATTATATATTTTTGTCTCTTTTGGTATTTAATAAACTTATTTGATAATCAAACTATTTTTCCACAGAATACTTCTGACCATTTCTTGGGCTGCTGGTCAATGCCAAGGACTAGTTTGAGGATATCACGCAGTCTCCAGCACATCCACCACATGCAAAGCTTAGTAACTTAATAGTTAATGCATTTGTTAAATGATTGGATAGCCAACATGAGGAAAAACTGTAAATGGTATTTAAAAGTGAATTTATTTTCATGGAAGGCAATCAATTGACAAGATAGTAGAACTGAGTCTAACATCCGTCTCTGTGGTAAATGGTAAATGAATGGTCCCCACAGGTGAAGTGTGGACAGGTTCTTAATGATGGATTTCTTCTTTAGTATAGAACGTCTCTTAAGCTCAAAGAAATTAAAATATTTGAATGGAAGAGAGCTTCTCTCTTTGGATCTGAAGACTTCCAATCCCATCTCTGTGCCCCTTACTGACTTTAATGCACCTTGTGACACTGATAAGGCCACACACATGGAAGTTACTAAGCATGTCAAATCAGATTTCTACAAGTGCCTTTGTGAGCGGCGAAAAGATAGTAATCCAATTTTTAAGGAGAGCCCTTTGCAGGCTAATTTAGTATTTTTACTTAGGTATCTTTGTCTTACTGCTTTTCGTTTTCTCCATGTAGCATATTTTATATTTAAATGGGAATGAAATTTATAAAGGTCTGTTATTTAGATGAAACTAATCTACTCTTGACTCACCTTGCTCTTGCTTGTGATGGTTTTATTTTAAATTTTATTTTATTTTAAAAAACCAGGTCCTACCCTTCCCCTCTTCTATGTGTTTGTTGTTTAGTTGGGTTTTGTTTAACCAGGCTCCGGTAGATCTAATCGCCTCACCTGGGCTGGGCTCAGGAGGCCACATTAGTCACTCAGAGCGGTCCACCAGATCTGAATCAGTGGAGAACCTCTCTGGGCCTTAGTTTAAAACCTCAAAGCCTTTCAGGTAGTGAAAGCACCATGGTAGATACAAGGTGAAGAAATCCAGACATCTCCCTCTTCCACCCTCTCTCTCCATGCTTCTGGAGTCCTGTATTCCTCGAACACAGATAGTTTTGAAAAAGTGTGTTCTAAAGTACAACTCTGGGAATATCTATCACCCCACCCTCCACCCCCTGCCAACCTGAAATCTTTGATGGTATCCTAAAGTACAGGGTCAACGGTCCGCAGCCCTCTGCTTCGCGAGCAGCCCCTCCTCTTTGCCTGCCTCTCCAGATGGCCCCTGGCCTTCCCTCCCCTCTCCATCCACGGGCAGCCACCCCAGCATCCTCCTGTCCCTAATGAGGCAGGCTGTGTCACGATACCAGTCTTATTCTCACTGCTGTGCCAATGCTTGGATCTGCTCTTCCTCTCTCTCCAGCCACCTGACCCTCAGAGCTTCCTTTTCTGCCCTCCGGGAAGTACTGACAGCTATCTTCATTTGCGCCTGCTGAACCCTGGGCACACACCATCTCAGCACCCGAAATATCCCCACTTCCTTCTCTGTCTCCACGTGCATCTCTCTCTCTGGGCAGCGACTGGGTCACATGGGCCTTTGCGTATTACGAGTCTCTGATGCAGCGTAGTTAGATGCTTAACACATACTTTATAAACAATTACAGTTATTTGAAATTATACCAACAGTGACACATTCTATGATTGAAAGCCAAGTGGAATCACTGTATACAAAATAGGACATACCACAAGTGCAAAATACATGCCTCATAATAATTATAAGCACCAATATTTATTGCATTTTTTCTGAGTCAGACACTATGCTACAACTTTATAAGCACACATATGCTCCGAGGTGGAATCTAGTATTATCCCTGTCTGAACTTGTGAAATCACAGGCGGAGTTATCTCTTCGGCCAGCCTCTTTCTTTTTCCAGTTCCTGCCAATGACAGCTCACCACTCTCAATCAGAAGGTGCCTGTCGCCTTATAGCCCGAGTACCTAAGCAAATCCACTGAGCCTGTTCCTTGAGGACATAATAGGAGTACTCAGTAAAGTAGGCTGTGATGATCAAGGAGAGAAAGGGCAGAAACGTACTTTGCAAACTCTAAGTCACTATCCCAAAGTGCAAAATAACCAGATGGGGAGAATTTGGATTCTCTGACTCAAGGCAGTGGCAGATTCAGAGCATCTGCTTGCCTCTCTGAACCTGAATGGACGTTGTTCTGGATTCCTTCAGGTACAGCTACACCTGAGACCACACAGATCTTCCTGCTGCAATGCTGTGGAAGGGAGTGTTGTGTAGACAAAATTAGGCGGCCAGCTATAACCAGAAGATGAGGAACTGCAGGCGGTGGACGGCAGGGGCGGGCAGGGGCGGAGGTCACCTTCAGAGCAATTTCATTTTCTAAACAATCAAGAGGATGTTATGAGGGGTTGGGCAAGACTTCCTCTGGGCACAGAGCTAGCAAGTCACAGCTTCACAGAGTAGGTACTGGGTCAAGGACGGAAAAATGGGATTTCACAAGTAAAGTCATACCTAGGCCCCAGCCAGCTAAGTATGCCTGCTTTTCTTGGGACCATCTCTCCAGGACGCAGCCAGTAGAAAGGATGCCAAGGGGCCCAACCTGAAGTCCATACTTTATTTGAATAAAGGAGCCTTTAAATGCTGAGATTTATAACTTCACAGGAAAGGTTTGGGAGGGGGAAAAAAGCTAAAAAGAACATTTTGTGTAGCGTTCTGATACTGCCAACAGTTTGTGGGCTGGACAGGGCACTGCGTTCCTGAAGATTAGACATAACTGCCGGCTGCTGCTTCTCGTTTAATAGCAAGGAAATACAAATCCTCCCCTCATGTCAGAGTCGCAATGCTTCAGACTTTTTGTACAATTTTCCCCATTCAGGAGTAACATTCAGCTGAAGAGAAATCAGAAACTGTAGCTTTTTTTTTCTTCTTGAAACCAAAAGAATTTAAAGATATCAAGTTTAGCTTTCTAATTTAATTTCTGAACTTTTTTTTTTTAACGAGAGAAAGAATTTTAGTGGCTATAAGGAGAAAACACACATTTTTGTGATTACTAGAATTTTGGTGGTTGGTATTTTATGAAAATGCCACAGAGCTGTACTATGAGGCATAGTAAGCATTCAGAACAAACTCCCTCCTAACACACACACACACACACTCCTGACCTCCGCCAAAGAGAAATGTCAGCAAGAAATCCAAGCGAGAGAGTTATTTTCCTTTTCATGTGGAATAAAACACAGATTCTGAACTGTGAAAAGAAATTAAGAGTGAGAAATGGTTTGATTGAATACACATTCCGAGACACCTCCTCCGAGCCGGCGAGCCACGCCTGGATTACACACAGAGGTTCTGGCTGCCGGTTAGCCCACCCGGGCAAGAGCAAAGAGCAAGTCATTCAAGTCATTATAACTGAATCGTGCCGGCAGGGAGTAGCGGGAAAGCCACTGCCACCTGCTTATGTGAAAGGGTTTGTTAAGCTATTCAGACATATCACAGAATTGCAAGATGGCCTGGACCTACTTAAATGATCAAGGTCAGCCATATCATGGCCAGACTAATCTGCACAAGGCACCGTGATCGCCATGCCATTTCTTTGATCCTGGACGCCCCCTCTTGCTGGTGGCACCTAATTGAAACCAAGCAGGAGGCAAGCAGCGCTCTGATAAGGCCCCACCTACCCAGGCAGGGGTCCTCACTAGCCCTCCCCACGGCTAGTCCATCAAGTCATTCTGGTCTTGCCAGTTCTCTCTAAACTTACCACATTTTGTGATTTAATTATTTCATTTGCTTTTTTTTTCCTGTTCTGCATCAACCAGAAGACTATAAACATTTTCGAATACAGGAGCCTTATCTTGTTCATTTTTGTATTCCCCAAAGTTTTAAAATATGTATGTAATGACTGAACGCGATATTTTTTTCGAAGACTACTACACATCTCTTCATATTTTCCCCCAAGTTGTTCCTCTCTGCTCCCCATCTGTCTAAATCCAACCAATTCCTCCAGGCCCTGGCAGGACAACACCTCCTTCGAGAAGCACTGCATGAGCTACTCCAGTCTAAAAAGAACAGTCTCCCTTCTGATTCTTTGTCATTCAGCTCAGCAATATGAGGCTGGATAATGGACTTTTTAAAAATTGCATTTCCAAAATTACCCACGAGGTAGACCTTCAACTACCAGATCACAAGGAGAAATCTACAAACAACAAGCACATGTGAGTGTCTTTCCCTCTGAAGGGCGTCCCGGGAGAAAGAAAGAGCTTGTGTGAAGTCAGAAGGTACGGAAGCATTCGGTGCCTGTGTTCAGGGGAGTGGCGGGATGCCCTAGGCCTGGGCTATGGGAGGAGAGGCAATGTCTGGGGCTCAGAGAGGTGAGAGAGAAGGGAAAGTCAGAGAGATTGACTCTCTCCTGGTGGACAGACCTAAGGGATGCGGGTAGCTTCTAGAAGCAAAGACCAGCCCCTGAAACAGTCGGCAGGGGCCACAGTCCTAAAAGCACAAGGAACTGAATGGATCAGCAACCTGAATGGGATGGAAGTGGATCCTACCTTAGAACCTTCAGTAAGGAACAGAGCCCTGCCCACACCTTGATTTCAGCCCCATGAGACTCTAAGCAGAGGACCCAGCTGAGCCCCCAGGACCAAAAGCCTACAAAAACTGTGAGATAATACATCTGTGTTGTTTCAACCTGCTACATTTGTGATAAATTGTTACAGCAACAATAGAAGACGAATACAAATCTCATGTTCTCTCTTATTGCATTTTTATGTCTGGGGTTAGTAGATAAATTGGTCTACAAAACAGGTGCTACTGAATAGCGCTAACAAACTCTTGCTGTGACAGGACCAAATGCCAGAGGATTGAAATTGCCACCCCTTTCAAGGGAACTTTGGGTGAAATGTGTATTTTGTTACTTGTTCACCATAACTGTATAATCCTGACACCTTATCTTTGTCTTCAAATACAACGGCGGTCCGGCTGATGTCTGCCCCTGTGTGTATGTGTGTTCAGAAAGGGATTTAACTGATCCCAGTAAGAGCATAATTGGGAGGGAAAGCCTGCTGTTTAAAGAAGACTTCTATAGCAATCTGCTGGTTTGTATTTTCTGTGCTTGAATATATTATCCAAAGTGGAAGTGAAAGGAAATGAACATTATTAACAATCACGTAGTAAGCAGTGTGTCGGATGCTTCTGTGTATATTCTGCTTTTATTTGACTCTCAGAAAACTCTGCCAGGTAGGTATTAATAGCCTCATTTTTCAGATGAGGAAAAGGAGGATCAAAAAGACTACGTTGTCCAAGGTCACACTACCAGTAAGTGGGGGATTTAGCATTCAAATCTACATCTGAGAGCTGTTAACTTCTGAAAGTTTTTTGGGTTTTTTTGTTTGTTTGTTTTTTGGCTCTCCTAGGCCACCTCAGAAGCTGCTGAATTTATTCTTAAGCTGTTGCTTCTCAAAGCATGTGCCAGGAACCTGGGGTGGTCTGTGAGATCAATCTGGCCAACTGGTCCCTCAGTAAAACCTATGCTCAGTATCCTCTTAATGTCATAAAAGCCATGGACAGAGGACGGCACGATCCTGATCCCCCCACCGCTCAAATTTTATTTGAGTGAGTCAAGACACCCTTACCTAAAGTAAAGGTAAATTATCCAAGGCCATATATAAATGAATGAGATAAAGTGAAGACTTCAGAGTTATATTAGAGAGATGCCAGAATGGCTAAGAAAATGACTAGGTAAGCTCGGAAGCCAGATGGAAAAGAAGAGGATGTTCTGTGTGAGGGAGGTTGGTTGGTGGTTGGAGCCTTGGATGAAGGGTTAATTATGGTATTTTCTGTAAGGAGGAGATTTAGCAGAACTCACAGCAAGGCAATAAGCCGAAAATGATCAGGAGACAAGGTGAGGCAGTGACGGTAGGTATGTAGGCACTTTGAAGTCAGATAAAGAATTTGGGATTTAGTGCAATAGGAATTTTTATTTCAGGCGCCTGGGTGGCTCAGTTGGTTAAGCGACTGCCTTCGGCTCAGGTCATGGTCCCGGAGTCCCGGGATTGAGTCCCGCATCGGGCTCCCAGCTCCATGGGGAGTCTGCTTCTCCCTCTGACTTTCTCCCCTCTCATGTTCTCTCTCTCTCAAATAAATAAATAAATAAAAGAGGAATTTTTTATTTCTACATCTGGCATCAATTATTCATTTACCTATGGCTGCCTTCCTAGATCTTTCATGAAAAACGACTCCATTCTTTTTTTTTTTCTATTTCAATAATTAATATATTTATTTAGTTAGAGCCGTAAGGGGAAGATAGATGCAATTAGATTTTTGCTCTGAGTTGATTATTGCCAAAAGGATCAACAAAATGAAAAACGAAGTGGAGGAGCGGTGCTAGGGACCAAGAGGGTGCAACTCTGACCTTGTGGAAGGGAGTCAGCCCACATACATTTCTGGGGTCTGAGGAACTTCCCCACGCAGGTGGCACTGACGTGCTGTGCTGGCAGACTTCCTGGAAGGAGGCATTGCTCAGAGTCCTCCCCAGTAACAGGAAGAGAAACCCAGAAACAAGATTCTCCTCTGGAAGACCAGTGGGACGGATTTTCCTCTATTATAATTAATATCAACTGGAACTAGAAAAATAATGGAGGAAAAGTCCACGAAAAAAGCTCTTTTAGCTATTTCATTTGATAAAATAAAATTTTGTTTGCGGTATCCATGAAGACTTCAGAAATCTCCTGGAAGATACTGTCTTCTCTTTTGCCTGATGCCCAGCTTAGAGCATAGGGAGATGCTGACTTCCCGGTTAAGGAGGAATTGAAGAGGAAACAAAAAGGAGAGCTGCTTTGCGCAATGGCAACTATTGGATTTACAGCAAATCTCACCTTAGGAAGATCTGCAGGTATATCAGGAAGGAAAATAAGCAAGTACGAGGTAGGCCTTTGGGTCCTAAACTTAAACCTAGCTAGCTCCTTCCCTTTAAATACTCGCCGTATGAGTGACAGCAACACTGACCAATTAGAGCAGCTACAATGGGGCCCATTCAGTGCGCATCAGCTTGCAAAGTGGGCGTGGTATTCGTAAGCCGCACTGACTGGCTGCATTCCCCACTGTGGTGTGCAGCTGTGGGTCTCAAGCTCTGGAAAACTTACCGCATCCCACCTCCCACCCCGGTCAGAGTCTGATCTGAGAAGAAACACTCAACACTCAGCGATTTTTGGGAAAACACTTTGGCAACCATCTTCGGCCGTGACTAATTTGTCCCCTTCCCAGTTGTTGTCCTGGCACTTGGATTCTTGTGGAGATTCGAAATAGGACAGTGTGCAAATCTGGATGGTTTTCATGCCCAATTGCTGCTGCATTTCTTTAAAAATATATAGAATCCCCTCTTAGGGCAATGACATAGAATGTAGAAGGGAAAGTTATCTTGGTCAATTCCGGGAAGGTACTTGAGAGGAAGTTGTAAAGACCAGGCAACCAAAGTGGTGGGGGGGAGAGTGGAGAAAGGGAGAAAATGAGGGGGGTGGGGAGCATAGGTTTGGCTTTCTCTAGCTTCTCCTGGGGAGGGCGGTGGAAAGGAAAGGAAGCGAGGCAAACAGTGACCATTAGCTGGGACCCACGCACCTACATTAGCATAATGGTTATTTAATTGGATTTTAGGTGATTTCATTTTTTTCTTATACATGGTTTCCTAAATTTTCCAAGTTTTCTACACTAAGAGCTATCTGTTTTTCATTAATAAAAGAAATAATAAATGTTTTTCCAAATGCTCATTTGCTTTATTCTATGCATGGGGAATCCATTTCTATTGTTGTTGGGACCTCAAAAGAGAAAAACAGTATCTAGCATGAAAGGGGTCATTATTTCGTAGAAGACATACTAACAAAGACTTCTAGGACTATGACATCTCCACTGGAGGACGACAAGGTGTCTGCCTTTACATGTACCGTCATAACATCACCTGGTGTATGTCTTACATATTTTAGCCACTTGATATTTTTTTAATTGTGTAATTAGAGTAAATAAATGAAGCAAAAATACAACTAACAGTACAAAAGGTATATTTTGAAAGACAACCCTTCTGACCTCCTGGTCTTGGAACATAAGACACGACAAACTGGTTTAGGACAACGTTTCTTCCAGCCCACATGTCAAGTTCTCATGGACATTTGAAAGGGGTAAGGTCTCCTGTCTATCAATTTCCTAAACTTTTGAGACACAGCCCCACACCCATGGTTTCCTTAATGACTTGTTCCACTCTGTTTTCATCTTTAGCATGTATCACTCTCAAGATGAAAGTTTCTATAGGTTTACTAGGAGTTGTGTAAAGTCCCTCAAACTGTGTAAAACTTTTCCTTAAAACAACAAAATGTTGGGCGCCTGGGGGCTCAGTTGGTTAAGCAGTTGCCTATGGCTCAGGGCATGAACCTGGAGTCCCACATCGGGCTCCCTGCTCAGCAGGGAGACTGCTTCTCCCTCTAACCTCTCCTTCTCCCGCTCTCTCTCTCTCAAATAACTAAATAAAATCTTTTAAAAAATGTGAAGAGTTTTGTGATTTAGTGAAGAAGAACATTCTTGTTCAACCTTCGTGTGTCCTTGGTGATTTTCGGGGGTATCCATGCTCCATCTGGGGAATGTATTGCCCGGGCTCTGTACACAGAATCAGCCTCACACCCTCAGCTTGGCTGATCCTGGCTCCAAAGAGCTCCTCCTATATAAAAAATTAATTTTAGCCAACACCAAATTGCTAGTGCTTTATTCTGGGCTCCCCCACTTAATCCACTGGCAAGGATCCTTAAGGATAACTCAGAAGCTGAGTCATATTATTGACTTGTCAAAGACATAGAAAATCTAGTGGAAAAAGCGAGTTGATGAGGAAAATCAGGAAACCAGGGGCCCAGCACTTTTTCTGTGCAAAACGGGCTCGGTGACTTTGGACAAAGACTTTAGCCCTCTGGGTTTTGATTTCCTTGCCTGTCAAGGGGGGTTGCAACATCTATCTGCAAACCTCAGTGGATTCGGAAGATCAAATAAAAGTAGGGAAATGCACTTTGAAGAGCAGAGCACCCCGTTCAGATGTAAGGATGACGGGGATGCAGCCTCGGGGAAAGCTTTTCATCTCTGTGTCCTTAGATCCTCCATCAACGAGGGGGGCCCTGAGGGGAGCCCCATCTCTGCATGGACTCACTGCCCACCTTCCCAGTCTCCCCAGCCCCTTCATGGAAGAGCGTAAAAACCACAGCAGCGGCTGCCTGAGGGATGTGCTTGCTCTACCCAACCGAGCCCCCCCTTAATGCCTCCGACTTGCTCTGAATCCTTATGGAATGGAGCAAACGCCAACACCGACTTGCTTTTACAACATGCAATGGACTCTCACTAGTCTCTCTGATTGCCTTGAAGATGTGTATCTATCCATCTCTTCTCTCCTGAGAGCTTTGCAAGGTCTTTGAGAATAGTCATGTTTCTGAGAATAGTCATGTTTCCTGGTACTTCGTCATTTCACCTGGGACCTAGCACCAAGCTCAACACGCTTCACACCCAGCACCCTTGCACGTCAGTGTGTCCCCCCTGCCTCCACAACACAGTTCCACATCCCCTGATGGCAGCTGTGCCTCTAAAAACCCTTCCCCACCCAACTGCTACCTTCAGTCTAGCCAGGAGCATTTCATGTACTGCCTGTGGCCACACTTATCCACCATGCTCCCACTCTCCAAGGTTCAGCTCCAGGATTTTGTCTTTTGAACACAATTATCTTTACTGACCCTGAATCCCTATAGCCCTCACTGCTGGCCACTGAGTTAGCACGGATGAAATTTGGTCTGCATGTACTCCCTCGTTGTCTCATGTACGCCCAATTAGCCTCTTTTCAGTAGAGTATAAGGAATTTGAGGTAGGAGCCCCTCCTTGCTTGTTTCTTCTCTTCTGGTCTCTCTGACTGTCCCTGGCACTGTGATATATATTAAGTAACAAAGAGCTCACAATCATTTTTCAGAATATAGGTTCTTTATGAACCAGCATATATATTTCATTCCAAAAAGTAGCGAAGACCTCTGGAAGAGCAACAGCTGGCCTTTAGTCTATAATACTTTGCACACAGTAAATGGCCAATAAAAGATGCATTTATCAGAACCTGGGGTTAGCAAGACTGTTCTCCCACACATGCTCAGGAGCAGAGCCAACAAGCACCCCGAGGTACCACAGGGGGCAGTTTTCAGAAGCTTTCAAATAGATAGTACCATGATCAGAAATTGAGTGCCTGTGTGTCTGTGGGGCAGAGAAGGGGGAGCTGGCCTAGACCCTCTTACCTCTTTTCAAATACTATAGCCTTTATCTTTTCCATGCATGGACTTCACAGGAAGGAAAAATGACATAGTATAAAAGGTTCAGGCATTATTTTTAGGCTCCCACAACTGGGGGCATTAGACTTGAGACATACTAACATTGGCTGCGCCACCTCCCCTTAAGGGCTGACCTAAGACATACAGAGTCCTTGGAGGCTGGAGCATGGCTAGAACCACAGCAAAGTTGCACTTTCTGCATCTGGAACCCCATTTTCTCATCACCCGCTTGTTAACTCCTTCTCACCTGGATTTGACACACAGCCTACCAAGCCTTAACCATATGAGGCACTAAATATGTAATATTTAGTTTTCTTGTTGCTTTGGGGCCATGGATATGTTCATACATATTCTCATCGCCCATGAACTCTCTGCAGCTTCTGGTCCCGGCAGCCACTCCCATTCTTCTTAAATTCATTCTTCCTTGACTCCTTGGTTTTCTTCCAACATTTCCAGCATTTCTTCTCTACATCTTTCCCGATCCCTTCTTATTTTGCTTCTCTCTTTAAGGTGGGCCCCAGGGTCCCTCCCCTCCACCCTCTTTTCTTTATTCCCTGCAATTCTCTCTCTTGCTCTGCATAGCACTGTCAACTGCTGCCTTCACAATTCATTTCCTTGCACACCAACCAGACTCTTTCTCTGATTTCTGTAATTCTGTTCATAGACTACAGTTATCTGGGGGTAACATACTAGGATCATCTTTGACTTTAGCTAGAAAGGGAAAGAGATTAATCAAGAATGACTCATTATTATTTTTCACTCGAGTACCTGAGTAATGATGTCTTTAGGCACTTATAATGTGGGTGCTAGGGTGGGGAAAGAAAGTCAGGGTGGTGGGTACAACCCAAACAAGAAGTGACTTATTACAATACCGTATGGAGAGTGCAAAGTTCGCCCAACCCAGATTAGGGGGGAAGGAGGGGTCAGGTAAGAAACATAAAGCATAATTTGGTCATTTCATGACTTTTGCCTATTTTAAAAATGACTTCCCACTGCCTCGATGAAGCAGAAGTCCGATATACGGTAAGCACAAGCCTCGTGGTATGGGGCAAAACCCCCCTAACTCGTGAGGGCAACATTGTCTTCTGACCGTCTCTGTTATGATCCCCAGCTGCAGATCCTAACCTTGATAAGACTGGAATAAGCCCCATTTCTTAAATAGCTCTTGGGTACTTCTACCTAAATACCTTTGTTTACACTGTTTCCTTTCTACACTGTGCCTCCCCCTGCGCCTCTACCATCTCCACTCTCCCAAAGCCTCCACCATCCTTCAAGACCCATCTCGAATGGCAGCTACTACAAAGAAGCATCTCCTGATTCCACCTCTTTACTCCCATGGAAAACATGGAGGTGGCTCACCCTCATCCGGGCAGCCCCAGTGCTGCTTCTAAGGCTCTCCGATGGCCCTTACCGTCTGCCTTGTAGGATTAATTCCACCTGGTTTCCTCCTTTGCATTAATAGGAGAGACTTCGGGATTATAATCTCCTTGAGGGCAAAAGCATCCAGTTACTAATCCTTGAATTTCTCCCCAGGACTGCTTCAAGCCGTGCGTGTGTGTGTGTGTGTGTGTGTGTGTGCGTGTGTGTGTGACCGAAGAAGTCCATTTTACATCTTCCCTTGTCTTTATCACCCTCTCCCCCTGGCTTCAGCCAATCTGCACTGAGCATTGTATTGGCACAAGCCTGTGCTATAACCCTAGCAAGTATTCAGTGTCATCCCTTGTTCGTTTACAGAGTGAAAGAGATGGGTTTCTGGAGGGTCCTTCCAAAGGCACCGTCCTCGCCTCTGCCCGCTGGCCTGCCAGTCTTTGGAAAGCGTGCTTTATTGATTTCTCTAGCCTTCTTAAGAAAGGCTCCATACTGTATCAAAGCCAAGTCTGTTGAAACTGTAAGCTCTCTGCACCCACACCTGAATCTGCATAATTCCCCAAAGCCACAAAGGTATAAATAAAAACTTCCAACAGGACAGTGGAACGTTTGCCAACTGTGGGAAGATAAATGGCCTGGGGACTTCTTGCTCCAAAGGCAGAATGGCTTGATTTCTGATTTTAATGTGGAAATAGAGATGCTGGGAGTCAAAGATTTTTTTTCTTTCATTGCCAGAAAGTTATGGGTCACAACATTTAATTTGATTAATTCCCGGTTTCCAAGAGAAAACCTTAGGAGGAACCTTGGGAGGCCCGATAAAATAAGTATGTGCAATTGTTAAGACAGGAAAGGAAAAAAAATGACTTCCATCAGAGCCCACAAAGATTGTTTCCAGTCCCAAACATGGGTCCCCAGAGACAGCCTGGAAACCAAATTATTGTCAAATAGATGCTTACCTTTTACAACAGCTCACAGCAAAAGAAAACATATAGCTTAACATCTCTCCCACAACTCACCTTTCTAGTTGTTTTTTTTTTTTTTCTTTTATTCTCTCTCTCTCTCTCTCTGCCTTCCCCTCTCCCTGCTGTTACGCTTTCAGGCCTGAGCTCTTTTACCAATTAGATATTATCATTGGATGAGTCACTTGACCTTCTTCAGCCTCAGCATGCTCATCAGCAAAATGAGATGTTTCTGTTACATTGTTAAGATTCTTTTACTTTGGAATCTAAATACAAATGCAAGCCTGCTCTGTGTGTTCCCATGCAACGGGTCGCACGAGTGCTCTACCCTTTTTTGCTACGGTGATGACTGTGGCAGCCACATACACAAGGAGTGAGCCAATCTGTTGTTGGGGGTCAGGTAGGGAGAGTGCCATCTTTTTTGAAAGGTGAGATCAAATGGCTGGATGAAGTGGTTGGAGCCAAAGATGAATGGGGTGAGTCACATAATTTAATATGTGGACCTGAGGGATATGTTGTGAAATTTCATTGCACAGCTAATTAATTGGCCAACTTGGCCAATAACTTGAGCACTTTCTTCCCAAGTGTCCATCTGTGTGTGCACGTGCATGTGTATGTGTGTTTGTGTTCAAAAACAGCATTGTATAAACTTGAGACTTTGAGAATCTGAGACTGTCAGGTCTGGTCAGAGCTTTTCTTACCAGAGTCTCACCTGGGAAAACAGAGAGTGAAAAAGATGAAGAGGTCTTTCAGCTGGTTAGTGTAGGAGACAAGACTGGGCCAGGTGCTCATAATCCTGTTAAACCACACAGCAGCCATTAGCTAATGTATCTCTCATTTCCTCCCACAGGAGGACCCAGAATTCAACTTGGATTAAGATTAAACAGACTACACCTCATCAGCTTTTTACTTTTCACTCTTTCTTTTTTCCTGGCCTTAACTTTCTCCTCCCTTGAATTTTTTTCTTCCTTCTCTTCCATTTGTAGAAAATGTTCTCCACACATGGTTCTTTTGTATAGTTGTCTTTTTTTTTTAAAGATTTTATTTTCTTTTGTATAGTTTTCATGTCATCTCATCTATGTGGTTAATTCCCTCATCTGGACACCTGCTCGGAGGAGGGTTTTGTATTATTTTTGGCTTGGGCATCCATTTCCTGCCTATGAATGACAACAGAGACTGCCTCCCAAAATGCCCCACGGTGCCGATAAGAGGAGCTGGCAAAGGGAAGACAGAAGCCACAAGGAGAGGTGGAGTCATCCAGGCTCAAGGGAATCCAGCCATCTGCATGGCAGGATTCTGGTATTGGAGAGGTAAGCTAAGGAGTCATTCTCAGCATCCATTCATCATGAGGAAAGTACTTGATATCTGGGGGCTCGGGATGGCTACCTTGACTAATAATAGCTTTGGACTAAGAGGTAACATAGGTAAATTGACCCTTCTCATTGTTTCTCCAACATCTGATGGGAGTCTGGACAGCAATGGTTAAGATGTCTAAATATTAGGTCAAAGTATTCAAAAATTATTCTGTGGTCTGAACAGGGAGAACATCACTCACATTAGAGACCCCTTCCACCAGCTAAGAAGTTGGCTTTGAGAGCACGTGGCATCACTCTGACTATGTGTTGTCAAACTCGGGCAGGTTTGCTCTTCGGGGACTCCGCGACATGTCAGGCTACTAGATGGTGATGCCTGTTGGGAGAGAGGCGCACATGAGCGCCCGTCAGGGTTCTTCCAACTTTGGGAGTCTGTGGATGGCACCTTCCTGCTAGTTATCCATTATTTGGTGCCAGGCAAGCATTTTTATAAATGGAGATTTAGCAGATGGTATCCATTTAGAAAACAGGTCAAAAGAGCCACTGCCTTCTGAAACAAAGCAGAAGGAGTAAAATGCAGAAAAATGGTAAAGAGTCTTTGTGACTTCTAAGCTCTAAGTGTGTTGTAAAGGGCCTGACAAGACAGTGCATCCATCTGCAGGGCGGGGGGCTTGGAGCATGGATGCTTTTCCAAGCAGGAAAGAGGAAATGGAGCGTGCCGCTAAATGAAGTCTCTAATTTCTGTCTCCATAACGGTAATGACTTCCATCAGCTCTGATCTCAGGGAATGCTCAAAGTCCTCCCTTGACTAGCTCCTAAATCTGGTCCTTAATGGGCTAAAGGGTGACGTCTCTATATATGTTGTACATATTTTGGAGATGACTAGCTCATGTGAAATAGGGCACTGGGATGCTAAGGGAGTGAATCCAGAGTGGAGAAGGAAGAGACAGAGGGAGAGAAACTGCGAGAAGTACTGATGCTTTTTTTCCAAGAAGGACCCTCAGTATCATTCATGGAAGAGACACCTCGACTCAGGTAAAGTCTCTGGAAGGTCTCTCATACCCTCGGCCTCACACCTTTGAATGGGAGTTGGTGCTCTTTGGAGTGTATCAGAAATAGAGGGAACGTTTAGAATAGAGGCGAGGAGAGGCCAAAGCTTGGAAAGGAGGTGAATGATCGAGAATTGATCTGCTCCAGTAAGATTCCAACACGATGTGCAGGGACAACAGACATAAGTCATACAGACATGGAAACCACCAACGATTATGATTCACTAAAATGTTGAAGAAAAAATAAACTCCTATAACACAGAGATAGGCACAAAGCAGTGGCGAAAATGACTGCAAGAAGTGCAGGGCAATAAGAACACAGATGGAAGCCTGTCCATGTCGATGTTTCCAGGGGAATGGCTAGAAAAGGTTGGGCCCTAAGGGGTCCTTTTACACTGGTTGGGAATTGAATAAAGGGATGTCGTCTTTCCTTAATTACTCTCTCTGCAATCCTCACATCATCACTGTGCAGATGCCTTAGGGAGAGGCTTGTAGCTGGAGAATGGTTGGGTGTCTGAGAGGAAGGGCTATGGTGGAATACCCGAGCACTGAGCTAAGGACCAGGAGCCGTGTGTTCTAGACTTGGCGTAGCTACTGGGTTGCATGTGGTCAACTGCAGAGCAGTGGCCAAAGCCCTGGGCTTATTACAATCCTACGTCATGGCTTTCTAAACCTGAGCAGGTCACTTGATCTCTGAGCCTGTGTCCTGATTTATAAAATAGGAGTGAAAATACCTCTCTTTTAAGATTGTAGGGTAGGTGTTATGAAGAAATGTATGTGAAATGGTTTTAAGAACTGAAACATACTATACAAAAGAGGTCTGCCCAATCCTGTCAGTTACAGGTGGTAGAAGGTACCCCAAAGAAACAGAACGCCATGCCTAAGGGCCCACGTAACAGAGTTGGGCCTCGTACCCAATTTTTAGGTTGAATCCAGCTTTCTTTTATGACACTGTCATGATGCCTGTTTCCTTCCACCTGGTGTGGCCAGATGAAGAAGATGGGGAGAAGAAAGGGAATTTTGAAGAAAGCAATGGCCATCATGGGAGCGCCAACCCCGAGAGAGCTATATGGCTAGAGGGTGGGCACCTTCAGATACATGCACGGGGATCAGAGGGGATATCTAGCTGGGCACTCTCGTGAAGTCAACCAGCATCCAGCAATCCAGTCCCACCACAGAAAAGCCTTGGTAAGACTGCCGAGAAACCTAACAAACAGCAATGGATAGAGGTTTCAGCTTCTGAGATCCTGCTTCTCAGGTCTGTTAAATTAGGATCCTTGCTTCTAGGTTCTTCGCAATATCATGCTACCATTACTTTTTTGCTAAATAGCACCAAGAAAATACAAAAAGTAAGAAGACCCTCTTTCCGTGGCTAGTTTTGGACCCAAGCTTCAATTTCACTATACTGGATGAGAAAGCAACAGTTTTTCTCATGTAAAAGTTTAATCTGGCCACTCCTGTCCAGGTGGGCTTAATTTGGGCTTTGCATAGAAGACAAGTCCCTTCAACAAAGTCTGATGATGAGAAACAGGAAAACCCGGATGAGAACACGCTTTTTGGGCAAACCTAAAGTGTGGGCCATTTATCACCTTCAGCAGGAAACATTACTGCTAATTGGTCTCTTCATTAACCAAGGAGAACATCTACCACTATAGCAACTCACAAGCTAGCGGCAGTTTGGGGCAATCCTTAAGTGCTTTCTAACTCATAATCATATTTCTTCTGAAGTCTGCTGGCCTAGAAAAATGACTCTAATTCCTCATGAATAGACTGCCCTCATCCTCACTGACGACGGGCTCCCCTGGAAGGAAGATGGCGAGCAAGGGGGACACATCACAAACAGAGGAGACGGGCAAACCAGGGATGATTCGTCTTTTAAAACCAGGCTATGGCCAGAGTGCTTTGTATTATCCAGGAGTAGGGGGAGCATGAGAAATCCTTTTAGCTTCTGCAGCTCCTAGGAAAGGAGCTTCTGCTCTTTTCCTCACGAGCAACTGTTTTGTTCTCTAAGATTCTTATCACTTATGCGACGTGTGACAGGGACCAAGGGATACTTAGGCAGAAGTGTCAGGCTTTGGTGGCAAGGAAGGTCTGTGTGGGTGGGAAAGTTAGCAGGAAATTCTGCCAGCAACTGACAAGGAATGAGCTCTTTCTAGTAGCAACCGGTACTTCAAGTTTAGAGATTAGTGGGCAAAATCCCATTCCCAGGTACTTCAAGTTTAGAGATTAGTGGGCAAAATCCCATTCCCAGAGGACAAGCCAGGAGACACAGCGGTAAGGTCCCATGGGGGCAGGAGCTTGCAGTGCCCTTCGGCCAGGCTCCCTCCCCTTTCTGCAGGGAAATGACGAGCCAGGGCTTCACAGTGGGGGTCTGCCCAGGGCAGCTCAGCAAATGCCCACAGACAAAGAGAGGACAACAGAGCCTGGGGGATGACTCCCTCATTAGCTACACCGGAGGATTCACTGGTCGGTGGCTTCCAGTGGCTCTGCTGGAGACTTCTCCCCTGGGATGTGAGACTTCTGGAGGTGGCATGCCAGAGGGGTGAGAAAGCGCTCCCACCCAGCTTTGATGTTCTTGGGATCTCATTGGCATTTTTTAGTGAGTTATCCAATTAGCAAACTGCACCATCAGATCAGGTGATGACCTGAGGTCGGCATCTTTAATAAAAAGCATAAATGTAGTGGGTGTGGCTGGAGTCTAGGTAGCTACTGGCAGTGTCTCTGGGCCCACGGTTCCCAGACAATGACTCAGAGAGAGGAAAGACAGCAAATGCCGAACGAAAAATGTATCAAATGTGCAAGAACGCCCATTTTCATTTGGTTCCTACCCCTCTGCAAACCGGTGAATGCAACGTGCCAGCGATGGCAGCCTTAGGAAGAGCAAAGGCCAGCAATTAAATAATAAGACAGCCCGGCCGGCGGAGCAACGTGGCCTTACCTGGAGATAGGGAGGAGTCGTAGGAGCTTCTCTCCTTGCGATTCATCTTGAAGGCCTGGATGTCCTTTTCCCTGTATGTCCCGAAGCCCTCGTAGCTCCTCCTTTTACTCCCGCTCATGTCACTGTCCCACTTGTCATTCGAAGGGTTCATGTCACTGAACACGTCCAGGCCCTCGGGTCTGGTGCCGCCGCCGTCGCCGCCACCGGAGTACCTCTTTGGGCACGAGTCCGCGGGCTCGCCGCTCAAGTCACCTTTGTCCTTGGCCTGGCTCCAATGCTGGGCATCGGAAAGTGACAGTGTCGACAGGGTGTCCACCTCAAAGTTGTTCTTGGAAGCTTTGTGGCTGGCTTCGCTGTGCTGGTGCTTCTGCTTCTCTTTATGCTTATTCTTCTCACCCACTAGCGGGAGCTCCTTGTCCGCCCCGCCCAGCCGCTCGCTCAGCATGTGGCTGGAGAAGCCCGTGGCTTTGCCCGCGAAGAGACCGCTCAGGTTGTCGTGGGTCCCCAGGATCCGGTCTTCCTTGTGCTTATGCTTGTGTTTGTGTTTTCTCTTGTGGAGCCGACTGCCGGACAGCCCGGCGCCGGCCGCCTTGGGAGGATTCAGGGCCGGCGGCCTGTCCCCGAGGCCCATGCCGACAGGTCCCTGCAGATGGACTCCGTGTTTCGCTTTATGCTTCGCTGTCCCAGACATCTTCACGTGGGAGCTCGTGTGGAACTGAGGAGGTGGCACCGTGGGCCTCATGAACGGGGAAGCGGCTCCGAGCGTGTGGGAGAGGTACAGGGGAGCTGGGTACTGACTGTAATAACCCAGGTTCATCATAGGCATTGATGTGTAAGGCATTCCATAGGGTGCATAGTAACTTCCACTGGGAATAGGGTAGCTGAACCCTTGTAAAAAAGGCACCTTTGTCATGGTGTCATTGGTTTTTGCGGGCCTACCACGCTTCTTCTTGGACTTGAGGTCTGAAGTCCTGCGAAGATAGAGCAACGGGTCATACTGGATATATGGCACCGGGTAATAGTGATCAAAATTGATCCGGAAAATGCTGGGGTACGGGTTCTCGTGGTAGAAGGTGTAACTCCGGTGGGAGATCCTGAACACCTGGAACTTGGTGATGAGCTCCTCCAGGTCCGCCAGAAACTGCAGGTCGTCGCGGTTCTGCAGGCTTTTCCGTTTCCTCTTGTGCTTTGGCTTCTTGAGGCTCTCGTGGGCCAGGAAGTTGTCCACCATGAGATGCTTCTGCCGGTGGCCATGCCGGGTCTTTGTGCTGGTGTCGGACGGAATGGTCTCCGGGTTGTCCAGGGAGCAGAAGTCAAAAGAGTACCTCCGTCGGGATTCCGAACTCTTCTCCGCTTGGTCAGACGTGCTGTTGTTGTCCGTCCCGATGCCGCTGTCGCTCGGGATCGTCTCCTCGCTGTGCGACTCGCTCACGGGGGACAGGGTGATTTCCTTGAGTGACCCGATCTCGCAGAGGTGGGAAGGCGAGTTGGCCATCAGCCTGGGCGGGGACAGCTTCCAGGCTCCACTGTGGATTCCCTTCTGGGTTTTGGTTGGAAGAGCACTGATGGGCTGGAGATTTGGCATAGTTTTCAACTCTGAAAAACTGGTTTCAGTGCTGGCGGGGCTCAGGTTGCCATTGGACCCACCTAACTGCGTCGAAAGTGGGTGCATAGCTGCTGGTGAAGACGCCACAAGTGACTGAAAGTTGGAAGGCACGGCTGGAACGTCCGGCTGGCTAGAAACAGGCCTTGGGTGCTTGATGGCTGTTTTGGGTTCCTCGGATGGGGGTGGCAGCTCTGCTCTTGGCTTCCTGCCCCTCTTCTTGCCAATGTAGATGGTTCCCCTCTTGCTGACGTTGATCTGCTTGCCCAATTTGCTCTCAATTGCCGCTGCCCCCGGGCTGGTTTCCGGGGGAGCTTTAGCCTTCAGAGCAATGTTGCTGGAGCAGGACAAGATCTGGTTCAAGATATTTTTCCTCTTGAGTGTTTTCATCTTGTTGATGGTTTTGATGGTCTTCTTATCTAGTACCCCAAGCTTTCCAACTTTTTTGTGAAATTTCATCTCGCTCATGGGCTTGTCCTCTCCTGGCACCAGCTGAGCCAGCTTAGCTAAGCTGCGTCGTCTCTTTCTTTTCTTTGTGCCAGGGAACTCCCGGCTGATGGGACTGACCGGACTGGTGGAAGTCCCCTCGTGAATCGTCTCCACCGTGAGCAAAGGCTGCTTCTTCGGCCGCCCCCGCTTCTTCTTGACGGGCGTGATCACAGTAAGACTGTCTGTGTTGGTATACAGAGGGCTGGACGGGGTGATGGGGTAGGCGGACGGCGGTTCCACCATCAGTTTATCGGACGTGGCCATGACTGCCTCCCGGAGCATACTGGTGGGCTTTGGTTTGCTGCACGTCCACCTCCGTTTCGCAGCAAATTTGGGATGCTGGATTTCTGGCAGCTTTCTCGAGGGAGAGTGGTCCGTGCACGTTGGAGGCGTCATGATCATGGGGGGCTTCCGCTGCTTAGACACGCCTCCCGGCACGACTTTCTCGGCACTGCCGCCTCCTTCAAGGCCAGCTGAGGGGGACTCGTTCTCTATCATTTTACTCAACTTAGGGACCCGGGGATCCTTCTTATTTCCCTCAGTGTTGGCAAGTATCCTGTTAACCACTTCACTGCTCATAGTGATTCCAGAAGCCAGGGCTTTCTCTGGCTTGATCTTTTCCACCACCGCTTTGATGGACTGTCTCTTTTTCCTCTTATGGCTGCTTGGATCTAGACAGGGTGCCTTGATAGGGATAGTAATCCGGACATGGCTTGAGTCACTTTCAGGATTACTGACAGAACTCGAGTTCTGCCTGGCTGGTGATGCCTCTTGGGCATTATCTGCAGGGTAGCCTTCCCTTTTCCCTTCCGTATTGTCAAATGCTTTCTGGGCATTCTTGACCCAGTCCAGGTCTGGGTTGGATATGGTTTGACTTATCACATCTTTTTTACTGGACTTTTTCTTGCTGCCTAGAGCAGGTGGTTCTGGGGGCTCCTTTGCGGCGACTCCGTCTTGATCTACCAAGGGCTGAAGCCCGTTGCACTCGACAGAGCTGCTGGGCGGGGCTGGCGAGCTGTGGCTGCCTGGGGATGGGACCACACCTCCCAGGAGCAGATCTTTGCTGCTGGTGGACAGCTGGCTCCACGTGCTCCCTGCACTGCCTTTCTTACCCTGGGCCTTCGCGAAGGAAGCCACGGGCTCAAGAGCGGGGATCTTGCTGGTGCTTGCAGTTTCTCTGCCAGACTCTGGACTGACAAAGCAATTCTGAGTGGCAGGTCCACTGTCAGAGTTGGTGGTCCAGTCCATGTGGTTCTGGCTGCTGCTTTTTTGCTGGTGCTTTGGTTTTAAGGTGTCACTGGTGACGTCCTGTGGGAGGCCTGGGTCATAGTGGAGATTTGAGTGTTTCTGTGGCCGCTCGTAAGCCTAAGGGGGGAGGGAGGAGAAGGAGAGAGAGACAAAGATGAGCACGTTAGAGCCATTTAAAATTCAATGTCAAAAGCCTTACTCATTTGAAAGTTGGAAATAGCCATCTATAATTCCAGAATGCTTTTGGAGGTTTTCTCATTTGCAGAAGTAAAAACAGGTTGCACTGATTTGGAACATTAATAAGGATGCTTTAGTCGCTGTCTTCACAACCCCCCTCGCCCCCCAACAAGAGGAACTTTTACCTATCCTGGTTGAATACAATCTTGGAATAGAACTGTTTAGAGAGAGAAGAGGCCCCGCACGTCACTTAGGCCAGTGCCGGACCGTATGCACGGAAGAGCCGAAACTTGTATAATGGATAGTCCTGCCCATGGTGGCAGAATCCAGGAGAGACTGAACTTCCCGACTCCCTGGTCCCTTTGCCTAACTCGAGCTGCCTCTGATTTCTGTCCCCGCTTCCCATTCAACTCACGTCCTTCCCTTGCTTCCTCTTACGGGAGTTCACTTCTCTTTGCACTTTACCCTGAAGTTCAGCTACCAACAAGTAGCTCCCTGAGAGCCACTGCAACAAGGAAAAACAGCAGGAGCTGAAGGATTGAGGGGAGAAGTCTGAAGGACGTGTGGGGCCAAGGGGGCTGGTCAAGGACACGGAGAAGAAGAAATGAAGCAGGAAAGAAACACAAAAGACCTTCGATCCTTCTGACTCTAGGAGTGGTGCAGTGTTTGGAAGGTAGCCCTCTGAGGCATCCTGATGCCCAGGTTGGGCACTGACAGCAATCTTGAGGAAACTCTTGGGCAGTCACAAAAGGAACCTCGAGTCTCCTGGACGAATGTGCCAAAAAAAAAAAAAGCACAGTCATTCAAGATCACGCCTTTGAACTTTGTCAGCTGTGCTTTCCCTACGTGAATTCTAAAGGAAAGTCTCCAGACTCTGGCACCTTCCTTAGAACCGACTCTTCAGTTGGGAAAAGCAGAATCTATACTAGACGCCAGACATAACCAGTGTCCAGAAAATCACAAAGGCGGTGGATAGTGAACACATCGTTTTGAGACATTGAAAGTTTTTTTTTTTAACATTTATTTATTCATTTTAGAGAGAGAGAGCATGAGTGGGAGGAGCAGAGGGAGATGGAGAGAGAAACTCAAGTAGACTCCATGCTGAGTGCGGACCAGATGCAGGGCTCAAAGCCCACAACTCTGAGACCATGACCTGAGACCATGACCAAGAGTCAGATGCTTAATTGACTGAGCCACCCAGGTGCCCCGAGACATTAAAATTTTTTAATGTAAATATGCTAACATTATTTCAGATAGATTTTAATTCATGCTACCAGTACAAAGAAGCATTCCTCAAAGTTCATCGTAAGTCCTGTTTTAGACACACAAGTAGTAAACATACAGGATGCCTTATCCTAAGATTTGTTAAAGAAGGGAAAATACTAGTAAACTGAAGAAAGCTTTGGATAAGATCTCCACTGAGAAGTAAACGATGATTGGCTTAGTGGATTTAGGAAGTTTTAACCTATAACATGTATCTGTCTTTATCTATGTATCTATCCATGTATCTATCATCTATCTATACTGATCTATTTGCCATTGATGCTCTAGCATTTATATTTCATTAGAAAACATTTTTCATATTCCCTGCTAATGATCAAAACATAGATGCCAGGAAGAATTATGGGTAAAATTCAACTCAGTAAAGCAAGTAGGGTTTCCTTCACACTAGTTTTTGGAATCCCTATTTTTATTTTCTGTCTCCTTGATTTTGAGAAATCTTGTTTACACTTCTAGTATTGGACTCTGTTTGTCAAGTATCTTGAGAGAATCTCCCCCAAGCTAAACCCAGGAGAAAATTTAGATAAAAAAATGTATTTCCTTTTTTCCTCCTTTTGCAATGGTCAGTGGACACCACCATCATCACCATCTAGAGAACTAATCCTGCCACGTGACTTTGTCTGCTAGGAGTTACTGCTGGCCACACAGGCGGTTTCAGAAAAAACAAACAAACAAACAAACCAGAAATCTTATTCATGGCATAAAATATTGAATGCCACTTGTCTTGTATGAATTAGGACTTTGCCGACTTGTCATTTGTGCTTTAGATTTTAGTTGGCACTGGGTATATACTCATAGGATGACAAGTCTACAAAAGGGCTTGGAAACAAAATGTCCTACTCTTTAGAGCAATAGTAAAATTGGTTAACTCATACTAGAATATTTTTGAGAGTTAGTGGTGGCACTTATTAAACATTGCCATGGGACAAAAAATCTGACTTACTCTTTTGGACCCCAGCAAAGCAGGACTTGTAGTCACCCTGTCTCCCTTACTCCCTCCCCCCTCTCCCACCTGCTCCCCTTTTCTAGATCTAGATCTTTTCTAAGTCCACACGAGGGCTTCCTAGTGAACCTGGAATTTTTGGTCCCTGATGCTCACCAATTTTTTTTTTTTTCTATTGCTCCCCCTTCTTGTTCTTGGTGCCTTGCAGAATCCTTAATTAACTCTCTACATTCAACTCTCAGCTCAATCGTAGGAAGGCCCCTGCCTTACAGAAATACTCCTATTAGAAGTTTTCATGAAACCCTGTAGGTCATCTTTGTTGGACTTTTATCTTAGTTTTAATTTTATATTTGGTTTGTTCATTAATTGAATTAATATCAGTTTCCCTTTCTAGCTTCTATACACTGTCACAGAAGTACCTAGCACAGCACCTGGCAAATAGTAGGCACTCAACAAACGTTTATTGAATGAATTAAGGAACACACATTTTGCGATGAGTATTTCATTTTGTCAACAGTGAGATTAATGACCTATATATTACAACATATTGTCTGCAAAAAGTTACCTCCTCCAGCCTATTTTCTTATGTCATTCCTTCTGCATGCACCATTGTCTCTCCTAAAGACATCCATCCCAATCCTCCTAATGCTATATGCCATTTATTTGTGTATTTTTCTGTCTCGCTCTCCTAGACTGTAAGTACTTTGAGGTCAGAGATTCATTTATCTTATCCCCTGTGCCCACAACAAAGCAAACCACCCAGAAAGTTCCCAATAAATGTTTGCTGAGTGAATAAACAAAATCATGTTTGAGATGCCTATTACCATGACAAAATATGTGGCTGCCACAGAAGATAATAAACTGCCAATCATTTGTTTGATAATGGCTCATAAGGAAATTGGAGCACTCAAATGCATTAGGTAATGAACAAAAAATTCCTTCTCCAATACTGAAGGACTAAAGGCACTTGCAAGGTAACTCCTCTTCAGTGCAGTTTTTACTGTTAGTTCTCCCTCATCTCCTGTTAATTATTTCACTTCCCAATTAACTCTGCCTTTGGGGAAGGCCATGTGACTGTGGGGGGTGGATTTCACTGTGATAGTTGAAAGGTGGGGCCTGCTCACTTACACCCAGGGCAGGCCAGCTGAAAGTAATGCAGTTAAGTGTGCCTGGTTCCCAGTGCCTCCATCTGGATCCCGCCTGATCTCATTGTTTCTACCATTTCAGCTGCAATTTGCCCTGCTGGGAGAGCTCCACAATCAAAGGGCAGGGTGGACAAAAGGGAAGCACAACAAAGGATCAGGACTAATAGGGGGAAATGGTGCTTTAAACCCTGCACTGAGATGGGCTGCAGAGAAGGGACAAGGGGGACTAAGAAGGAGTACTCTCTAAGCGGTCCGGGAGAACACGGCTTTTCTCCAGCCTTGGCTGATGGCTATATCCCATTGCATTTCACAGAATCCCATTTCTTCATCTGTCAGCCATGACATATTATATACACAACGGTGAAGCTGTCAGTTCCAATATTTCCTTCACTGAGAATTGAGTACTTACTCCATTGAGACAGAGATGGACATAGCAAAACAGGCCCCTAGCTCGATGCTGGCACGGAAGGGGAAGGGGGGCCGTAGAGGCTCCCCCTCCCACCCTGCCAGTGCTCTGGGATAGGGCTCCCATGGGGGTCACTGACTGGGGACTTTATTGACCCACTTAGTACCTGTTTCCATTTTCCCTTAGATTCTGCATTTTTCTGGGAGTAAGACCTGAATCTTTTAAGGCCTCCATACTGCCCTCTGTCCACAGCAAGGGTGTTGCCTAAGATGGCTACCAAATAAGGGAAGGCCTGATGATTTTCTACATTGGGCCGATAATTTTTGTGGAAAACTTCTACTACCAACTAAGCCCAGCGCTATCTCTTGGCTGTTCCCCCACCCCCAGAACTGTTGTGAAACACACAGTCATTTCTTTTAAAAGATTTTATTCATTTATTCGAGATAGAGCGAGAGTGAGAGTGACCAAGAGAGAGAGAGCATGCGCGCACAGGAGCGGGGGGAGGGGCAGAGGGAGAGGGAGAAGCAGACTCCCCGCTGGGTGGGGAGCCTGATGCGGGACTCAATCCCAGGACCCTGGGATCATGACCTGAGCTGAAGGCAGATGCTTAATCTACTGAGCCACCCAGGTGCCCCCACACAGTCATTTTGAAGGTGTGGTTTACTTTTATAAGAACAATACTTTTCATGCCCATTGAGCCTAGATGCCAAATGTTCATCAGTGAACCACTATTTTGAAAACTAGACAGATTTCCTTCCTAAAGGATGTGTTTATGGAAGCAAGTTCTTCTGGAATGTGAAGAATTATTTTGTAAAGTAGATAACTATCCCCTCCCCTACAACCAAGGTATCATAAATCATATATATTTAGATTTTGTACAAGTTAGATTTCTTTTGAAAAAGCACTTGATTTTTGTCTACTTTTGAAAAAAAGCATTAGATCGCTGCATAAAAACTTGAAAAATCCATAAAAATGGGAAGAAAATGAGTCACCCAGCCTTATCTATGGCTTATCTAAAGTAAGGTTGTCGCAATGAGAGAAGAGGGCTATTTGGGTCTGAGAAAAATCATATAACTCATCAAAAATCAAGCATGACTTTGTGGGAGATAAACTACTCTTTTGGGTTAGCTGTGTTTGTGCTACTTTCTGCTGACACTGATAATTTAAATTTACTGTTTGTGAGATATTTTGCTTTACAGAGTAGGAAAATATGCCTGGCTATGAGGGAACGAGGGGAGCTTTTGCTCTTAATTTGGCAACTGGTGCTTCTCAAGATGTGATCCTGGATCTCTGTATCAGAACCACCTAAGGTACTGGTTATTAATACAGAGTATTGGGCCCCATTGCAGATCTATTAACTGCAATCTTCTAGGGTGGGATCAAGGAATGTGCATTTTAAACATGCTCTCCAGATAATTCCAATGCATAATGAAGCTTTAAGAGCACTGATCTAATGTTTGAATACCGTAATTCCTCTGGGGTGGGGCTCTTCTGTGGTTGCTATGACATTTGCAGCACTTTTTGGTGGTAAATATGCAGAACAAACCACCATAGGCCTGTTAGGATATGCAATCTGGCACTATTGAGCATTCTTATTTTGTTCTCTGAACTCTTTGTAATTTACACAGTAAGAAACTCTAACACGGTACCCTCTTTAGGTATTCCAAGTCCACTGCAAGGTGAGGTGGGCAGAAAAGTCAACCATATGGGTAGATGAGAGTACTGTCCTCCCAGAAAGAATTTGGAATGCAGGTGTTCATGACCTCCCACTCTGGGATTTCTATATCCCCAACTCATGCAGGCCAATCCCCAGAGCCGTAGGGTATCCTGGCATTTATCTCTGAGGCTTGAAGCAAATGCTCAAGCCTGAGCAAGAACTGAGTGTGGGAGACAAGGAACGTAACCAGAAACTGTCTGATGAAAGGTCCCCAATCCTGGCTGTATGTTAGACTTATCCAGGAAGCTTTATAAAGAGAACGCCATGCCTGGGATCTGACCCAGACTAATTAAATCAGGATTTTAGAAATGGGGTCTGAACAGTAGTACTTTTTTCAAAGCTCTTGGCTATCTCAATGACCAGACAAAGTTGAGAACCACCGGATTATATCAAAGACAGGGGGTCTGGGTTAGGGACTAGAGATCTGATATTATCAGATGTTTCAGTTCAGTGGTTTTCAAATGGATGAGGACTCCACAGAGTCCTAGGATTTTGTGAAGACTTTTCTGAACTATAGCCAGTGGAAGGGGCAAGAGAGATGCTTCACTTCACTCTTAACCCCCAAATAAACAGAACAGCCTTGCAAAGGATTTCATTTAAGAGAGTGGGGGTGGGGAGAGATGGTTCTGTCACTTAAAGACTTTGAAAATGACCCTTTAGGCTCATGAACAGGAAGAATACCTATACCAGCTTCCATTGAACTTGACCCCAGAAGATCTCTCCTCAGCCTAGTTCATTCCTATATTTGCTAATGGTAGGTATAGAAGAATGCCACTAAGTACCTTATCTGAACCAGGGCCTTATGATCCTTTGATTCCGTGGGCGTTATGGAGTGAATGTTTATGTCCCTCCGAAATTCATATGTTGAAAACCCTAAACCTCAAAGTGATGGTATTAGGAAGTGGAGCCTCTGGGAACACGATGTAATTAGGTAATGAGGGTAGAGCTTTCATGAATGGGATTAATGCTCTTATATTAAAGACACCCTAAAGAGCTCTTTTGTTCTTCACTATGTGAGCACACAGAGAGAAGCCCATCTATGAACCAGGAAGCAGGCTCTCACCAGATGCTGCATCTGCCAACCTTGATCTTGGACTTTCTAGCCACCAGAACTATGATAAACAAATTTCTGTTTATAAACCACCCACTCATGGTATTTTGTTATAGCAGCCTGAAAAGAAGCACTATCCAGCTCCTAAACAGACATAAAGTTTCCAATTACATATATAAAGTGAATGTGTCCTCATTTCCTGTCACATGAATTGCCATGGGAAGTCACCTTGATTTAGTTCCCATAGGAACCATTCCTGATTTACTATTTGGGGGCTGTTTTGCCTGATACTAGCGCACTCCTTTTCCTGGGGGTGATAACAGCTGGTGCAAAGACAGAGGCCCCTAACATATGCTTCCTTGAATACATGGTAATTCTGCATAATTTAAAATGATCATTGACTTAATTCCAGCCACAGTGTTATAATAGGTATTAGACTTACCCTTTCCATGGAAACGAATATAAAACTGAGCAAACTATATGAAGCAACTGTTTTCAGGCATTGGGCAATAGATAATATGTGCTGTGACTCTAGAGAGAAGGAAACTCATGAGCACCCTGTAACCCTAGTTTTCTTTTCCTGGGAGCACTTTCTGAGGCTGGGCACAGAAAAGTGGAAACCAGACACCTGTGATCTCACTACATGGAAGAAACAGAGATCAGAGTTTGGGGCTGAAGGAACTGGGATTTGAGAGACAGGATATCCAAGAAGAGGGAGCTATGTAGAAAGGAAACCCTAGAAACATTTATAGGATCTTCTTATGTCTTTGGCCAATTTCTAATCTACACTTGAGGGCAAGGCTCCATGAAGCCCAGCAGAGTTCAGATACTAGGGTGCTACAAGCTGAACATATAGTCCTGATATCACTAGTATTGGGCAGTGTTGGATTTCTGCTTAGCCAGAGTAGGGCAACTTTAATGAATATTCCAGAACTCAATGATATCCCGGAAATGGTACCCCTTAAGAGTAGGATTACTCTAGCCCCAGAATAGAAACTATGTTAGTCCCTCCCTAACAAAGTTTGAAAAGAAGCCTCAATAGGATAAAACTAGCTTGCTAGTAAATTAACTACCTATCAGAACAGAAGTCAAACTCTTTAAAGGAAAACAACAAAATCCAGAATCTCTGCAATACAGTATCTACAATATCAAAGACACAACAAGAAATGCATTAGATAAGCAAAGAAATAGGCAAATGTGACCCACAACCAGGAGAGCCGAGATAGATCCAAGGCCCCCAAAAGAGCCATTATGAAAATATTCAAGTATTCAAAGGAAAAGAAGAACATAATTGATGAACATATGGGAGAATCTCAGCAGAGAGATGACAACTATACCAAAATAACCAAATGAAAATTCTGAATTGGGAAAATACAATATCTGAAATGAAAAATTCCCTGGATGAACTTAACAGCTTATAGGACAATGCAGAAGAGAAGTTCTGTGTACATGATGGGGAGGCAGTAGAAATGATCCAAACTGAAAGAGGGAGAAAGATGTAAAAGACAAACAAACAAATAAAATCAAGGCTTCAATATCCTGTGGGAGAGTATCAAGAAGTCTAACATATATAATTAGCAACCCAGAAGTAGAGAAGGAGACTAGTACATGTGGATTAACGTAGCTAAGAAGCTCAATTAACAGAACAAACACACACAGAACCACATCTGGGCACACCGTAAACAAACTGATGAAAACCAGATAAAAGTTTTAGAAGCAGCCAGAGAATTAAGACACAAAATTATAGGGGAACAGTGATAAAAACAATGTCTGACTTCTCGTCAGTAAAAATCAAGCCAGAAGACAATGAAATAACATCTCTAAAGTGCTAAAATAAAGACAAAACAATCAACCTACATTTCTATATCGAGTGAAAATATCGTTCAAAAATGAAGGCAAAATAACGATATTCTCAAATAAATAAAAGCTGACAGAATCAACTGCCAACAGATGGAAATTATAAGAAATGTAAAAGGAAGTTCTTCAGGGTAAAGGGAAATAATACCAGATGGGAACTCAGATCTACATGAACAAACCAAGAACATGAAAACGGAAAATATGTGGGCACATAAACAATTTAAAAGACAAATGGCTGCTTAAAACAGAAATAAGGATGTATCATGGAGCTTATGACATTTGTAGGAATAAAGTGTACAAAAATAAAACAAAAAACAAGAAGGTGGTATATGGAAGTACGCTTGACCATTGAACAACATGGGTGTGAACTGTGTGGGTCCACTTATATGCAAATTTGTTTCAATATATATAACACACTACTGTCAATCTATTTTCCCTGCTTTGTGATTTTCTAAACACTTTCTTTTCTCTAGCTTGTTTTATTGTGATTATACAGCAGATAGTACCTATACCACACAAAATATGTGTTAATCAACTGCTGATGTTAACAGGAAGACTTCCAATTAACAGTAAGCTATCAGTAGTTAAATTTTGGGAAGGGAATCAAAAGTTATATGTGGATTTTCGATTGCACGGGGGTCAATGCTCCTAATCCCTCTTTTGTTCTGTATATGCTTCTGAAAGTTCTTATATTTGAAGGGATGTGATAATAGTTCAGAGTAGTCTGCGATATTTGGTGCACATCATAATTTCTAGAGTAATCACTAAAAAGAAAACAAACTCATATATCAAAAATGCCAATAGAAGGAAATTTATGGAATATTAAAGAGTCTGATTAGTCCAAAAGAGGGCAGAAAAGGAGGAAAAATAATGAAGAGAAATGGGACAAAGAGAAAACATAGTAACACGGTAGACAAACTGAACACTACTGGCAATTACATTATGTCAAAATATATTAAACACTCTAAAACAACAACAACAACAACAACAACAACAACACTGGGGATAGATTGTCAGACTGAACGAAATGTAAGACCCAACTATAGACTGTTTATAAGAGATACTCTTTAAATATAAGAACACAAACATCTTAAAAGTAAAAGGATGAATGAGATAAAGCACACAAACATTATTTTAAGAATGCTAGAGACACTCCATATGATGTGAAATAGAACAAAAGGCATTACTCAAGATAATTAGGGGCATTTCAAAATGATAAAAAAGAAGTCAATTCATCAAGAAGAGACAATACTACTAAATTTGTTTGCAACTCAAACTTCGAATACTTGAGACAAAAAGAGAATTAAAGTAAGAGACAATTCCACAATTAAAAGGATTTTAACACTCGTCTCTCAGTAACAAAACAAACTGACCAAAGAAATCAGAAAAAAATGTATGGAAGATATCTGATCAACACGCAACCAACCGAACCTCACCCAACAGCAAAATACCTTGGCCAAAATATTCTTAGCCACACAAGAAGTAGGAATGGCCAGTAAGCACATGCCAATGTCCTGAAAAATCATTTGTCAGCAGGGAAATGCCAATTAAAACCACAAGAAGATACGACTATGTACTCAGCAGGATGGCTAATATTGAAAAGATTGACAAGTGTTAACGAAGATAAGGAACAACTAAAACTCTCCATCGCTGGAGGGGGTGCAACATGGTACAACCGCTTTGGAACTTGGTTTGGTCACATCTTTTAAAGCTGAATATACCCTATGACTCAGCAATTCCACTCCTATGAATTTACCCAAAAGAGATGAAAATATTTATCCACAATTAGACTTTCATAGAAACTTCGCAGCAACTTCATTCTAATGGAGTAGAAAGCACCTGCAAACAGCCCAGGTGTTGATCAACAGAATACAAAATTCATCAATAAAAAGAAAAGTGTAGATACAATCCACAACATGCATAAATCACACACACATGCTGAACTAAAGAAGACTGACCCCCCAAAAGTATATACTGTATGATTCCATTTATGTAATGTTCTAGAACAGGCAAAACTAGTGTATTATGATAGAAATCAGAACTGTGATTGTCTATAAGGTGGAGTGGGGTGTGGTGGGGTTGTGAAGGGGCAGGATGGAAGTTTCTGGGGATAATGGACATATTTTAAATCACTATAGGAGTGCAAATTACACAGCTGTATACATTTGTCAAAACCCCTTGAATGTATACTTAAGATCTGTACATTTCAGTATATGTAAATTTCATCTCAGTTACATAAGAGAGTACATCAAACAGTGATTTTTAAGAACTCCTTATATCCAACACCCATGTATATGCACACCACCACCACCCCAGCCACTCCGTAGTACCTAGGGACTTTTTTCTCAAAGGAACACCTGAAGCGCCAGCTACTCACTATTTCCCCTTCCTAGAGTCCTCCCTCTCCCCTCTGCACAGGGACAGCTGAGGGAGTTGATCCCAAAACAATGGAGCCTGAAACAAGGAGGCAGGTGCTTGTGGCTTCTGCAGGCTCCATTCTCTCCCTTCCTCATCCTTGGCAACATCTCTGCCCCAGGCCAAAAGTAGAAAGGTGAAGCCTGCCTCCACCCCAGCCACAAATCCACCTTGTCTGAGGTAAGGAAGGAAGCTTGACAAGAACCTGCTCACAAATCAAAGTTAGGGCTGCCCCGCCTCCTCTGTAAATCATTCGAGATCCATCTGGGTAATGACTCCTCCAGTGTAATTCCCTATTAAGAGGCTTTATCTGGAGAGATAAGCAGCTGGTTTCCGTGTCACTAATTGCTGTCTGCTGTGATTTTAAAACATCTGCACCATTGTGCTCTTCATTTTCATATTCTAATCACCCTGAAACTTGAAAAAGGTACATCATTGATTGTTTCTATGGGTTAATTAGTACACAGTCTCCTTGTAGAGACAATTTAGAGGCAGCCAGAACCTCAATCAGGAAGTTTGTTTTAAAAATTAATAACATCGGCTGTGGCTGGAGGGACTGACATGTTCAGGGACTAATCGGGACTCTCCTGGTGGGGGCGCCACCTTCTGTTCTGCTCCACAGAGGAGGAAAGCCTATAGGGCTGGGGGCAGGAGAGTGGGCAGTGGTGGCAGGCAAGACCCAGGACAGGACTTGCTCCCAAGCAGATCTGACCACTGGTCTCTGCTGCCTCCCTTCCTGTCCCTTTCCCAGTCAGTACAAATCAGGATTTTAATGAGGATTGACCAAAATATCTGGAGGTGAGAGGAATTTGTCAAAGCAATAAGAGTATGGGCATTATTTCAGATTTTAGAGTCTGTTCCTTGTTCCCTCTCTGTTCCCATCTCAACTATGGAAGGAGATTAAGGGACAGGGCAGTTAGAATACAGATAAAAAGAACCAGACCAAAGGAATGAGTGACATTGGAATTCAGAAGTTCTCAAATTTCAATTGCACAAGATTCACCTGGGTATCCCTTGCGAATGCAGGTTCTGATTCAGGAGTTCTGGGGTGAAGCTGAGATCCTGCATTTCTAACAAGCTCCAAGGTGCCCAAGGTCAACCATCTGAGATGTGGTCTAGACCCTCAGTTCCCAAGTCCTCGACCAGAATCACTATTCCTGAGATCCAAGGGACAGGTGAGAGATGACAGTGTGGTGAGGGGGCCTGGGCTCTGTGCCGGGGTCTTTTTCCCAGCCCCACAATTAACAGGACAAGTCACCTGGCCTCTTGTGTCTTGTCTTCCTCATCTAGCAACTAACAGCAGTACCTTTCTCTCTCTTAAAAAAATACTCAATTTATTTAACCTAAAACAAACGACAACAACAAAAACAGTGTACTCATTTTTATCCCCATTGCTTCTTGCAATCTAACAGCCAATGTGTTCTCTGTATCTATGAGATTGTTTTGTTTTTCCTTAAGATTCCACATTTAGGAGATCATACAGTATTTATCTTTCTGTCTGACTTACTCATTTGGCATAATGCCCTCCGGGTCCATCCATGTTATCATAAATGGCAAAATTCCATTCTTTTTTATGGCTAAATCTTTATTCATTTATCCATCAGTGGACACGTAGATTGTTTCCATATCTTGGCTTTTGTAAATAATGTTGCAATGAACATGGGGGTGCATATATCTTTTGAAGCAGTGTTTTTGTTTTCTTTGGATAGATATCCAGAGGTAAAATTGCTGGATTGTATGGTAGTTCTATTTTTAAGTTTTCTGAGTTAACCTCTATACTGTTTTCCATGATGGATGCACCAACTTGCATTCCCAGCCACAGTGCATAAGGGTTCCCTTTTCTCCACATCACAAGTGTGAGGTCATATGTCATTGTGGTTTTGATTTGCCCTCCCCTGATGATTCCTGATGCTGAGCATCTTTCATGTACTCATTGGCCATCTGGATGTCTACTTTGGAGAAATGTCTATTCAACTGTTTTGCTCATTTTAAAATTGGATTATTTGGGGCTTTTTGCTATTAAATTGTATATATAATTTGTATAACTTTTGTTCTCTACATATTTTGGATATTAACACCTTGTCATGATTTGCAAATATTTTCTCGCATTTGGTAGGTTGTCTTTTCATTCTGTTGATGGTTTCCTTCGCTGTGCAGGAGCTTTCGGGTTTGATGCAATCCCACCTGCTTATCTTTGCTCTGGTTGCTTTTGCTGTCAGATTCAAAACACCATCACTGAGACCTATGTCAAGGAGCTTACCGCCTATTTTATTCTAGAGTTTCATGGTTTCAGGCATTACGCTCAAGCCTGCAATCAGTTTTGAGTTAATTTTTGTGTGTGGTGTAAGATGATGGTCCAATCTCATTCTTTAGCATGTGGCTGTTCAGTTTTCTCAGCACCATTTCATGAAGAGACTGTCCTTTTCCCGTTGTGTATTCTTGGCTCCTTTGTTGTAAATTAATTAAGCGTATACACATGTGTTTATTTCTGGGCTCTACTCTGTTCCCTTGATCTATGTGTCTGTTCTTAGGCCAATACCACACTTTCTGATTTACTACGGCTTTGTAGGATAGTTTGAAATCCAGGCTGTGATCCCTCCAGCTTTGTTCTTCTTTCTCAAGATTGCTTTGGCTATTTGGGGTCTTTTGTGGTCCCATACAAATTTTAGGACTGTTTGTCAGTGCCTATCTCAAAGGAGATTGAAAGGATTAAAAATTGGTGTCAAATATTTAATCAGGTGCCAGGCCTAGAGTAGGTATTATATAAATATGGCTATCATACTGATGTATTTTTCAGTAAAGTCCTTTTCTGAAAAGCAACATCCGGCGGAAATGGGGGTCACGGTAGAGACAGGGAGAGCCTCATTTAATCTCAGGTCGTGCTTTCTTGCAATCACCCATTCTAGAGGCCCTCTTAGCCAAGTCTGTTGCCACCCCCTACCCCTCAACGTCAACCAATGTTCAGAATTCAAGGTCTTTCTTCATGGCCTACCTGGGAGCTACTTGACGATATTCTTATAGGGAGCTCACTTCTGCACAAAATACATTATTCTACTAGACAGTGCTTTCCTATTTTGAGCCAAAGCCTGTCCCCTTGGATAGTCTGGCAAGCCAGAGAGACAAGCATCGCTTCGTGTGTTGGCCTAGATCTGAGGGCCAGGTCCCTGTAACTTAGAGTGAATGCACCCCTGGAAGGGAGTTCTTGCGCCCTCTTCCCACGACTCCCGAACTTTAAGGGGCTTCCTCGTTGGGTCTGAAAATGTGCTACTGTTGGGGGGAAAATGACAAAAACAGGGCTCTCCATGATGTGACTTACAAATAAAAAAACCAGCCTCTTGGCAGCAGAGCTGGAAGCGGACTTAGAAACTTTTGAGGAAGGGAAAAAGTAATGGGAAGCTTCAGGGTGGCCTCCTCCAAGGCAGCTGTGGAGCGGGCCTGGGGGGACTAATGGGACAGCAGCAATGTGGTCCCATCCTTCCAGAGGGGACCTGGAGGCCTCCTGATTGAGCCATTCAGATGCCAGGGACCTGCTGAACCAGAATCCCACGGCCAGCTCCATGGTCCACCTGGGCTCAGCAGCAGGCTCTGCCCTCCCTGTCCCCACTTTTCTAGGCCTCCACCTGGGTCCTGGGAGCCCTGGGCTGGGCACCCTGGCGGGGGACAGAGCAGAAGTCAGGGCTCAGTCCTGGCCTCGGACACATTCTGCAGTGAAGGCATTGAGCAGCAATTGCAGGCTGATCCTTAAAGAAGAAGTTACGAAGCAACAGTGAGGTTTCAAAACTTTGTTAGCTATCCTCCCCTGTGGCTTTGTTCTTCATTCCACTCCTTCAAAGGAGGAGGGAGCAGAACATGTTCTTGCCTCTTCACTGAGAACCAGTAGCATGTGATTAAGTGGCAGAATTAGCAGGGTGAAGTATTAAGGTCTGAATGCCATGTGTATAAGAGAGTTACAGCATCTTAAGTACATTCAGAGGCAGAGCCAAAATGGCAAAGGAAGAAAGTGCAAGAAAGTTAAATGCATGAGGGAAATAAGTAGTTAACCTGCACCCCCCCCCCCCACTCCCCGAAAAAGGCATTTCTCAGACTCACTGGTGGATAAGAATCACCAGTGGTCTGTGTAAAATAACAGCTCACCAAGCCTCTGTCTTCAAGTTCAGAGTCATGGTTCTGGGCTAGGGCCCAGAGATTCTTACTTCAGCCCAGTTTGGTAAACATAGTGACCTAAGGGTTTCTACAAGGACGGGCGGGGGTTTAGAACTGCTCAGCTCTGATCCAGGGCAGGGAGCAGAGGAGAGCCCAACGTGAGGTCATCAATGCCACCCAGGGCAGGACAGGGCTCCAAGACGAAGCCCAGCGATGCTATCTAGCTTTTGCTTATTGGGGTGGGGGGTGGGAGATGAGAGAGGGTGGAGGAAAAGAAGTATTTTTTTTCCTCTTTACCTCATGTTTCCTTTTTCCCTTTTCATAAATGCTTTTTACTGCAAAACTGGTGCTTTTTGCCATTAGAGCTAAAATAACCGTTGATTATAAATTGAGTCTAAAATGTCATGAAGATGCTGAATTTGCCTGAAAATCCAGCTTTTAAAGATTCCCATAAACACTGCAAACTGCGGGCATTCGGCACATCATTCATTCAGCAAGAGTCTGGGAAGATGCCAGTAGCTCTCCGAGGCCAGCGAGGCAGAGCGGGGATGAGGGTGCTGGCCTCGTGGGTGGGGGCTGACGTGGACTCACTCCTGCCCCTGTCGGCGCTGTGGGAACAAGCTCACGTCTGGGGGGGACAAGAATGGGCACAGTGATGGTCCTGGTGTAACAGTTACATGGGTCCCCATGTCAACCCATTTTGACTGCTCTCGGAATCTCCTATTCAATCTGTACTCTTGAACTTCCTCTAGGAGGCTGCCTGCTGAAGGTAACGTGGGGGTCACATGCTTGTGGATTGCTTCTATCTGCTTTCTGAGGCAGAGGAGCAGAGCTGTGGTGTACTTAGGAGCATGGACTTGAGCTAAGATTAGGAGCATGGACTCTTGAGCCAAGATGACTGGGTTTGAATCTCAGCTGAGTCCAAGTCTTACTAGCTGTGTGACCTTGGGCAAGTGACTTAACCTCCGTGCCCCAGTTTCTTGCCTGTAAAATGGGGATAATAATATACTTCCTTCATAAGGTCAGTAGGTGAATCCATGATAACAATCTATGCAGAGCATATCGAACCGTGCCTGATGCACAGTCAGGACTGTCTCAGTGCTGACTATGCAGAGCGGTTCCCGAGGGCACACTCAGGCTCAGGAATCAGAAAGATGGAAGTTCAAATCCCAGCTTTGCCTCTTACTACCAGCATGACCTGAGACTTGTTTCTCTACTTCTAAAATGGGGAAGTAGAGGTGAAGTAACACTGCCTACCTAACAGCATTGTTTGAAGAATTAAATCAGACATTGGTAAACGTGTTATCGCAGAACACACAGTAAGTGTTCAACAAATGCCAGTTTTATAGACATTATGATGTTGTTGTTGACTACTGCTATCACCACCCATCAGAAACGCAGTTCCCTGGTAGGAGGGGTCAGGGGCACTGTACCCTTTCCCCCTTGTGATCCCCAGTGTGATTCTCCTCCAGGTCTGGGAGGAGGTCTCTGATAACCACAGTGACACTAATTAGGTTGAAGGAGAATCCAGTCCAAGCAAACTCACTGGTCTTGATTCTGTAGAGTCATTCTGGGCCAAATGGCTTAGCCTTGCTCTCTTGTACCTGGTACCCTCCTGGAGTACAAATATCTTAGGGTGTTAGTCAATTTTCTAGGCATTGTAAATTGAACACACATTCATCCACTTGTCTTTGACTGTCATGATTGAGTTTAATAGGGGTTTTCTGCTTCTGCTGCACCAAAGCAGAGGAAGCTGGACATTGTACAGAGTCCTCACGGGGGTACTCTGCAGTGGGGGTGCTCCATGCTATAGAGTCATGGGGACAAAATTCACCACCTACTACCTATGCCTGTCTGTGGGCAGTTGGCATCATTGAACGGTGACAGGGAAATGTGCATTGGACTGAATATCTGCATTTGCCTCCATAGGTAATGGTCTAATGCATCTGACTCGATTCATCCTAGAACTATTCATTAAGCAAACATTTGGTTAATTATAGACGAGATATGGTGCTCTCACAAAGTTACAGAATCTCAGAGTTGGAGGGATGTTGGAGATCCTCTTCTCCTTTTGCAGATGAAGACAGTGAGTCTCAGATGATGGGATGTTTAAACCCACACAGATAATCAGGGCTGGGGTTGTTCCACAGTTTCCTGACTCTGCTCTCCGGCTGCTCTTTCTATTTCCCTTGTGAAACCTCCTCCAAAAGCAGACGAAGTGCAAGGCCCTGTCATGAAGCCCTCTGGTCTAAGGTTACGCTCTAGGTCTCCAGCAAACCCACGCACTTTGCTGAGGCTTTTTGCACCTGCTGGACCTTCCTCCTTGCTCAGGATTCTTGAATCTGCCTCCAAAGTGAGGCCAACCGGGAGCCTCTGCAGACCCAGCCTCGTTGCTGCACCATGTCTCTCGGACTTCGTGTCTGCCTTTTCGTCGGCTCCTTGTCAACTCTCATTAGAGAGCTTGGCCTCGAACATTCCACTTGCTCCTGAAGTTGGCCCCTTCTCAGACACTTGCCTCACCAATAACTGGTCTAACAGCAGTTACCCTGAGGACCTCCTTCCTTGGCCCACTGGCTTACCCATGGCTCAGGCCAGGTAATTCCAGGCTGGTCTTCAGCAATTCCCAGCACCCAAGAAGAGATGGGGGCTGAGGGAGCCAGGAGAGCCCCTCAAGGACAATGCTGTTATTCACTGTGGACACCGCATCCCACAGAGGGGGAGCACCTTGTCCAGACACTCGCTAATGATATGGCATTAACCATCAGGCAAAAATCCTATGGAGCAAAGGTTTCTCCTGTGGCCTCATGGGTGCTTAGGTATGTTAGGTCTTTTTCTCCCTGCTTTGCTGATGATGCACCAAGACACAAGGCTTTTAAAAACAAAGGCACATTCCACTGGCAGCTGCAGTCAACAGAAATCCCCTTCTATCACATCTACGTTCACGCTGATGTCTTAGCCTTACCTCTCCTTCATTCTAAGACCCTGACGACTCCCCACTTCCCAGGTAGAAGGATGATAATTCACTTCCTTTTTATTTAATCAGTCTGAGTTGCAGTTTTTGCTCAACCCTTAACTAGTGGTGTGACCTAGGCAAGTAACTTAACCCTATGGGCATCCATCTTTCCTTCTCTTATACAGAAATAATCACCCCAGGCCTGCTTGCCTCTCCAGGGTGCCCTGGGGATCTAATGGATGTGCAAACATTTTGGAAACCATAAAGCACTACATAAATGCAAGTTATTGCCATTGCTTGGTTGAGCAATGATTTTGGAAAGTCAAGAGTGTTGAACGTACTCCCCCTAATATCAGCATGAGATGCAGGAATAAGTTAGGATAAGTGTTAATATAACTTCAAAAATCATATTCTTCCTATGCACTTACTGAGGACTCCTAAAACCTCACCACCCATCTTTCCCTGTCTTGGCTGAAAGGGAGGGGGGAGGGGAGAAGGAAGGAGGGAAACCTAAAACAAACAATAGCCCTCCCCACTCTGGCAATAAACTTCCAGCTCCAAAGCAGGTTTTATTTAGTGTGCTATAAAAACTGTCGTTTCTCCCATCATGAAAGGAGCCTGACTACCCAGCCTTGTTTCTTTGCTGTGAGTCTGCGGGTTGAGTGGGTCCCAGTTCTGGAGCAGGCTACGGCTTGCCCTCCTCTCCTCACCCCTACTCTCCCTCCTTCACTGTATGTATCGGGAAATAAAAAGCATTTTTAAATATTTTATTATGTGTGAATTTACAGGGGGGAAAAGTATACATTCTGGAGATGGAACTAAGATTTAATTGTCCCTCTGTTTTATGGTTACCGCCTGGGTATGTACCAGACAGCTTGGGTACTGTGGTTTTGAAAATAAAAAATCCAGGCAAGATTGTAGCAACTTTCTCAGCCATTAAATAGGCCCTGGAAAGTTAGGTCATTCTGGTGAAATTGAAAAAAAAAGAAAGAAAGTAAAAAGAAAAAAAGAAAACTTCACACAGTCCCAAGAAGGAAAAAGAGCTAAGCTGGGACCCCTCATCTCTGAAGTTCTGTCACCCCCTTCTCTCATGGTTCTCAAGAGCTGACTATGCTCTTCTGAACCCCCAGGAGAACATCTGAGGCCATACACGAGGTGACTTATTAAATAGGTACCTAGAGGAACCAATTCTCCTCAAGAGGCATGAGCAATGCATTCTGGGAGTCTGTTTCTCACCAAATGAGCAAAGGAGTTGGCCCTGAGACATCCCTGGGACACGGTGTGTGCAGGTTTCTTCGGAGTGAACCCACATCCTGCTGAGTGGGCAAAGTTGGCTGCTGGAAGGCAAGGGCAGCTCGAGACACAGTGGGCATAAAGCATTACGGGGAGTGTCAAGAACCCTGATTCTAGTGCATGCACTGCCCCTCTGGGCCTCAGTTTCCTCTTCCATAAAACAAAATGGCGAGTGTGATAGAAGATGGTCAAGGTTTGTGTGGGCTCCAGCACTGTAAACTCTAAACCACGATTATTTTTAATTTAGGAGAAACCTCATTCTTTTTTTTTTTTCTTTCAAAGATGTTATTTATTTATTTGCCAGAGAGAGAGAGAGTGCGCGTGAGCAGGGGGAGTGGCAGAGGGAGAGGGAGAAGCAGGGAGCCCGACGCGGGGCTCAATCCCAGGACCCTGGAATCATGACCTGAGCTGAAGGCAGACGCCCAACAGACTGAGCCACCCAGGCGCCCCGAGAAACCTCATTCTTGAAAGCGCTATATAAAAACAGCTGAGGGGATTTTCTCTCTCTAGCCACTTCTTACAGGGTTTGCCTGAGCTGGCTCTATAAAAAAAACCCAGGCTGTGGATGACATCTGACTCCCCGATCCCAAAGCCTGTTTATCAGTGGGAAGGACAGAATGACAAGAGCCTGGGGAACTGGGAGCTCAGAGGTGCCTAACCTCCAACCTGGCATCATTTATTAACTAGATGGCAGTCGCCCTCTTAGCACAGTAGAAAGGAGGCCACAGTCTCAAGAGTCCAACATACATGACTGGGTCATCCTGAAGTTTTCCTATTTGTGTCTATCTGCAACCAAATAAAAAGCAGGCTTACAGGGATTTCCTGAAAAGCAGAAGATTTGGCAGGCGATGGGAAAAAAGGTCTAGAGAGTGGGTCTCTTTGGCAGGTACAGAGCTTGTATAAAACACGACCCAATACCTTAGTTTCTTAACCCTCAAATAATGGCTTACTTCTTTAAGGGTATCAAAGATACTTCCTTTTATCTTCTAGATCGCATTAGCGCTTCCAGGAGGCATTACGGCATGGTGGAGAGGCACTGTGGGTTCCAACTTACTCAGTACCTCATCTTCAATAATGACAAATTCTTGAAGCTCTGGCTAATCGTAAGGGGAGGCAAAGGATTCAATCACGTCCATAGACGGAAGAGGAGCAAAGCGTGTGAAGATAACTATTTACTTACTGTTCGATGCTGAGGGTTCTGTGCTCAATAGTGTGTCAACCAGTAAACTTTACTCAATTCTGCCTCCAAATGCAGTAACTCTGACTGGTTAGCGAGCTCACAAATGCATAATTAATTTAAAGGGCATGACTGGTTAGGACAAATGTATCCCAAAGTAAATGGCCAAATGATTGTGAGTCAATGCCATGTAAAGACTCAATTGCACCAGGACACTCTGTTGGTGCAGACGGCAAGGCTAACTCCTTGGTGATATGGGCACACATATCTCTGAGCTGTAGCTGGTTTGCCAGTTAAATAGGAATACTGTCCTTGCCTATCGAGTGCTCAGCCATATTGTGCAGGAGAAAAGGAGTTAATGCCACACAGATAGTATTGAGCTGAAATCTACATGTTCAGGGGAAGTTACATGTCCTCTTGGTGCCCAGAGTGTCATAATCTTTGGTCTTCAGTGACTCTCTTCATTTTCCTGTACGTTTCCTCCAATATAAAACCATTTGATCAGATGAGATGATCTCTAAAGTTCTTCCCTGTACTGCCGTCCTAGAAATCTATAGCATCGTGACACCATGTAGCTCCATGCTACACGCTAACCAACATGGCAGCTGGCTCATGGCAATTAGAAAAGTGGCTCTTTTCAAGGCTGGGATAATCCACAGTTTGGTAATCAACCTGTGAAATCTCTGAGCCCTGGATCAATTACCCTCCAGAGGGATCCCAACAGTCTTCTCATCACTTGGAGAACACTATCATCTCTGGTGAGTACCTACCCTAATGCTTCTGCTCCTCCAACATTTCATAACCGGCAGTATCTCAAGCTAGAACATGTGTCATGTAATCAGATTTCCTGCCTTATGGATCCCGTGCCCCTTCAGCTGGAGAAAAGATAGACACTTCGCCCAGGGGTGAGAGCTAAGCAATGCCGTGTGTCTGCTCATGGGGGGTTCACTTCAGCTAGGCAAGGAAACTGTCATTAAAACGGGGCCTTTGGGGGCACGTGGGTGGCTCAGTCGGGTTAAGTGTCTGCCTTCGGCTCAAGTCATGATCTCAGGGTCCTGAATCCAGCCCAGCCTCGGGCTTCCTGCTCAGCGGGGAGTCTGCTTCTCCCTTTCCCTCTGCTCCATCCCAGCTCCTGCTCTCTCTCTCTCTTAAATAAATAAATCAATAAGAAGGGGAAAAACAAAACAAAACAGGGCCCTTGTCCTTTCAGTAGCTGTTTCAAAGAACTGGGGAAAAGAGGTTTTTAAGTGTGCCGCACAAAGCTAAGATTCTAGCCCCAGTGACTTGGGGAGTGGAGTTAGAGATGATTACTCTGGCTTTTTATAAAAGTGATTTGCAAACTTTAGCACCTTACATTCCAACAGTAGCTGTGGTTCACATGGTAACATTGGATAGAGCAGAAAACATCTCTCTTCCTAGGATCTTGGTGGGGGTTCGTAGACATGGTTAGTAGGTACTATTAGAAAGACCATCAGTTTTGTGACTCGACAGGTTCAAGCCCTTGTTCTGGCTCTATAATGAGTATGTGAGGGATTCTGGGCAAGTGACTTACGAGAGTCTCTCTCTCTCTATTTGCCCATATGTATAAAGTGGGCATGAGAATGTCTTACACAGGGTTATAGTGAGGAACAAATGAGATCCTGGGAGAGATAGCTTATGTTCTCTTCACCTCCTCATATGTATGTACTTTTTTCTTCTTCTTATTTTTTTTTTTAAGATTATTTATTTATTTATTTGAGAGAGAGAGAGAGAGAACACAAGCAGGGGGAGCAGCAGGCAGAGGGAAAGGGAGAAGCAGATTCCTCATGAGCAGGGAGTCTGATGGGGGGCTCAATCCCAGGACCCTGGGACCATGACCTGAGCTGAAGGCAGACGCTTAACCAACTGAACCACCCAGGAGCCCCAGTATGTGCTCTTTTCTATACTAAACTATAAGCACTTGGAAAACACGGAGATTACTTCAAGCTTCTTTATTTTATCTTTACATAGCAAAGTAACCACTCATGCTATAGGTCTTTTCTGGTTACTCTTTGACTCATGAATAGAGTCCAATTCCTCTGTCAGGCTAGCTGACATCCTGAAACACACGCACCACAGCAGACCGCATCATAAAGGACCCTCCACGTGTGAGGCTCGCCACATAGTTCTCTCTACCCTGGAAAGCCATTCTCTGTCCCCCTTGCAGGCCTGCTTTCCATCTGGCAAAAGTCAACTCTAATGCCACCTCCCTCATAAAGCCTCACAATGCCATTTATCCCTCTGTCTGCCGGGCTCCCATGATATTCGTTCTGCATATCCTATAGGACTTAGCGCGGCCAGCCTTGTGGTGTAGTTGTTACCATTCTCCCTCCCGGACTGTAAATCTTTTGAGGGGATCCCTTACAACATTTAGCACCTGAACTGACTATGACGATAAAAAAAAAAATTGTAGTGGCATTTCAAAAGTTGTAAAGCACTGCTGAAAGCAAAGCATTTTTGTTCTTTTGATCACGGGCTTCCCCTAGTGCACAGACCTTAGTTTGGAAGTGCTGCATGCGTGCCTTCTGCTCTTCCTTTAGCCACCCTAACACAGCTGCCCCAAGACCTGCTGCCTCTGAAACCCTCCCTACCCACCCGGCTGTCCCCCCCGCCAAGCCATCAGACATGTCCAGCCCCCTGCACAAGGCTCAAGGCCAGCCTCCAGAGAATCAAGCCCCAGAAGAATTTAGCCCTTGACACCCACTACCAGTGATGCTGGGGAGAGTCAACTACCTCCCCCTTCAAATACATGTGCAAGTTTTGCTACTAGCTTGGGAACCTACCCATCAGGTATTACGTTTTAGGTAGATTCTCCGCATCAGGCCTGACAGTGGAGTTTAGAAATTGCCTTCGTTTCTAAGTCCAGGTTTTACTGTAGAATTTGAGGTTCAATTTGAGAATTAAAGTGTCTTAAAACTGATGTAGCCCTACTACCTCCCTTTATGAGTAAGGGAATTGAAAACTGGAAAGGTCACCCAGCTAGTTAATGATAGAGCAAGGACTGAAACGTACACCTCAGACTTGTCAGTTCAGTTCAGTTTCCACGAGACCATATCCCTGTTATTAGTAATGTTCTAGTAGGTACATTTGAGTACACAGGGAGACAAAGGGGAAGTTGAACAATGGGTAAGCAAGCAAGTCATCTGCAAAAAGTTAAGGTGACTCTCTCAATGCTGGGAACTAGTTTCTAGCTAATCTATTACTATATTCTCAAGACCTAAGTTCCAGGGAAGCCTGAGTGGAGGAGCTTTTCAGACTCCCAGTAAGTGGCTGTTGTGTTGTCCTTGAGGGCTTGAACCCACGTGCCAGGGACTTTCATGGCTGGTCCTGGCAGAAGCTGCAAACCACACTGGACAACCGCTGACGACTGTCAGCCACCCATATGATAATAAATCAGCACAGATATTATTTTTAAACCACTGGGCTCTTGCTATGCTTCTTTTCACTAAGCTGCTTTTGGCCTTGCTGCCCCCTCCCCCCCCACTGTATCTATAGGATTCTCCCCCTCCTGTGGGCTTAGTCAAATGACCGTCAGTTTTAAAAAACTCAATGCAAGTCTATCTTGTCTCATAAACATTCATTCATTCATTCATTCATTCAAGAGACACTTTTTGAGCAACTACTAGATGCCAAGTCCCATTCTAGATGTAGGGATGAAGCTTATACTTGAGTGGTGAGAAGGGAGATAGAAAAATAAACAGAAAACTATATATATACATCTATATATATGTTATACTTACATACACGTACATATGTCTGATATATACATACACATGTGTATTTCCATACAAGCACATGAGATAGTGTAGGTGTGTATGTGTGTGTGTGTGTACACATATAAGTTGGCTGATATTGATTATTAAGACAAAAATAAAAGAAGATATGAAGAAAAAGTTTAAAGATGGGAGGCTTTGACTCAGACAGGCTGGCCAAGGCTGCCTTTTCTGGGGAAGTGACACGCCAGCAGAGGCCTAACTGAAATGAACATTTGTCTCAACAACTAGTACATGTAGAGTCAAATCCCTAGTTCTTAATTCTCCTAGTATATCTTATATTTATTCCATAAATATTTACCAAGCACTAACTCCATGTGAGATTCTTTTTTTTAAAGATTTTACTTATTTATTTATTTATTTATTTATTTATCTGAGAGAGAGAGAGAGTAGGCGTGGGGGGAGACGCAGAGGGAGAGGCCCAAGTAAACTCCATGCTCAGTGCAGAGCCGGATACGGGGCTCGATCCCACAACCGTGAAATCATGACCTGAGCTGAAATCGAGAGTCGGACCTTCACCAACCGAGCCACCCGGGCACCCCCATGTGATTCTGTGGGCTAGATGATGGGTACACCGTGGGGAAGGAAGTGGGCCTGGCTCTGCCCATGTGGAGCTCAGGGTCTAGGGCCGGGACAGGTGGCATTAGACACACAGACACAATAAGGGGTGCGGGGACCAGCTATGGTCTCCCTGCTGCTTCTTTATCTTTGACAAAATCTAAAGCGGGGCTGGCAGGTAGCAGGCCCTAGGGGAAGAGTCCGCGGATAGCTGTCCTAATCTCGGCTAAGCGATCCAGGAAGCGTGAAGTTTCCACTACGACGGCAACGAGGCCATCTGTGGGATGCAGCTCGGACATGAACTCGGGTTTAAAGCCGATAGCTGCAACACAACTCTCACACCAACCTGCCATGTTCTAGTAGATATTTCGTTCATTTCGTTCATTCTTACAACCTGTGGCTTAGGTAGAGTTGAGCAAAACGGCCAGAATGGGCGATTTTCAGTTGCAAAGAACTTTTGAGGCTACTTAATCCAACCTGGGTTCCTTTCCTCGGCGTTTCTGAGAAGCGGCCAGCTGTCTGTGCTTCAACAACACTAATAACAGAGCTCCCGTGGTGCTCACAGCAATCTCTTCCCTTTCTTGGCCGCCCAACAGCTGGTTAGTGGTCAGGAGGGATCAATTTCATTTCTCCTGACTCCCAGTCCAGTGCTCTTTGCATTGGGACCCTCTTGAGACAGGACTGGCGTCAGGCCAGGGCTGAGGAGGCCTTCAATGGAGGAGCCCTGGCCCGGGAGGGAGGCTGAGCTCCAGATCACCCCAGATAAGCCCGAGCCCCTCTTCCTGGTTCGGAGGCTCTCCGTCTACCCTGGTGAGCCCTGCCCCCAAGCGCGTGCCCCCAAGAAGCACAACCAGAGCACCATGACCAGATCCCAATGCAAACACACATTATACAGAGGTACAGGCTGTCCCGTGGATTAGTATTTTGAAATAGATGGTGTGTGTGGGGGGGGGTTCGTTTAATCCAATTCTGACAACTGTTTATGGAGAGGAAAGTATGGATGGCTCGGCAGCACTGGCAAGGATTTTTGGCTTTCAAACGTCTCCTCTACTTTACTAAGCTCGCCAAAAATACAAGCCGCGGGCAGCGTGCTCCAGGCAGGCCATGGCGAACAAGTCCATGTAAGGACACGGGAGCACCAGGAGGCTCTCCAGGCGAGATGTGAGCCCACAGCGGCAAGGGCCGGCGTGTAAGGGACTGCCTCCCCTCTCCTCCTCCCTTCTCCACACCTGGCTCCCGGGAGTCCCCAAAGTCCCCCTGAGTGCTGTAACCATGCCCTGGGAGTGTGGCACCCCAGAGCCCTGCTGCACACTGGTTGTGAGTGCGGAGGCACACAGCAGCGACAGCAGGGCACTTCCCAACCTCTGCGCAGGAGGCGGACCCTGGCAGCCGGGGGAACCAGCAGGAGAGGGTGCAGAGTGCGCTGGGGGACTCAGAAATCCCTGAAGCTAGGAGTCAGAGCCCCAACCCTCCTGCTGGGAGTGGCTGGGAGCAGTCAGAGCATTGAACCCCTCGCATTTACTCACGGCTGGGGGAAGGGGATGGAAGGAAACTCACTCATTTACTGGATTATCGAGCCAGAGAATTGGGCATTTAAATATCACCTCACCCCATGCTTAATTTTTCTTTCTTTTTTTTTAGTTTTGTGATCCTTGGTTTATATGAAATCTCAGCTGCAACATAAACAAATAAAGAAGATAAGGCCTGAGCCGCCCTGGGATCAGAGGGCTGGAAAGATTCCCAATTATCCCTCACTAAACCATCTCTCCCCAGGCAATGGCCCTGAAGTGGACCCTACAGACCCTGTGGAGAGCACCATTCAGGACCACCAAATCAGTCAGTCATCTTTCATTCTACACACAAGGAAACTGAGGCCTCGAGAAAAAGGGCAGGCTCAAAGCCACCCTGCCAGCTCCCCTGGCTTACAGGTACCTTGGCCCAAGCTCTTTCTGCCCCACACAGCATCCTGAGGAGGGTGTCCTTCCCCTGACGTCCACTCAGACGGACATTCAGAAGCTTCTCTGAAGAAGGGGGCTTCCTTCAAGCCATTATATCTATGAGTTTCTTCCTTTGATGGAGTTGCCTCGAGTCAGTTAACAGAGCACGGCCTAGTCAATGAGTTGGCAAGCTGGCCAGTAGCCATGTGTTGATGAGGCTTGGGAACGAGGAAAGCAGCTCATTCGGCAAGTGTCACTGGGCCCAGGGTGGTCTACACTTTCTGGAACAGTTTTCACCCATACGTTATTTCTCATGCCTCCCAATACCCCTGTCAAGTTCTAAAAGGGAAGGAATTCTCCGTCCCATTTTATACTTGAAGGAAGTGCAGCATAAAGGGCTCAAACAACTTCTCTGAGATGGAGAAAAGTCATAGCAAAGTTGAGAGTTAAATATAGATTTCCTGACATAGTTTAGGACTCATTCAACCTCATTATACTGCCTGCTCTGAAAATATGCTCTCTACGTCTGGGCTGTTTTCTTGGACACTTTATCCCACATTCCCCAAATAGGGCAACTCCAATCCATGCTTCATCGGCAGACGTGAGGTAGAGTCTCAGTATCAGATTCCCCTGTGACCTGGACTGGAACCATATTTACACAAATGATGTTTAGGAAATTTGAGGGTTTGAGAAGAATTTAATAAATATTTGTGGAATGAAAAAAAAAGAGAGAGAGAGAGAGAAACAGAGCGGGGAGAGAGAGAGAGAAAGATGGAAGGAAGGAAAGAAACATCTGGGGGGGGGGCAGTAAGCGGTGGATTTTTCTCTAGGAGAAAACTCTGAGGAATGTTTCATTGTGGAATCATGATTCCCGGTCACACGAACTTCAGTCAATCTGGAAATGAGACATCGGAAAAAGGACAGGTGTTTGTTTGGACTGAGAGCAGCACTGATGGGATGACTGGAAAGGGCAAGAGTGTGGCTGAGGGGAAACTTCTTGGAGTTGTCTAGTAGGTTGGGATCTTAACTCCTAGGCCCTAGTGGGGTGGTACGGGATGAGTGTCTAGTCTTCTTGCCCCATTCCCTCATCTGTAGCGAGGGTCACAATAGCTACCTTGTGGGCTGATCCCAGGGACAGAGATGAAAGGAGTGAAGTGCCTTGCCCCGGCGCTCAGTAGGTGGAGTAGGTGCACGTGCGTGACTCTTCCCAAGCCTCCCTTTCCTCCAATCTAACCACATTCCACTTAAGTGAAACCCAGCTCTGGTGCCAGAAGCCTTCCCTGCATTCTTGTTCGACTACATCTTATCTCCAATGTCTAGCATCTGATTGCTACAATTCGTCAATACTGAACATTTGAACCCTGTGATGGTGAATTTTATGCGTCAACATGACCGGGCTAAGGGAAGCCCTGGGAGCTGGTGAAACATTTCTGGGTGTGTCTGTGAGGATATTTCTAGATGAGACTAGCATTTGAATCTGTAGACTGAGTAAGAGTTGCCCTCACCAACGTGGATAGGCCTCACCCAGTCTGTTGAGGGCCCCACTAGAACAAAAAGGCAAGAGAAGGATGAATTTGCCCTCTGCTTGATCTAGAACATCGATCTTCTCCTGCCCTCAGACATCAGAACTCCTTGTTCTTACACCTTTGGACTTGGACTCAAACACACCATTGGCTCCCCCGTTTCTTGGGCCTTGGGTTTGGATTGGAACTCCTCCTCCCCCACCAGCTTTCCACCAGCCTCCACAATCACTGAGACAATTCCACAGAATACATCTCCTTCTGTATATGGATGCATATCTCGCTGGTTCTGTTTCCTTGGAGAACCCTAACACAAACCCTTGATAATTTATTGTTAAATTTATAAATATCTTTTCTTCCAAACAATCCTCCGACTCCTTGAGGTCTGGGGTCACATTCACTCTTAAATTCCCACGGTGTTTGGCATAGGGCTGGGCACACTATTAAGTACCTGTGTATACTTATTAAATGAGTCACTGGTTAGTTGAATGTCTTATACCTCCACTTGATAGTGTCCTTTTGACTGGAAAAAAAAAAGTGGTTTTATAGTGCTTCTCTGAGTCACCAAATGAAACCCTACACATCCTTCAGGGACTAGTCCTTGCGTATATTTCTGAAACTGAGAGAACTGCTTGGACAGCGGTCATCTGGTGCATAATGGAGTGAGGGAAAAAACAGCGGGCAAATGTTTCCCGCACGCTCCTCTGAGGATGCCCCATTATATCAGGAATCTCGGGCTGCCAACTTAGAGACACAGTCGACGACATTTCTTCAACATATTTCCACAATTATATTCACATCAATTTAATGCACACATTTACAATGCCATAATGATATCAGCCACAACCTGAGCCATTTACTTAGTAAGCCTTAATATTTTTTTAATGGACTCCTTCGCTGTCTACGATCCATGAAGGAATTAAAATAGGCCTTGATTTTGAAAATCAGAGCTCATTCCATGAGCCAGGTGCTAAGGCAGCTCTTGTCAGAATGTAAGCCTGAGTAGTCTTGGCATGACAGTGTTCGGAGAAAGTGTATTGTCAAGATCACTAGATTGGGAACTGAAGCCCAGTTTCAAGTCCTGTTTCTGTCACTAAATTACTTGGTCTGTAACATGAAGGGATTGGTCATGATGACATTTTAGGCTCCTTCTAGATTCAATGTCCTAAAACCAAACCAAACCAAACCAAAACAAAAAAACCTGACCTCAGTATCTAAACCTCAGTCCCAAACCTGGTCTAATCAGTAACATTTGATAGCATCCATTCTTATCTGTCCCTATCACTCCTACCATCATTTCATTACAGACTCTTAGGAAAAAATGGCTCTCCTTCTATTTGAATCTACAGGGTAATAGTCCACTCACAGAGCAAAGACAATGCCAAATCCGTTCGTTTACTGCTAACCTTTCCCTGCCTTATAGAGAAACTGTGACATTGATCATGCCCAGGAAAAACAAGCTACATCAAACTAAAAATCAAACTTCAAACCTGAGTGTTGAAATGGTGAAACAAAATGTAATGCATGATTTCCCCAGCCACTCAAGTGAACTCTGCATTGCCTAAGAACAGAATATTTCCTAGAGGGCAGGGCCTTGCTTCCTTAGTCAAATTCTGTCCTACGCTAGTGTGTTCATAATCAACAGCTAATAGTGATGGTCAAGTTTTGAATGACAAATACCCTCATCCCAGGCAACTCATGATACCGCAATTTACTTTGAATTGACATCTGTGCAAAGCATTTACAAGTAGCCCAAGGAAACCACACACAACATGAAACAAAGGCATGTCTTGGGCTGGAGTAAGGGAGATGAGGATGGCTTCTGCAGCTCCGGACACTCTCCTGCCAGCCTAGAGTCTGTCCCTATCTGAGGACAGAAGCTATAGACACACGGCCAGGTCTGGGAATCCGTCCTGAACCCTGTATGGTTTTGTTAAGCTCACCAGAACGGCATGCAAGTTCCATATTTCAAAAGGCTGAGAAAGGAATAGATGGAAGGTGGAAACAGAAAATAAACCAATGAAACCAAGCCTCCTGAGTTAACTAAAAATGGAACTTGTCCAGCCATAGTGTTATGTCCCCTGACCTGCACTCGGCAAGCTGTGGGCCATTTGGAGACGTCTGCGGGAGCACACTGGAAACAACATACAGTTCCAGGCTGACCATGGCAGAGACTCACATTCTACTTACTGCTTCATGGCACCACAAGGCTCTAATATGAATAGGTAGGGGCAGCCAGGGTGAGCTCACGGCCCAGCCCTTCCCTTGCTGGAGTGCAGAAAACCCACTTTCTTTCCTGCTCTAGCCTTTTCCAAGAGCATTCCTCTCTGTTCCCCAGGCCCTTCCTTCACTAAGTGTTCCAGCCACACACACCACCCTTCAGTCCTAACCTACCTCCATCCTGGGTCTTCCATGAAACTGACCCTACATACTCCATCCACTTCCATCTTTCCTCAGGACACCCACAGTGCCAATGGTTTGAATTAGGAAGTTTACACTTGAATCTAACTATGAGACAGCCTTGAGAGCAGGAGCCCCAAGAAGCTCAAGGCATGGGCCTTGAGACTTGCCTGTAAATCTGTGCCTCCTCCATAGCGTCCGTCCCGGTCCCCGGCATGTAGTTAGGCAATGGTGAGTCCTGGTGCAATGTCTACTAGAGAAAAGATATGGGCAGCTGAACAGTGTAGAACAGGCCCTTGAGGATGAAGAATCTCGCCGGAGAGCTCAGAGAGGCTCATAGTAAGGTCTGGGTGTGCTGGGAGAATTTAGACAGGAGAAGCAGAGCTGGGAGAGCATTACCGCCTCACGGTGAGAGGCCTAGGTGGGTGGCATCATTTCTCTACCTTGGATGAGATGCTGTTTTCAACTTCTCCAGATTAAACAATGCAATTGCTTTGCCTTAGCATTAGGGAGATAAAGCTCTTTGTTTCTGAGCCCACTCCTAGTAAGAGAAAGGTGCTGCGGGGATGCTAGCTTTCAGGAAGGAGCCATCGTCAGCCCAAATGAAGGGCTCCTGGTCTGTTAAGAATCCAAACAAAACCCGCAGGTGCTCTGAAAGCAGCCGGCTGGCAGGCGGCGGAGCAGCTTCCGGGTGCTAACCTGCATTCTGTGGAGAGTCTTTGAAAGTCACTTAATTTTCCTCATCGGAGAATATCATTTGCAGGGCGAGAGGGCAGAGCAATGGCTCTCTAAGGGCCCTTCAGCTCGCAATTCTCTGCCTCGCTCTGCACTGCAAGACAGGTCCCGCTTCGGGAGCTGGTGGCATTTCGGTAACTGCAGCCACAGCCAGCTGCGGACAACGGGGCTGATCACAGTGGACCAAAATGCCTCTTGTCACAGACACAAAGTTGCCCTCCCCTCCCCTCGAATTCAGGGCCAGGCCCAACAGTGTTTTGATTTTATGGAAACTCGCTCTCACTTTTCCTCTCTTTTTAAAAGAAATCACACCTTCGGACAGCCGGCATTGCAAAGCGGTAACTCGGGTCCACACGCAGGGTGTGACGTGGCACTTGGCCCCCATGTCAACACCGCCAGCGCTCCTGGCCGTCACCTTCCCCATTACTGCAAAGATGGTGCCGCGTGGGTGGGGAGGGGGGACGGGGAGGGGGGCAACCCCGAGGCCTGTAAACTGAAAACGCGCGGGAGTCATTGGCTGGAATCCCCTGTGAAGAGGCGCTAGATGGGATCTATCAGGAGAAATAACCCCTTCTGGCTGCCGACAGCATCAGACCAAACCGGCAGCTCTCGTGTGTACTTACAGAACAAAACAAACAAACAAAAACCTTGCTGGCTGGCGGGCATTGGGGGCAAGAGATGGCCTTTCCCCGGGGGAAGAAGGGTGGCCAAGAAGGACAGGAAGGCTTCGTCGTCACAGGTACTTCTGACGCTGACCTTGGCAGGACACCTGCCTGCCTCACGGATATGTGGGCATGGCCCTTTCACAAACATGGGGCAGAATTTCAATCCAGTTCAGTTTACTTCGGGGGAAATCAGTCAATAGGTATATGCTCTGGGTCACCATGAAGCAGCTCCTTTCGTCTTCTCAACTCCATCAAAGACACAGAGGTTTGGGAAAAGCAGGTTTGGCCCTAATGAAGCAGCGAAGGGAGGACAAGAGCCCCAGGAGCAGCTCCCCTTCCCCCGCCTCTCCTTGCTCTCCTCACCGCCCCCCCCAACTGTCTCCTGAATCAGCCCCTCATGGTTAGTCCCCGAGGGTGTCCTGTTATTCTCAAACAGCGGTGGCGTTGACGGCAAGTTACATCATGAAGGCCACAGAATGAAGTCAGGGCTTTGTTACTGAGAGCCTCCTGCTCCCCGCAGGAAACATTCTCGGCAAGCACGAGGCACTGTCTGGGTGCAGTCCCTGAGCCCAGCAACCCAGGAGGCAGGTGCCTCGTAGCCTCCAGACTGTGTCACCCCGTGGTTATGAAATCAGCGTTAGCTTTCTATAAACACGACGGGAATTCAGGGAAAGGAGAGCATGGTGTGGTCTGGAGGAGACTTGGAACATGTTTCCTTGGAGCCATGGGATTTAGACCTTGAGAGTCTTTCAATTTCTAAGAACTGAAAGCTGATTCTCTGATCACCATATATAAAGTGATAAAATTTCATTTGACCCGAAAGAGACAAGAAAAAGAATGCCTGGCAAACTGACGTAGTGCCTCTCAGATCCATCCTGGACATGCCTCCTTTAAATCTCTATAATTTTGACATAAGGAACAACCTGTCCATGCCTTAGTTTTGTCATCTGGAAGATGGGGATAATAATAACTGTGATGACTTTATAGGGCTATGGTTATAATTAAACAGCATATTGCATACAGAGCACACAACATAATGTCCTACCTTCCATAAACTTAGCTAATGTAACTGTGAGGCTAACATTAGTTACTCTAAATAGTAGGAAGAGGAAGGGAGAAGGAAGAGCTGTGGTTGGATTGCTCTCAGCTTGCAGTCACTCAGAATCCAGCCCAGAAGCAGGGAGGCTATGCCACTCCGTCCCAAGTTCAGAAGGGCAGGCTGCACAAGAAAACCTCACAGCCTTGAGCCTGGACCAGGATGGTCTCCCTTGTCTCACTGCTCTGGCTTGCATTTGGAGTCCGTAATCAAAATGAAAGGTGGCCAAGCACACATCCCCAGACTGGATCCTTGGATTCTGATCTATTCTAATAATGGGTTTTCCCCCCAGAGGCGGGGTGGAGTCTGCAGGGAGCAGGGAAATGCTCTCCACTTGGACCCACTCTCCAGATACCAACCTTTCAAGACACAGACCCATTTGTGGTCTAATTCTCTATGCACTGCCAGCTTTCCATTTCTCCTTCTTTTTCCTTCCCTCCAACTGCTCCTCCCTTCTCTCTTTTCTGACAGTAACCCTATCCCACCTTCAGGTAGGTGAGACCATCTCCCTGTTTGGACTCAGAACTTAGTGATTCTAACAGAGGGACTCAGCAGCATCCTGGCTCCTGTGTAAACTGGAAGGCATCATCTTTTCCAATGAGTCCAGAAGCAGGACAACAATAATACCAGTCATGACTTAACAATGCGAGGATAATATGAAGGGCAAAAGCAGATTTTTTCTGAAAATGAGGAATTAAAATTAGTTTAGTACGTCTTTTTAATTAGTTTAGTATTTTTAACATTTAAAGCAAGTGCACAAATCATCGATCTTTTTAAACAGAGGAGAAAATGGAGGCCTAAAAGACCTAGGATAGCCCTTTTTTTCTTTTTCTTCAGAAATTGACAAGCTTATCCTAAAATTCCTTTGGGAATGTCAGGCGCCGAGAATAACTAAAACAATCTTGAAAAATAACGAAGTCGGAAGTCTCATACTTCCTGATTTCAAAATTTACTACCAACTACAGAAATCAAGAAAGCATGGTATTGACCTAAAGACAGACACATAGATCAATAGAAAAGAATTGATCGTCCAGAAATAAACTCTTACATGTATTGCCTATTGACTTTAGGTAAAAGTGCTAAGGTAATACAATGCGGGGGGGAAAAAAACTCTTTTCAATGAATGGTGCTGGGACAACTATATACATACAGGAGGAGAAGTAGTAGGATCCCTACTTCACACCATATACAAAAGTTACCTCGAAATAGACCACAGACCTACATGTAACAGCAAAAGTGTAAAACTCCTGAAAACATAAGAGTACATTTTCCTGATCTGTGGTTAGGCAAAGCCGTCTTGGGTATGGCACTAAAACATAAGCAACAAGAAAAAAGGAAGTAAATTGGACTTCATCAAAATTAAACACTTTTGTGCCTCAAAGGTGATCATCAAGAAAATAAAAGGACAACCCACAGCATGAGAGAAAATATTTGCAACTCATAGATCTGATGAGAGACTCGTATTTCAGAATGTTTCCTACAAAATAATAAGATAAGCAACTCAATTTAAAAATGGGTAAAAATTTGAATAGACATTCTTCCCCCCAAAATATGCATGTAGCCAAAAGCAAATGAAAAGATGTTCAAACTCTCTCCCTCTCTCTCAAATAAATAAGTAAACCTTAAAAAAAAAATGGGGCACCTGGGTGGCTCAGTCAGCTAAGTATCTGACTTTGGCTCAGGTCATGATCTTGGGCAGGATCCCAGGATCAAGCCCTGTGTGCAGTGGGCTCTGTGCTCAGTGGGGAGTCTGCTTGAGGATTCTCTCTCTGCCCCTCCCCCCATTCACATGCTCTTTCTCTCTTTCAAATAAATAAATCAATCTTTAAAAAAAAGATGCTCAACATCATTACCTATTAGGAAAAAGCACATCAAAATCACAATGAGATGCCACATCATATCTATTAGGGTACTTATAATAAAGAAGATGGACAGGAGCAAATGTTGGTGAGGATATAGAGATGTGGAAATCCGCATACGTTACGAGTGCTGTACCTGCTTTAGAAAACAACCTGAAACTTCCTCAAAAAGCTAAACATAGTTACCATATGACCTAGCAATTCCACTCCAAGGTATATATCCAAGAGAACTGAGAACACAGGTTCACATAAAACAAATACATAACCACTCACAGCATCATTTTTAATGAAAGCCAAAAGTGAAAATAACCCAAATGTCCATTAGCTATTGAATGAATAAAATGTGGTGTATCCTTACCATGGAATATTATGTAGTCATAAAAAAGAATGAAACACTGATATATACTGTAGCACAAATAAACCTTGAAAACATTATGCTAAGTGAAAGAAACCAGGCACAAAAGGCTATGTATTGTGTGTTTCTACTCATGCAAGTTGTCCAGAATAGGCTAATCTAGAAACAGAAAGTAGGTTGGTCGTTTCTAGGGACTGAAGAGAGTACAGTAATTGTTTATGGATAAAGAGGAAGAGGAATGGTTTATGGATAGAAGATTTTTTTGGGGGGGTGGAAATTATGAAGATGTTCCAGAATTAGATAGCGGTATTGACTGCACGAATCTGCAAATACACTAACAATCACTGAATCGTATACTTCAAAAGGGTGAATGTTACAGTGTGTAATTATACTTCATTAAATCTGTTATTAAAAGCAAAATAAGAGCTTAAGAGAGTTACCAGGGTCACAGAATCATTGACCTGACAACCTAAACAGGATTAGACTAGTCTGGTCACTTAATTTATATCTCCATTTTCATATTCTTCTTTTGTGTCTTTTCATGTTTCCTATCTTGTTTTGTCCCTCTTTGAAGCCATTTAAAATCAAGTCTACAATAAAGAGAGCTATGAATAAACATATAAAACTAATTTTATATTAGTTCCAGGCAAATTTTAGTTCCTAACACAACTTGGGACACTTCTTATTATATTGCATTTCTTCGTTCTTCTAAAAAAAAAAAAAAAAAAAAGGAGGCCACTCTTTCTGTGCTCTGGCAGTCTCTCTTGATGAAAGTGATATCTGAAGAGTAGTTTGTCTAAAATTTTATTTTTGTGGAAGTATTTTCTCCCTTCAAATCTCACCTGGTGAACTAACTATGTACAAAAGTTGCTAAGAACGTGAAGAACGCTGAGAAAAGACAGAGTGGATGCTAGTCACTCAGTTATTGCTGCCATTATCAGAAGAGGGAGAAGGTAGCCCCTAGCCACTTCCCTGGAGCCTTCTCAAGAGTGCAATTCTGGTGTTTCAGCCTCCTCTTAAGTAAGTTCCAAGAATCACAAGCAGTCTCCAGACTCAGCTGGAAAGACAGAGACTTCCAGTGTCTCCTGGAGTCTTGGTGCTAGTGACCCCATCTACACAAAGCCTGGATGCTTCCCAAGTAGCAGTCAGAGGTTTCATCACACAGCGCCTGACCTCTCTGGTCCGCAAGACTGCTGCAAGGGCACGTGGAAAGGCAAGGGTGGCCAGCCGCTGATTCTGAGCACTGGCTCTGAGTGCTCCCATGCTGAGGCAATGCTGCTCAAAGTCTGGAGAGAAAAAATCCTAAACCGCAGCCCATGGGAGCATCAGCTCGGAGGGAAGGGGCTGGAAGAGTTTTCCCAAAGCATTTTCCAGTTCTGAGAAACTCCTCTGTCACATCTCCAAGTCAATTCATTTCTGTGTGACTCCGCCTGACGTTGGCTAGAGTTCTAGAACCTCTGAAAAGCTTGATCTGGGATGATGAGACCTTGGATCAGAGCTGGAGGGACCACAGTGAGTGGATGCCGAACACTGTGGAATGCTTGGGTCTCGCTGAGGGATCTCTGAGCTCCTGGTGTGCCCAGCTAAGTCCTCGTGCCTTTGGTATTAGAGCCTTTTACTTATCAGAGAACTCTCTCAGGACCCAGCATGGAAATCTGAGTCCTGGTAATTAATTAACTAATTAATTTCATCCATACATATTTACTGAATGTCTAAGATGTTTTAGGTGATATGATAGGACCTGGGATACATATTTCTTATGCTCCTAAATTCTGTAAGAGTGAACATTCGAGCTTCTGGAACTCCCCAGAGGATGCCAGCTTCCTGTTCTAATAGAGCTTCAGCCATCACCACCATGTCCCTATACTTCTCCTGCCCAGGAAAAAGGTCTCTAGTTTCACTCATCCTTTCCTCTAGACGGGCTTCCTGGACTCCCACCATCTTGGCTTGTTGTCTTTTGTTTCAGCGCTGGTTTTTCAATATCCCCTTTAAATGTGGTACCTGGCCACTGCTGGACCCATGTACTTTCCTGAAGCTACTGCCTCTCTTACCACAGACTCTGATATTTCTGTTCATGGGGCTTACATTTTTCCTTTTACCCTTTTCATTTTGAAGTCACCTAAAACTTCGCGTCAAAGATTGCTAGCTCTTCATAAAAAAAAACAAAACAAACAAAAAACAAATCTCTTGCTTGGGCATGCTGTTAGATTATATTTTCCAGATTCCCTTTGGTTAGATGGCTCCCAGAATGAATTCTAGCAAGTGGCATATGAGCAGAAGAGATGTGTGCCATTTCTCAAACAAGTATTTAGAGAAATGGATGCCCTCTGCCATGCCCCTTTTCCTTGTTTTTCTAATTTGATTCAAGGAGATAAGACCTTAGCAGATGGCAGAGCCACAAGATAGGAGGAGCTTAGGTCCCTGAATCACTACACAGAGAGGTACTAATAATCACTGACCAGAAACATTTGGCCGTGAACTGTCACATATTTGTTTAGTCCGTCTAGCCGACCCTAACTAATATAAATAACCAGGTCTTCTTTCAGATTAACTGTCATCAAGGCAAACCCATTCCAGATTGTGCCTGTATTAGCTAATTTCAAATAATTATAGGATTTTGTATTGCTAAGTTTGTACAAATGGCCTTAAATTTGGGGAGGATTTTTTATTTTTTATTTTTGTAATATAGGCCTCATTCATAATGCAACTTGGCATCTTTCGATATGAGAAAAATGCTCTAAGGAGGGCATTTAAACCAACAGTGTTACACCTGCAAGACCTGAGTATTCAAGGCAAAATGAATAAAAGCTACAAATGCCTAGACAAGAAGAGGTGAGCACTGACCCCCTCCAGGCAGGGAACCATGGGTAGCTTTGTGTTTGTGTTGTGTTTTGTGTGCCCATGTTGTCAGAAGTCCAGAAATCTTATGCTTAAACAAAAAAGGGGCCGTTCATTTCACCCTTATCTTTTAAAAAGAGGTAGTGTCATAGATTTTGTAGCATGGATCCACACTAAACCTGGTCTCTAAAGTAATCGTATTTCCTGTTTGTAAAATTCAGTTCTGTTAATTCATTCATTTATTCATCCATCCAGTCATCCATTCAGCAAATATGTTTCAATAGCCTGCTGTAGCCTCAGTGCTGTAGGAGGCTTTATGTAGGATAATAAGAATTAGAAGATATGGCTCCAAGTCCAACAGACCTCATAATTTAATGTGGAGGCAAGCTATATATAAGGAAAAATAAATGAAATGTCAAGGATTAAATAACAACTTCAGACCATCCAATGAGCAGTACAGGTATTAAGTGTCAAAGAGTTTTCAGGAAGAAGATTGATAAATCAATTCAATTTAAGTAATATGGTATTCATTGAGCACCTACCATGTGACATCAGATGGATTTGTTCTGACGGTTGTTTTAAGATTTTAATTTCAATAAGCATTTATTTTGTGGCTAGTCTGTGCTAAGCACGGGGGACAAGGATGGTGTAGGAAGCTGACTGAAGAGAAAAAGAGAGTGAAGGACAGGTGTTATATGATGATGATGGCAATGGTATTTGTCCACTTCAAAAGCCTGGCCTGTGTCATAAAGTCTTTGAGGGCAAGTGCTGCTCCTTGCATTTCTTTGTTTCTCTCTCTCATCATCTGTGTCTCCTCCCTGGAGTCCCCCTTGGGCTCCCCGTAGCTGGGTTTACAAGCTCTCTCACCGGATGGCTGGGAAGGGAAGGGGATCCACACTGCTGGCAATATCAGACAGTGATGTATTTATACACCTTCTCCTTGACACTGAGGGGCAACCAAAGGAAGATAAAATCCTCTGGTCTCCTTGAGTGAGACAGCAGGTGTATACATATCAGAAAGGCACTGACCAGAGTAGGAGGGAAACAAAATCTGCATCGCGCACCTAAAATTCATTTTTCACATGGAAAGAATGGTTATGGTGGAAATCTTTGGTGTGAGTAAATGTTTAACTGATGTGGAATGCGTGTTCATTTCGTGTGTGCAGTAATGGTAACACGGCTCTGTGCAGGATGTCCCTTGCTATTTGGACATGCACGCTGAAGCAGGTAGCAGTACGCAGTCATGCTGCCTGCCATCTACTTCTCAAATAGGTCATCACCTTTGGTGAATTTTGATGGTAAACGGTATATGGATGTTTATCATATTCTTTCAAATTTTTGTATTTTTCAATATTTTCATAGGAAAACACTGGTTAGAAAATGCCTGTTTACCAGGTGTGATTTGGGGCCACTCAAAGGCCATGTTGAAGGCTCCCCACCCACCTCCATCCACTGCTAGTCTACTCTATCTCTGCCTCCACTTTCTTTGCCTCCAACCCAATTTAGCTGAAGGGTTTCATTCATATTAAAATGTACACATAGCAAACGGTGTTAGTAATTAGTTACACTACATTATGTACGAATGAATGCCTAATATACAGGCTATTTAGAGGTGATGGAAGGAAAGAACCTTGGAGTTTACATAAGACTCCTTCCTGCATGAGAGAGAGAGAGGAAAGAGAAAAATGAAGGTGAGGGAAGAGCTCCAGAGCAGTGCTGATCAACAGAACTTTCTCCAGTGATATAAATATTGTGCATCTGCACTATCCAGGGTGGCGGACATTAACCACATCTAACTACTGGCTACTTTCAAAGTATCCACTGTGACTAAGGAACTGAGCTACGGAACTAAGCAAACTGAGCTTGCTTGCACAATGCAAGTTTCAACTGCATGGGTCCACTTATACACACATTTTTTTTTCAATAAATACAGTACAGTACCGTAAATGTATTTTTTCTTCCTTATAATATTCTTAACATTTTCTTTTCTCTAGCTTACTTTATTGCAAGGACACAGCATACAAAACATATAACATACAAAATATGTGTTAATTGACGGTTTATGTTATCGGTAAGGCTTCTGGTCAACAGTAGGCTATTAGTAGTTAAGTTTTGGGGGAGTCAAAGATTGTACGTGGATTTCCGACCACGTGGGGACTCAGCACTCCTAACCCCTTGTTGTTCAAGGTCAACTGAAATTTTACTTAATTTTGATTAATTCAAACTTAAATAGCCACATGTGGCTTAGTGGCTAATAGAGTGAACTATGGAGCTCCAGAGGGACTTGAGTCCGTGAAAGGGACCTGAGTCAGAATAACTAGGTTTTATAAGTGAGTTGGTAACTAGAGGGTGAACATTTCCTATGAGAATTAAAAAGATATGTTAAGATGTATAATTGGTGGGGAAAGAATGAAAGAGGAAAAGCGGTGGTTCTCAATGGTCCACACTACTAGGAACACTTGTCCCTGGGTACTATTTCTAATTGGTCAAGTCACAATTACTGCAGAGCAGATCAGCCCAGTATCAAATCTCTCCATATTGTCTATACATGCAGCATATTTATGCATCGAGTGCAGTAAATGATGGGCTATTATGACAGGACAGGTGGATTCTAGGAGATGGGATACATCAATCCTCAGGATCTTTCCAGGCCTACTGAGTGGGTTAAATGCCACAGGCAAAGGGTCATGTTACCCACTGCTCCACCTTCCTTACCCCTATCTCCACAAAAAGCTTCAGCCAAGAGGAAAAGGCTGCCTCCCACGTAACAATGAGCCCAAGTGCTGCCCCTCCAGGGCCCAGAAGTCACACCCCTGGAGCAAAGATGATGCTAAAAACACAAAGGATCAGGAAAAGACTCAGTTCATGAGATGGGTCTGTTTGGCCTCAAAAGCTAGAATCTCCAAAGTCTATCTCCTGCTGACTTTATTTTTTTTTTTTTTCAGCTTTTTGGTGTCATCACTGCTGCCTGAACAAAGGACAATGGAAGTCCAGTCTCCTCCCAGAACAGAGAGAAGAGCACAGAACAGTCGGTGCTGCACACGAATGCAGACCCAGGGATGAATCCTCATGCCGGGAGGGGGAAGGTGGGAAGGAGGGAGCCTATCAAAGTGAGAGGCAGCTAATTCCCCCAAAAGCAAGAGAATTAAACTAAAATAACATTATTAGCTTAAGTGAGGAAGGGGAATCTTCTCAGGGTGTCAGATTAAACAGTTTTGCTCAGTTTTACATATTTAAGACCCATGTGCACTTTATGGCCTTTGTGGAGTTAAGTGGATTCGTATGTTAAATTAAAACATGAGGGCAGAGGAGGGATTGGGATTGTTTCTAGTATTACTTGGCAGAATACAAGGGGCCCCAGACTCATACTGGAGAGGCCTGGGCTCAAATCCACCCACACCCTTCCTCCTGGTCCAAATGCCCGGAGCAATCATTTCAATACCCAGCCAATCTCTTACACGGGGTGGTTGTGGCAGCCCTCTGCGAGCAGGATTGAGAATGAAGCCTGAGTGCCCTAACTCAGTGGCTCTCCAACTTGACTGTGCTCAGAATCACCTGAAGGGTCAGTTACAACTCCCCTAGTAGGCCTGGAGTGGAACCTGAGAACGCGCATTTCCACCAAGTTCCCAGGTGATGCTGTTGCCGCTGGTCTGGGGACCACTCTTTGAAAACGAATGTCCCAAGGGGTTCGCTGTACGTACTACCTTAATTGTTCTTCTATGCCTCTAGAATGGTACCAGCTATGTATCATTTTCGGAGAATGGAGAAGAGTCAGTCACTCGAATCATTTTCTGTAAGACCTTATTCTCTCATGGATCCCAGGCTGGCGGCCAAGGATCAATGGGAGGAACATTTCAGGTGCATTCGGCATCCTAAGGCAGCATCAAGATACACGCCTTTGTAATCATCCACAATCTGGTGCTGGCGTCTTCTTACGTTTGCTCTTTGCTTTACATTTGGACTGCTGAATTTCTTTGTTTTAGGAGAAGGGGCTCTCAAACATGAGCCATGCATCAAAATCATCTGCAAGGCTTGTTAAATGCAGATTGCTGGATTGCTGGGCCCCATTCCCACATATAGCATCTGGGGGTAAGACCCGAGAACAGGCATTTCTAACAGGTGGGAGAGATGCTGCGTGTCCTGGGACCATACTCTGAAAGGACTGGTCTATTCGTCTCAGCTTTCTTTGTCTTCTACTTCCCTAGCCTTTAGTCCAGAGGTCAGCAAATTATGACCATCTGTTTTACTAAATAAAGTCTTATTGCAACACAGCTGCTCCCATTCATTTATGTATTGTCTGTGCCTGCTTTCAAACTGCAATGGCAGAGCTGAGTGCTCACAACAGGGACAGAAGAGCCTGCAAAGCCTAAAATATTTACTATCTGGCCCGTTAGAGAAAAAGCCGGCCATCTCCAGTGCTGGTCTTCTTTCTTCCCTTTACACATAACATTTCTTAAACGTCTTCCATAAATAAATATATATTCTTACATTTTACCATCACAATCATACAGATGGATTCCGGGTCCCTTCTAGATCACAGGGTCGAGTAATTTGTCCAAAGGCACACAGAATCTGAATCAGGACTGGGTGCGTGGTTGGTGGAGCCTAACGCCTAATGAAATGGGAAGGCTTCTTGTTCCAAAATTATGAAGAATTTCACGATGAGAGCAGAGCATCCAACCAAGTGTGGGGCCTTCGCAGTGCAGGGCCCTGTGTGACCTCACTGGCCACACTCCCCTGATCTGAGCAAGCACCCACTTGTGCCCCAGCCAGCTCTGAGGTCTGGAATTCTCTCCTGCATGGCTGACCCCCCAGGCTCATCCACCATGGCCAGCAGGCACTGCCATAGCTAACGACTGCAAGTTTCCTTTGGAGATGGAATCTTCTTTCTTGAGAAACCGCACCAGGTCTATTTCCAACATCCCTGAACTATGCCCTCCCTTAGCCCCCGTTATCTTCTTGGGGGACAAATGCATCTCCGAATTCCCAAAAAAAGCATGGGGAAGCCACTCAATAAACATGATTATTTATATTAAAAAAAAAAAAAGTTGCCCTCTTTGTCCCAGAGAGGCTTTAAAATAGCTTCTCTGTGAAGTTTTGCTGAATTAGTAGATTATCAGTAAAGGCCAAAGTGAAGCCAGACATCACAGGCATTACTGTTGTAATTTTTTTTTTTTTTAAGATTTTATTTATTTATTTGACAGAGAGAGAAAGAGAGAGAGAGTGTGCACACAAGCAGGGGGAGCAACAGAGGAAGAAGGAGAAGCAGACTCCCCACTGAGCAGGGAGCCCAATGTGGGGCTCAATCCCAGGACCCTGGGATCATGACCTGAGCCTAAGGCAGACGCTTAACTGAGCCACACAGGCGCCCCAACCGTTGTAGTTCTATTAAAGAGAAAAAGCAAAGCAATAAAGACATTATACCTTAATTTGCCACCACTCAAAATTTTGTGGATGACCCCAGACTAGAACCTGGTGTCCCTCAATGTGACATCCGGGGCTGTCTCCCCAAACTCGTGCCAGAGAGCATTTCCGTCTGGGCATGCATCCCATGAGTATTGAGGAGTAAGTGACAGCAGTTCCACAACACGTGCAAAGCCAAGCCAGTGATCATTTTAAAGAATGCGGCATCTCATGTTATTTGATCACTATATTCTCTGAGCATTTAATCCTTTCAAATATTTTGCAATCACTTCCTCTAATTACAGAGAAAACACATTGGAGTGATGTGCGTGCTCCAGAGCCTCCCCTCCTGTTTCCTTCTCTCTGTTTAATCAAGAATTTGAATCACCTTTCAGCTTCCTAATCCTATAATCCTAAAAGGAATTTACTCTGCTCCAAACTACGCTCGGCGAGATTCTGTGCAGTAGAACCTGGAGCCCTTGCACAGACCGTGAGAAAGGAGGACGAATTCCGGAGGCAGACTTCCTTCCCGAAACTCGGGAAATTTGGGCCGCTGGAGACATTCTCTTCTAGCTAATATTCTGAAGATGTAGACTTGGGATCCCTGCAGCAGATTTACCTGGAGGGCTCATTAAAATTCTAACATCTGGGTCTCATTCTAGCCATACTAAATTGGAGTTTGGAGACAGGGCATCTAGCTATCACCTATCTATATTTAAATTTTCCCATGTGATTCTCATGTGTTCTAAAATTGAGAATCAAGTGGCTAGCCGTCCACATTCTCATCCTACGTTCATTGTCTTTCTGTGTTACTTCTAGGAAACTCACGAGTGGTTGACATTACACGCTAGTTTAAAGATTATGATTTATAGGTTAAAGATTATGATTTATAGAGGCGACTGGGTGACTCTGTCGGTTAAGTGTCTGACTCTGGATCTCAGCTCAGGTCTTGATCTCAGGGCTGTGAGTTCAAGCCCCGTGTTGGGTTCCACACTGGGCGTGGTGCCTACTTAAAAATAAAATAAAATAAAATAAAGATTATGATTTATAAATGTATAGACTCAATTAATGGTGTAGCTAAAAAGGCCCTTGATCACTATGGGTTATTGCTGTGGGACCCAGAAAGAATGTGAAGAGACAATAAAATGGGCATCTCTACACTTCCAGCCATGCTAGGTTACAGGCACCTTGTTGCCTTGAGTTAGTAGCTCATCTGAGTTTCCAGTCAGGCTGTCTGCTCCTATCAGAAGTCTGGGCACTATGACTGGGCTGTACCCACCAGCTTTCTACAACTGCCAATACCCTCACTTACTGCCTCCATAGAACACCGGCATGTACTAGAAATCTCAGTCTTTTAATATCCAAATTATACTAATTTGGCACCCCTCGAAGTACATTAAAATCCTTTCTCAGGCCATGGGTCTTGTTCAGTGAATATGGTTACCATAACTCAGAGGAAAAGCTCACCGCTCAGGACTCGATTGTCTTCCCACATTACCTCCGTCTCCAAAGATGACCTTGTTTTACCACCACACATCTGCTCATGTTCATCTGCTGCCAGTTTCGCGTCTGCTCGCTCTTCCCTATTTCCCTATTCTCTGAAAGAGCAGGAACAGCGTTTCCTCGTCTTCTCCCCTCTCACAGACGCACCTGCAGTGTTTCTCACACAACTCAATTAATGCCATAAACTGGTAAGAGATGATGGCCCCTGCTTGATTCGAGGAACTCATCAGTAAAATGAGCCGATGTGTCCCAGACCGCATGCTGGGAGGAATACGGATTTGTAACACACCTTCTCATCAGCCCCGGGTCGCTAAATAGGGCAGACTTTTTTTCTCGGAGCCTCCATATGTTCAACTCACACGGATCAATAGAAACACCATATTGTCTCCACAAAGGCTTTAGATCTTCACCCTTTCTAATATACGGAAAGTCCCAGATTGTCTTTTCTCAAACGCAATGATGCCCCGAAGCTTCGGCTTACAGTTTGGGAGAGGGAAGCAGCCCGCGGTGTGTTTCACGGCCACAGACTGGGATATAACTCAACAATGTGGGTTTTAAATAGTCCCAAGTGGACCTTGCAGAACTTAAAAGCGGAGAAATGCACCAGCTCTGGAGCTCAAACACAATCTCAACCTCTGCAGTGCTCTTCTGCAAAAGGCAGAAAATCAAGAGTTACAAGTGCACAGCTGCCCAGCCAGAAGCGGAGCGGACTCCCAACAGGAGTGAGCCAACACGCTCTGGGCGACAGCTGGGTAAACATTTCCGATAAAGCCTCACAGTTTTGATAGAACCTTGTGTGTGTGTGATGATGGTACAGTCGGGTGGATTGATAGCTGCTGAAATATCCGTAAGCAGAGTACTGAGTAAGGACACCGACAAACCTCGGTAGAGGAGCAGGAACACAAAGAAGGATGGTGGTGAAAATGGCATGAGGTTAACGGCAAGAAGAACAAGGATATTCAGCTTGGAGAATCAGTTTGGATGGAGAGTGGGGAGAATGGAGAATGACTGTTCTCTTCCAATATATTTAAGACCAAGGCGTGGAAGAAGGATTGGACTTAGACCGTTTGTTCCGGTGGGCAGAAATAAGCTAATGGGTGAAAGGTACCAGGAGACAGATTTCGCTAAACATAAGGTATTCTGCTGAAAATCAGAATGGTACAGAAATGGAAGAAGCTACTGGAAATTTTAGAAGAGGGAGAATGTCCTTTTTTCAGAGGCAGTTCTTCATGAGATGAGAAGTCAGAATAGCGGACCTCCCAGACACCTTTCAACTCTGATTCAAAGATTCTGTGTGCTGAGAGGCTGTTCCCATCATCTCCCCCATACCACCCTGCTCATCCCACCCACCAGGAGTAGTCAGTGAAGTAAGTGACAATCAGCCATGGTAAGAGGATCAAATGTTACAGGAATGCAGTACCCACAGAACCCCGCCGTGAGGGGCCGTTCCTCTCCAATGCTTTCACTGCTGGACTGATGGTGTTCTTATCAGGGAATGTGGATAGGGAGGATGGGGGGGAATGGGGAATTGATTTTCGTCCCGCCATTATATGACATATTATACCAAATCTCTTTAAAAAGGTCTTTGGATTTGCCACTCGATATTAACAAATAGCTTATAATGCATCCCAAATGTTTTTTTTTTTTCATTGACTAAAATAAATAAAACTAAATATTCTAGTTCCCTTGGAGAGAAGTCATTTGGTCCTCAATTTATATGCTAAACACTACATTGTTAAGTTTGTAAGTCATCCTAAAATACTTAGCCACTTGTCCAGTTGGAAGAAAAGATGGTGATTTTTGGAGAGATTACATCCTAACACCACTGCCACCTTCCCACTTGGAGGCAGCGTGGGGTTGTGGAAAGAGCGCTCATGTGTGAGTCCAACTACCTTCTCCAACAACTTGCTGTGGCCCCTCAGGCAGCCATTTCACGTCCTCTGTCAAAGGTTACTGCCAATTCGTACCCCAACCATAATCACAGAGAAGACTGAACACCACTTGAATACCTAATTATATTTGAGGGCCAAACTCAGAGAGGAAGAAGAGATCCAAAATTCATGGTACTTTCTGTTGATCTTAATTTTTCAAAATCCTCCATGACTTGGTTAAAGACTTCTATTCATGGCATCTGATGTGAAATCATAATTTTTCACTTATGTTTTCAACGGTGAGTTGGGTCTAAATGATCTTCTGTTCTCAGTGGCTGAAATCCATTTAGATTTCTCTTGATGGCCCTTTGTTGATTCATGGAGATTTGTGTACTACATTTGCTTCATTCCTATGCGTTATTTAATTGACTGAAATGGGAGAATGTGTTTTTCCAAATGCCTAAGATGACTTTGGAAATAACCATGCAGAGTTAATATTCTTAAGTCCACAATCTACATATCACTGTGGACATAGCTGACAGAAATTCTATGTGCCTATAATTAATCAACATAATAATTTTCTTTTCCTCCTTAGGATTCCTAACTGAGCACCGAGGGAGTCTTTTACGCATACAAATGAAACTTCATGACAATCCAACAAGCTTAGTATTACTACCTCAATTAAGGCCAGTGCTACACTGAGGGGTAAAAAGAAAAAAAAAGATCCAAGTAAGGTCACCAGGGACAGGACAAGTCTAAGCATCCCGTTTACTAGGGAGGCAAACGGCAAGTCTCCTCTGGGAGGAATATGTAAAACACATTTATATTTACAATTGCTTCCTGCATGGCTGGCTAAATTAATGTCATTTTGCCAAGCTTCACAAAGGAAAAGAGAGTAGCATTTCCTGAATTCTCTGGCTGCTTCTGGCAAAGGACTTGCGGAGAGGAGCAGTGACTTACTTGAGACAGTTAGGAATCTATGCGGCCGCTGAAGGGAAACTCGATTGTCATTAGAACAGCTCTTTATTTTAATTTCAGTCCTCAATCACCTCTTTGCTCTCGGAAGTTCTTTGCTTCAACTTTCAGCTTAGTTGCAACTTATGTTCTCGCTGACTGCAGATCAAGAATGCAGATCTGAAACTTAGGTGTGCCCTATAGTCTGTTTAACCTCGGAGCAAAGAAATGGACAGTCTGGCATGGCCAATACTAAGACAGAAACTCTCAAACTGCTTAGACCATAAGGAACAATAAAAACTACATTTTTTTCATTGTAACTGTACACACATAGCCGTGTATATTGTGTGTCTGTTTCACGTACAGTAAAATAAGAATTTTATGAAACAAAATTTACTTAGTAAGTATGATGCATTTTGACATCCCCACCCCCTCTCCTCCTTCTTCCTCCCTCCCTCTTTCTTTCTTTTCTTTCTTTCTCTCATTCACCATTCATTTGCTAGTAGTAACCCACTAAGTTGATTTCACAATCTGCTAATGGATCATGAGTCTCCATTTGGAAAAAAGTCTAGTATAAGGAACAAAAGTGAAAGACTTTTTGCTGCTACAGGAAGGTCACATGGGGGTGAGGAAAGTACGTGGGGGGTCTAGCAGCCAGGAGACCAAGTGTGTATTCCCATCACCAGCTGCGCACCAATTAGAAGGCAGCATGAAGACTCTGGGCCAGCCTGTTTGAATCTCCCCTCCGCTAGTTACAGGTTGTATGAACTCCAGCAAATTACTGAAACTCTCCATGCTTTAGTTTCTACATCTTTCAAGTGGAGCCTTCATAGCACCTACTCTCAAGGGTTATTTTGAGGATTTGGTGAGTTAATATAGGAAAAGTGCTTAGAACAGTGCCAATGCCTGGCCTTTAGTAAGCAGTCAGTAATGTTATCTAATATTTTTAAAACTGAAGTGATAGCATCTGTTCCAACTACCAAGTTGTTCACTTAGATTTCTTATTTGTTTTTCAGAAGACGGAAGGAATTGAATGGGGAGAAATGACTCCAAGTTGTTCTGGGAACAAGACTGGTGATGTCATTTGACCACAAGCTCTTTCTGAGTTAGCAATGGATTCTGAAATAGTCATTCTAATCCTAGATGGCAGAAGTTTTAAGTAGAAAATTTCAGTGGCTATGGCTAACCATCACATCACGCGGGCCAGGGCCCATTTAAAAAATATTGTGCCAAATTCTGAGGACGTTGGTTGGACTCACAGAGACACCAGAGGGTCTATTCTAGGGAAAGAACTGAGGAGGACATGGAGACTATCGTTTAAGGCTTCCCTGAGAAAACAAGACGTATTTAGCTTGGAGGTGGGAAGACTTAGGGGAACCTTGATAACTGCTTTCAAATAGCTCAAAAATGATTGTGTGGGTGAGGAAGACAAATTAGTGTGTGGGAGTAATGAAAGAACCAATAGATAGAAGTTTCAATGAAATAGATTCGAACTCACATATATAGAGACTAATTTCCAAACAATAAAAGCTGTCTAGCCACAAAATAAGTTGCCTGTCCCAACAGGAAGCTCTCCATCACTAGAAACAGTCCAGCAGAGATGAGATGACCTAGTAAGGTGTGTCTAATTGAATTCTTGAATTAGTAGAAAGATCAAATCAGATAAAGCCTCTTTAGAACTAAAATTCTACATGATGCCACAGATAAATGGGCTTTACAAGGCCTAAAGCTATGCCCATATGCAAGGTGACATGATTTCAATGCTGGCTGCACCTGTCTGCACCACCCAGAGAGTCTGCGTAAGTCTCCAGAAGACATTTCGCTTCCCATCCTTAATTCTTATACATGACCAGTCCCAAAGTTCCCGACAAGATAAAAACCTGGGTAGCCATAGGACTCTCCACTGACAGAACAGCTTGGTTTTTGGGCAACAAAACTTCTTGTCTGTGGTGAAGAGCCAGGGGAGTTTTGTTCTATTTCATTTTGTGTTGTTTCATTTCAGCCCTTTAATAGCAAACAAACACTTTGGAGCTAATTTGGGCTCCGTGTAAACTGCTCGCTCCCTCTCATGCCTAAAAACTGTCAAAACGTTTGAATGTAAAAGGATTATTCAGGATTCACTTTATGAGACATCTGAGCTTAATTTCTGCTGCTTTTTCTCACACTAGAGGACCCAGGATTTCCGCCCCCCCCCCCCAGCTTTGAGTCTGGGTTTCTCATCTTGTAGGTGGGTTCGATTAACATGTCTTCGTCGATCATGTGCAAACTCCTTTGAGAAAGTGAAAAGCAATGTTCAAACCTTCAAAAATAATGTCTTTTACAGTTCCCATTGCAAGACGGTTAAGACAAAAATCTCTGTGAAAAGACATATGACCTAAAGAGGAAAAAAATGCCTCCATTATACAGAACCAAGATCTTCTGGCGTTTTTGAAGTAGGACTCTGAATCGGTCAGATAAACAGGGAAAGGAAAAACAGAAGCTTAAGCAATAGCCCAGGAAATCTGATAAATATTTACAGCCAATTGGGATCACAGAGGCCTCAGACACATTATTTTGTTTCAGGCATAGGACATTCACAGCCTGTGTTAACTGCACAGTTATGGGAACCTTGGCTCCCTAAGGGGGAAGAGACCCACTCATGACAAGTCTAGAAACTGCAGCTGGAACAAAACCCCATTATATGACTTCCTCTCAAGCAAAGATTGGGTTATGTTATAACGAGACCCTTTCCCACTCCTGCCTGATGCTCACAGGTACCTGGGTAGGGAGGAGGAAGACAGGTGGGGAAGAACGGATTACAAGGAAAAGGATCAGGAAGTGCTTGGGGAGAAGTACTGCAATTAACACTATATTTACATATATTTATACTTCTTTCCTGTCTGTTCTGCTCTAGGAGACCAGGCATTGCATTGGAATATAGGAAGTCCACCACAGTGTCTGGACCAGGGTAGATATACTATGTATTTTTTATAAATTCTCTCTTCCTCAGCTCACTCTTTCCCATCAAAATCCTGCTCTTTCTTCAAGATCCAATTCATCCTGCTTCGCTTCTGCCCACCTTGTGACCTGGCAGACCCCGGGGCATTGCCTACGGTGTACGATTGTGTCCACATTTGTAAAGAGAAGAGAGTGGAACTGAACACTTCTACCTGAACACTAGGTCTAAGGAAGGAAAACAAATAAATCAGGACTCCATTCAGCTGAAGGCCTACTTCTCAAACCAGTTTCTTCCAATGCTTCACAAACAGTAGGCACCTAATAAAATTTGCCGACCAAATCTGTGTGATTTGGTCATCTCAGAGTGCTCACAAACATCTCAGAGTGCTCCAAGATTCCTGTGGAAATGGTTTCCCTATTTTGCTAAAATTTCCTCATCAGGCAGAGAGGAAGAGGATCACCTCTTAGATGGAGCAAAACCCAGACGGCAGAAGAATCTAGCAACATATAGAATTAATTACCTTTCTATGTTTTACAAAGGTGTTCTTATCCTGCTTTTCGTATTAAAAAAACTACTGGAAGAAGAACACACAAAACAACTACTCCTCCATTAAATGCTGGGAGAAACTATACTATCCAATAAAGAGGGAGAAAATTTTCAGAGAAATTGGAATTTTAGAAGAATTTCTCGTGGCCAGTTATTCATCAAAATCATGGAACAGAGCTTCTCCACACAGAGGGGAATGAATTACTGACATTTAAATTTAACAGGACCTTTACCTGTCCCTTCTATGTATACCTGGGCATATATATATATATATATATATATATATATATATATATATATATGAAATCTGTCCTGGGTTAATTGTGTATCACAAGGCCCTACCTCCACAGTTTAATGTAGCAATCTGCAGAGACCCTCACAGCAGAATGTAACAAATGAGGACCTCAGTTCAACTCCTCTAAGTGAAGAGTCAGTGCTTTCACATCTGGGAGTCACTCTTGCCATCCCTTAGCGATGCTCGGAGGTCTCCGGGGCAGAGATGACTCGAGCATCAACAGACAGCATTTCTGGTGTACACTCACCACATCATGGGGCCAAACAGAGCTCTACAGGGAATTAAAACAATCTAAGTTAACTGATCAAGTTATTTTTTTGGTTGTTTATTGGTTTTTAGGACAAACGTGAGTGGGGATGATAAATAAAGCTCTTAATGACAGCTCTTAAACCTTTAAGGGAAGAACGAACATCTTGGTACAAAGTTAACTTCCTCTTTTGATTCCTTTTCTCCTAGTGGCAAGAAAATGGAACATTTTTAAAGCCTTTAGAGGCCTATTGGTGTCCCTGGAGATTAATGAAAGAATCAGAGAAATCCAAAAAGCATTAGCAAAATTGTTTATCTCTATCTTGAAATGCTAAAGGGAAAAAAGGTGGGAAGGATGCAGTTTTACAGTAACAGGAGGGAAAAAATCAAAAGTTTGTTAGGGAAGATATTCAACTTTCAAGTCAATTAAGGCCGACAGGTAAATGAAATCAGCTGGCTGTTACTCTTCCAGAATAAGACAGTATAATAGTGAGACACTTCCACTTGCTGGTGAGTGGCCAGGGGTGTTATCTGGGACTCCATACACCTTTGGGAGAGAATGAGTGTGGGCATCACTTGGGACATGGATCAAGCCATCCCTCTAGTCCCCAAGGAGAAGGTTTCAAAACTAAAGCAGTCAGCTGACTTGATTCCCAGAGAGGACTGGCTGTCAACTATTTCCAGACCCCCTTTCCTTGCACCTTTTTCTTGGTCCTCCAACTTAACTATCCATCGGTTTCTATGCTCCAAACCCCTGGGCAAGCTGTCAGTGGTATCGATGTTATTAATCTTCAGTGGCCATGTCAATGACAGTCACTGCTCGTATAAGTCAACACAAGGGATAAACATAATAGAGGGGCATTAGGCTTTGAGTAGACAAGGTTAAGTCTGAGGAAATGAACAGGCTGATTGTCACCGTTTTAATAAAAGCACAAAGCTCCTTTATCTGCTATATAACTTTTTATTTTGCACCAATGGGAAGCCTATTCCTTTTGGTACGAATTCAATTCATAAAGCTTTAGGGAAGACAAATCTTTAGCTAAAGAACAGAGAGAACTGTATCAGCTTCGAAACACTATTTCAGGGGATCCTGTAAAAGGGTTCCTCCAAGCACTGACCCGAACAAAACAAAAGCCCTGAGTGCGCTCTAAAAGTGGCCAATATGTGACATTTGATGAGCTGCTAAGAACACACCTTCACGCAGACAGGACTAACTGGTTAGCAAGGTGATGAAACCTTGGTTTGGGTTTCATTAGCTCTACTCCTCACCAACTGAAGTGCATGGCTGCAGGCTCAACCTATATAATTCAACTCCCTGGAAGCTTGGTGTAGAAACATAGCATCTTCCCTGGTAGAGAAGAGGACCAGCACTCTGGACTTTTCCACAAAGGAAGGGCCTAGGGCTGCCTGTCATTGAGGATGGAGACTGGATGCTCCTCTAATGCGTAAGTTCCTTATTGAGCCCAGAAAATGATGTGCTTTCTTTGTTGGTTCAGATCTTTTCTACCTTGGCTCTCCTGCCTTGCACCTAAGAACCCTACCTTCCTCCGACTGAGCCCTTATATTTTGGAGCCTGGGTTCCTGATACTTGTACTTGGATGCCCTGCTGCTATTCCTCTTTGTGATCTTCATTTAACCACCTTGGATTAGGCCTTTGATATCTGTCTGTTCTTCCCCAACTTGGACAAGTCCCAGGCATCTTGGACAGAGCTGGCTCCTGCCTCATTGTATTTTCTGCCTGTGCCTTCTCTTGTAGTTACTGGTCCAAGAATGCCCATCAGGGGTGTTCACCCTAGAATAACTGATCCTAGTCAGTACTTGCTACTGTCTTCTTACCCTGAGGACCTGTCACAGCCCTGGGCCTCACACTCTGCATGCTCCACCCTGCCTTCCCACACCTGAGCCCTCGTTGAGAACAGGGAAAAGCCCTCTGCTCTGTCACCTTACTGGAGCTGCTTTTTGTGCCTTAGAGTAGGAGTCTCTAGTCTTTTCAAGAAGGGAATTCCTAGGTAATCTTTTTTACGATCAGAATAGACAGAAAGAACTGTAAACACCTGCTCGCTGGACTGATGTGCCAACCAGGAGACTGGGGACTTCCCCAACTGAGAGCAGCAGCCTAGTTGAAGGGGGTGTGATTTCTGTATGTCAGTGACTCATGGCCTCAGATGAATGGTGCTAGGCTCTCTTCAGTCATCAAATACTTCCTAAAGGCTCACTGGGTGCCAGGCACTGCACGAGGTAGGGGAGTTCAAAAAATCTTCTTTAAATGGTACCTCCCATGCAGAGAAAGGGGAACCCTCCTACACTGTGGGTGGGAATGCAAGTTGGTGCAGCCACTCTGGAAAACAGTATGGAGGTTCCTCAAAAAGTAGAAAATAGAGCTACCCTACGACCCAGCAATCACACTCCTGGGTATTTACCCTAAAGATACAAATGTAGTGATCCTGAATGTTTATAACAGCAATGTCCACAATAGCCAAACTATGGAAAGAGCCTAGATGTCCATCAACAGATGAATGGCCAAAGAAGATGTGGTATATATATACAATGGAATATTATGCAGCCATCAAAAGAAAGGAAATCTTGCCATTTGCAATGACATGGATGGAACTAGACGGTGTTATGCTGAGTGAAATAAGTCTATCAGAGAAAGAGAATTATCATATGATCTCTCTGATATGAGGAATTTGAGAGGCAGGGCAGGGAGCTGTGGGCGGTAGGGAAGGAAAAAATAAAACAAGATGGGATCGGGAGGGAGACAAACCATAAAAGACTCTTAATCTCACGAAACAAACTGAAGGTTGCTAGGGGGAGGGGGATAGGGTGGCTGGGTTATGGACATTGGGGAGGGTATGTGCTATGGTGAGGGCTGTGAAATGTGTAAGCCTGATGATTCACAGACATGTACACCTGGGGCAAATAATACATTATATGTTGATTAAAAAAATTAAAAAAAATAAATGGTACCTCCCTTGTATCAGGCAGTTTACATTGGTCGTTTCTAATCCTTCTAGCAACACTCAAAGGGAGTCCATGTCCCCACTTAACAAAGGAGAAAACCAAAGTTAAGTAATTTTCTCAAGATCATACACCTACTAAAAAAGGAAGAGCAAAATTCAGACCCAATTCTATCTCACACCAACTCCAAGTTCTTCCCAAATACCACATGGTGACACTACTCACTCATTCACCGATTTATTCATTCAGTCAGTCAGCAAATGTCCCTGAGAGTCTACTGCAAACCAAAGGTCTTTGCTAAGTTCAGTGTGGAAGATCCTTCACCAGGAATTAGAGGGTCACTTTGGAGGTGCTTAATGGGAAGCCCTTTGGGGGGCTTTAGAAAGCTGTCACTTACATGGGTCATCAAACAGAACAGTTGGCATCCTTCTAATTAACAATAATAATAAATGTACAGTCCAGCAATCTTTCAAAAGGAGCAGTGGTTGCAAGCTATGGAAACTCCTGAAGATGAGATTTTCTCCGTATTTCTGATGGGTGCTGAAGCTTAAGGGGAATTGCATACACCTGAAAGGTGACAGGGCTCTTCCCACAGATAGCCTCTGTGCAGACCTGAGGGCTACAGATTCTAATTTAAAATCGGAACCACTTCTCATATGACTATAAAAGTGCATATCGAATTGGGTAAAATATGCAGGCATCAAAAAATGAAAGGAAAAGGTTTTAATCCAAGTGGGTCAAGGAACCTCTTGGACAAACTAAGTAAAAATTTAAGGAGCCAGTGCTCCCAAGCAGTGAGCTATGGAAGAGCTATACCTATTTGAGAGAAAGAGAGAGAGGGTGAGCAGGGGGAGGGGCAGAGGGAGAGGGAGAGAGAGAATCTGAAGCAGATTCTGCACTGAGCATGGAGCCCAACACAGGGCTCAATCTCATGATGCTGAGATCATGACCTGACCCAACATCAAGAGTCGAACACTTAACTGACTGAGCCACCCCAGTGTCCCAGAGCTATACCTATTCTTAAAACCTTCATTTATAACCTATATAGTCTCTGGAAGTCAGATCTCTGAGGAATGGCATGGGATGGGATGGGATGGGATGGGATGGGACAGAATGAGATAGAACGGAAAAGGGTAAAATGCTAGAGCTGGAGGAAGACTTCTAAGGCATCACATTTGGTAAGGAAAGTGAGACATGTGACTTGACTGACAGTTGGCGTGGAAGCTCTATCTGTAGCTTCTGGGGGTGCAGAAGAAGAGCTAAAGGCTGATTTGATTCCACTTGTGCTCAGCTGTCATCTTGAGGCTACAAGGAAACTGAGACACCCACCTAGGCAGAGTCCATAATGGACTGGAAGAAGTTTTATTTGAATAAGAGTATCTTCACTAACACATTTTCCATGTATCATCTTTTGGCAAACATATAAACTATTTCCCTAATGGTACACTTTGAATTAGTCTAAGTTGCTGGGGATTCCAGTTCCATTTTTCCAATGACCTTCCTCTGGTTTCTGAATGTAAAGGGAGTTTAAAAAGGTTCTGGGCCCTGGTCTGGGAGTGGAGACTGCAGCCCCTGGACTCTCAATGCTGCCACTGGAAACCTCTTAGGGCTGACTTCCCTCACCCGTGCAGTTTCATGGCTGAACTATGGCAGTGACTCTGACACTGGCCCAGCCTGAAGGGGGCAGACCCACGATCACACCCCACTGACATGACTTTCGATGAATGGCATCTTGCGGCACCCTGCTCCTGGCGGAGGCTGCATCACCACACCAGAGCCGTCCTCTGACTTCACCTGTGACTAAATGATCTCCCCAAAGACAAACATATCCCTGAATCCTTTCCAAGTCGTGCCACTGAGGAGGCTGGTTGTGGCAGTGCCCTTTGCCGTGAGTTGTTGAGTTGCCGATGCCGAGTCCACGTGGCATGATTTGACGCCCACACCTCCATTTAATGCTTTGTATGTTATCTCGTGATTTCTGAGGACCACTGCCATCCCCAGGGGTTTGCAGGAGACAAGCTCTGCCTCTTATCGGAGAGCCAGGACGTTATCTAAATAGCTGCCACCTGCAGAAAGGCTGGTGTCAAACCAAATGCACTGGTTGAAGTACCTTTTTTAGAGGAAACAACCATGTACACACACACATGTGCATGTGTGTATATGCGCGCGCGCGCGCACACACACACACACACACACACACACACTTCTGGAATGAATTATTTGCAAGGCTGCCAAAGCCTATAGCATGAGACACGCCACGCGAACTTGATATCCTACAGATCTCTCCCCTGTCCCCACGTGATCCCGTGTCTGCTTTCCTATCTAAAATAGGTCCTGCCCCGGTGCTGGTCTTGTGGGCTGGGAGCCTTCAGCAGTAGCTGGGAGAGGGAGGGCTGGGGGAGCCCACAGCCACTCACTTGGAGTCACTGGCAGCTGTCTTTGAATTCGGGGGAGGTGGAAGGGACCTTTATCATAGTCAGAAAGGAGGAAGAGGCAGGTTAAAAAAAATAATAAGATCACACAAAGGTTGCTTGTCACAAAGCAGAGGGAAGAGAATAGCTTCCCATTCTCCTCCAGGCTCTGGCCTCAGATGACAGCTGAGCACAAGTGGAATCAAATCAGCCTTCAGCTCTTCGTCTGCACCCCCAGCAGCCACAGATAGAGTTCCATGCCAGCTGTCAGTCAGGCCAAAGCGCTCAGTAAATGCCCATGATTAGCGCCTTCCTCAATTGGGAGTGTAAATGGAGAATCACAGCTCACTCCCCAAAGTAGCTGGAGCCACACACCCATTAATTTCTACGGAGCCAAATGTAAGTAGAAAATGAATGTTCCTGTACACTCTCCAAATTTTATTTCCCTTGCTAAAGTGTTGGAGGGGGGGAGGAGGGATATCTTCCCCTCTTACGATCTCTTCTCATATTTGAAATGATCTGTATGTTTGACATCCAACCAAATGATCCTCAAAGGGAGACAATGAAGGCCCCCGCACCTCCATTCACCAATATTTAAGGCTTAATGAACTCTTGGCGAGCTCTCTCCTCCTAGAGCTTCATGTTTGTTATTACTGTTTAATGGTGATCTGTCCAACGCTCACATGCCAAGAAGCCTTGCTCGTAATCAGAAAAAATATATTTATTTACTGGTTGCGTAATCTGGCCCGGTTTTCTGGAGATCGCCACACTCATGAAGAACCACCACACCCAGCTGTGCTCTTTGTATTTAAATCCCGGCATTTTCTAGGGAGAGGGGCACTGGGTCCAGCCTGCCCAAGCTGCTCCCACCTCCATCTCAGAGATAATCTCCCTCAGCTGTGTATGAATCTGGACTGAGAGGGGACTGTTCGGAGCTCAAAGCCTTTGGGTGCAAGAGATGCTCTACAAATGCACATTTGGAGTAAACAAAACCCATCAGGCCCCTGCAAGAGTCCGATGCCTGATTGCACTACACACATCACGGTGGAATCTGCAATCGGCAAAGTAATTGGTGTTATTACAGCTGATGGGGGATTTCTGATGCTGCCCGAGCTCTCCTTTGAAATAATACTCAGCCATTTAATTTGTCCAGCTCTCGTTTGGCTGATTGCTCTTTTCTGCTGGAGTTTATCAAGAATGAAACGCGCTGTCTCTCTAGACGCCTGCAGGCTGAGATTTCACAGGCATTTCTGTTTTCTACACCCCCCCTCCACTTGTCTTACGGACCCCATGCCTTGGTCTCCTGTCACAAGATGCCAGTATTGCAGGAGGTTGGAGGTGGGGTGGGGGGGATCAAACTTCAATTTAATTCAAAGCTGCCTACTTCTGGTTCCAACTCCAGAGGCATCTGAACACTCCTGTCAGACCGCAAAACAACGGTGAAAGACAAGTAAACCTAAAAAGATTTACTGAAGAAGTCTCATGAAATTTGTTAGCTCCAAAAATCAGACAAATAATAAACGGCGCCTTCATTATAACCGCAAGGCTAGGAGGCATTAGAGAAATATAAAAATGTGGATACACGCATTTTTGTTTGGGTGATCTCTTTATGCCCCTGGTATACGCACATGCATGCCTGCAGTGGGTCCTACAAATACTTACTGAGCACGGACTTTTTGTCAGAAGCATGCAGATTCTTTCCTTTACAGGATGCTCATCCCCCGCCCCATATCTGGGCATATCTGGCATATCTGCTGCTACCCCAGAGGAAGGGCAGGAAAGCCAAATTTAGCCAGCTGTGTTTTCTCACAGTACAGACAAGGCTGGAGTCTGGGCACAGTCCTCTCATCTCCATCAGCAAGTTCCTTGCCCTGTCAGCGATGGACTGCTTACTGGAGACAGGAATCCTATGGCCAGGGTGCCTCTTGTCCACAGGTGCCATATCAGTCTGGTGGCCCACACAATCTAGAACCCACATGCTCCATGAATCATGCTTTGCCTCACTTTTAATATAGAAACAACTGAATTTATGGATCTGAAAGTCATCATATAAAATCCCCCCAAATCCCCGATCCCTAACACAGTCCCTCTGAATAGCCCCCACCCAATGCCCTTTGGTACAGTTCCTCATTGACTTTTCTGGGCACTAAGTCACTGTACCTATGATTCTGCGACATGGTTAGAGCCAAAGTGAACATCCAGAATTATACTGAGGCTCACTGGACCCAAAGGGGTTGGTTCAGATGAGGCAATACTTTGGTGGTTGAAAAAGCTCTTGAGCCTTTTGTTTAAGATCATTATTTTAAAAAAGATTTATTAATTTATTTTAGAGGCAGAAGGGCAGAAGGAGAGGAGAGGTAAGCCCAAGCAGACTCCACACTGAGGGTGGAACCCCACACCGGGCTACATCTCACGACCCTGAGATCATGACCTGAGCCAAAAACAAGAGTCGGATGCTTAACTGACTGGGCCACCCAAGTGCCCCTATTTAAGATCATTTTAATACATAAGGCTAGTTCTTCTCCATGGGGAAGAGAGGAGATGTTAATTCAGAAAGTGCCATGGGTGGGAAGAGAAGGAAGCAATCAATGAAGGAACTTTTGAGTGTTCTTGTCTCCCAGCCAATGGTCCTTCTCCATCCCTTATCCATTCCTATCCGTCTCCACCTCCCCTCCTCCCCTTCTAGGGCCATTCATTCGGGGCCAGAGTGTCTGCCACTGCTCCCTTTGATTGGCAAGCATCATACACTAAGTACTGAAAAGATTAGGAGAGATCTAGATTTTTTTGTTCGGTTTTTAGGTTTTTTAATTCTTTGGCAATCCCAAATTGTAGCTTAGAGCTGTAATTTGTGCTCAAACCTGACTTGAGCGGTCCAGGGTCAATTCCAATTACGTAACTTGTAAGAGTAACAAGCACTGTAGCACACACTGATGAAGGGCTCACCAGATGCTGGACACTATCCTTTGGGTCTATCTATTCAATCCTCCCCAAAATCCTATTGGGAAGGTACCCGTCTTTCACTAGCGAGGAATCTGGGCCACGGAAAAGTGAAATAACTTGTGGAGGTCATGCAGCTAATAGAGGGCAGACCTATGATTCTAACTCATCAGTTTGCACCCAGCACTGGTGCTCTTAACTACCAAATGATAAAGCAATAGGGAATGTTCTCTGTGCTAGATATCGGATACAGAGGGTAGGAGAGGTTTATGTCCTATTTCTAAATAAGCACCCATTTTTACTAGTTACAATGATAACAGCAACACATCAAGTTTTTCCGTCTCATGCATCATTGGCTCGGGATACCTGTTGTTGGTTTTGCCAGAGGTTCTGACAAATATTTCCAGGAAGGTGGGAGATGCAGAAGGAAGCCCATGTGCAGAGCTAAAGTGGAGGAAGGACATGGTCATTAGCAGGGAAATATCAGAACACTACGGTGGAGGTGTTTGCAGGCTTAACACAGCCTACGGACACAAGCCAGCAGAGGGCTAGAAGGCGAGGCTAGAGGACTGCAAGCTGTTCCATGAGGAGGGGTTCTTCTCCTGCAAGGGGTTGGGGGAGGTCTCCTGACACCTCTCCATTGATCCCTTTTGTTTGGAACAAGGCAGTAGGAAATGGGTTGGATAGATGGGTGACAGGACAAGAGGGCTGAAACGTGAGCCAGACAGTATGGTTGGGAAGATTTTAAAAAGTGAGTTGGAGTGCTGGGCCCTCTTTCTCATGAGGCAGGCTTGAAAATATCCTGTTAAAGGAAACATGAGGAGGACACCTTCTTTCAAGTCCTAAGGTGGTCTGTGAATTTGCATTTCCTGCATGTGAGTCATTTCTAGATCTAAAAATGTAAAGAACAAAATGATGCATCATTTTAAAATCTAGACACGGGGAAATCTGACACTGACTCAATCTGCTAATAAACACATATATTTGAGATACAGCTCGAAACATCAGTGACCCCAGGCCTCAAGCAAGCAGAATGACAGGGAAATTTTGAAGCTCCCATGGTGGCCCCTTAACCAATAGGACTGGAGAGAAAAACAAGAATAGGAAACCAGAAACATGAAGACAATGGAAGAAGTCGCAGAGTATTTAATGTGTTGAGTCTCAAGGGAGGATGGAAATCATCCAATCCTATACCTTTGTTGCTAAGTTTTTTTGTGTTTGTTTTAGACACAAAGACTACAGTTAGAAGAGAATCCTACTCAAAGTTAATCCCCACTGGTTGGTCTCACTTTGGTTATATTTCTATTCTGAAAAGTTGAGCTTAAATCAGATTTTGAAAGGCTCAATCATTTTTGAATGTACTAGCAGGGATCACTTATGTCAATTCCTTTGATAAAGTGGAAAAACTTTCTGTATACAAGTAACTCCTCCTTTCCCAACACTCACCTGCCATCTATCAATTTTCCTGGTGTGAACTTCAGCACATTAGGTTTGTTTTAAGTTCAGCCCACCTGTGCAAGGCCCTCAGATGGTCAGAAACAAAATATTCACCAAAGTCTAAAGAGATTTAGTATCCCAGGAGAACTTATTAAGACTTCAGAATATTCCACTGAAATGCCAGACACTCTGGAAATACCTGGAGAACTTCTTTCTCCAGGATCGAATGCCAATGCTGTGTTTTTTGTTTTTAACAAAACATTAAAAACACTGTCAAGGCAAACAATGCAAAAAGGTATACCGGTAGTACGAAGCTGCCGATTTCATATAAGAAAAGTAACAGAGTCAAATGGGTACAGGGCAGCTGTATGCACGTGAGCAAAACATTTTTGTTAAAGATGCTCTGTTATTGTCATAGATATCCATGTGAGATAAATGATATCCATGAAAGATATCCATGAAAGATATCCATAGATATCCATGAAAGATAAATGAATGGGTTGCCTTAGGAATAATGGGAAAAGATCCACGTTTTGTGTAGGTATCCTACAAACGGAAAGACACCTTTACAGGGGGAGCCATTCTGGGGAAGGAGGGGGGACATGATCTGTAATACAAATATATTCACATGAGCTCACAGAAAAACGCAAAGAAAAACAAGAGTCCAGAGCCTATCCTTTTGATAGAACTAGGAAACCGCGTAATTAGAACAGAGTTTCTCAGACAATTATTGATGAATGACCAGGTATTTTTACCCCGACTCATGTTTTGGTAGGATTACTTTGGTAAAATACTATGAAGATAAATTAGTAGGAAAACGATCACATGCTTGGATGTCACGGAAACATCACGTGGCTATAGAGGATTCTAAATATTCCATTTCTAGATGTACCTCGTGCTGAGCCAGTGACACACACTGGACAGGACAGCACTGGTCTGCAGCCCACACTCTGAACAGTACTGAACAAGGAGCAGAGATACCAGCAGCAGGTAGAAGGCAAGCCAGAAGAAAGGTCTGGAGAGAAGCAACCTGGCTCCCGAAGTCAGGGGATGTGGTGTGGTGGGCTGGCAAACTAAATGCATTCTCTCTTGGGGTAGCGTTGCAAAGCCAGCTCTGTTTAGATATCTTGCTGAGTCCAGAAAGCATGTCTAGTCAGAACAGAAGCCCAAACACTATCACTAGCTAGTTTAAAATATTGGGCAAATCCCAACCGTTGAAGGAAAACAGCAGAGGAAGCACACAGGCATAGGCTTTCCAGAATCCATGCTTAGCTGTGCTTCCTCTGCCTGGACGGCCCTTTCTTCCTGGTTCAAGGGGCCTGGGGGCAAGGGGAGCACATGGCACATTTCTCATGCAGGGGAGACACTATTTGAATGTGGGGCCTTTATCTTCCCTCCTCTTCAAGACTTCCTCTGTGCTGCCGTCTTATCTAGAAAACAAGGAGGTTGAGTTCGGTCCTGGGGAGCTTCTGCAAACACCAATCTCCACCCAGACTACCTGAACGGGCTGAGACCTGGCTCCTGTAGTTTCTACAGGTCGCCCCCTTCCCCCAGTTACTCCCACCTGCTCTTGAGGTTGAGAACCAGTCCTCCAGCTGCTCACTAGTGTCTCCTTCTGTTTTGAAGTGGCGGGGAGGGAGGCGGCATCAGTTGTGGGACTTCCTTAGGTACTGTCTTGCTTTGGAATGATTCCTCCCCAAATGGCAAAGGAGCTATTATGTGATGAATTCAAAACAAGCCGACCTGTTTTCTCACTGTTGTGCGTCTGAGACGAGATCGTCTCCCTCTGCCTCAACTCAGTTCCCTCCTCTGGAGAAGGGGCAACAACCTTCAGGATTCTGTGTTTGGGAGTCTGGGAAGGACAGGGATGAGAACAACAGAAATTCTTTGCCAAGACAGAAGTACCCACAATGCTCTGCGGCAGTCCCCTCTGCTCCTCTGAGATGTGCGGACTGCGTTTTCCTGGGGCCTGGTGAAGTTCAAGAAAACTCAAGAGAATGTACGAAGGTGAGGAGGAGGCTGCTGGCCTGTGTATTACCAGCGGTGAGTCTGGCTTTGACTGATGTAACGGCATGGAGAAGCTCTGGCTCAAGGGGCACAGCAGAAGTGTTGTAGGACACAGAAGTTTGACCCAGACCGCCTGCCTTCAAATCCCAAGTCTGCCACATTGAGGGGCTTTGTGACTTTATCTTCTCTATGCTTGGGAAGTGGGACAATATTTTTACTGATTTCACAAAGATGTTATAAAGAGTAAACGTGATAATACATGTAAAGTTCAAAGAACACTGTCTGGCCTCTACTATATTCTAGTATAGTCCTTGTCACATGTACACGCAACCAAAGGCAGGGTGAACATGTATTAACACCAACTCCTGTTGAGTCCAACGGAGGCTGGATGCTCTGGAAAATCCAGAAGGACAAGCAACGTAGGAACTCAGGGATTCATGCGGACAAGAAAGGACCTGGGAGAGAACTCTAACTCCTCAGCCTGCCCTGCTGCTTCCCAGTGTAGGAGCACCTGCCTGTGGCAATCAAAAACACACAACCTCACGGAGCCATGGGCTACTGTCAGGGCCCCTTCTCTGGAGACACGCACAGTTAGGATATCTTTCTCCTCAGATGATTCCATGATTCCTAAAAAGCAGTTTCTCCTCACAAAATATTTGGGGCTCTTGCATTAAAAACTTCTGGGTTAGGACTTATGGAGCCCAGGATATTATGCAGATGGTTCTACCCCCTAATGATGTATGAGCAGAACTCACGGTAAGGCCTGAGGGAAACGGAGTACGGTTCATTTAAGGATGACAAAGCTCTCCTCCTATGAACACTGGACCATAATTATTTTTAATCCAGGGATGAACACTGGAGCTTCTAAGCCTACACTTCCTTCTGAGCCCCCATTTTGATTAGTAATATCCCCATTTCTCCAATCAGCCAAGTATTTCCCGGCTCCACTGATTGTGCCTCCATAATTTCTTTGGCATTCGACCCCTCAGCCACAGCCCCGCCGACCTACCTCTCAAATGGACCCGTGGCACAGGCTCATGACTGGGTCCCTTCTTCACTTCATCCCACCCACTACCTATGAGGTAATCGTCTCCCCTCATGGCACTGGCTCTTCCCCACCCTCAAACCTTCACTGGCTCCACCTCAGATGGATTATAAAATCCAAACTCTGGGTCCTGATTCAAATGAATCAACTGTAAAATGACATATTAAGATAATCAGAGAAATCTGAATATGGACTGGGCATCAGAAAATATTAAGGAATTACTGTTACTTTTGATAGGTGTGATAATGGTATTGTGATTGTGTGTGTGTGTGTGTATTTTAACCCTTATTTGTTAGAGAAGCTTACTGAAGTATCTATGAGTGGAATAACATGATGGTTGGAATTTTTAAAATATACTCCCCCCAAAACTTAAAATTATAATTACATACATATAAAATTATATATCTGTATCTATAGATATAGATGTACGTCTAACTATCTATCTACCTATCTATCTCTCTGGGAGTATAGATACAGTAAGATTGGCAAATGGTAATGGTAATTATTATTGAAGCTGGCCCAGCAGTGAGCTGGGAATCAATCATATCAGCTCCAGAAAGCTGAGTGTCAAAGACTTTATGAAAAGGTTGTTAAACCACTGCAGCTTAGAACTGGTCATGGTGGGGCTATTTACACCACAGAGATCAGCAAATGCTACAAATCAGGGCTTTTGTGGCAACAAACCACTGAAGTTGGATAAAAGATAATAGAAGTCGGTTAATAATATGGAGGTTTATTGCACCTACTTTGGTATAAATTTGAAAACTTCAATAATAGTTCCATTTTGAAAAAAATCCAACTATTTCCCCAGACATTTAGGACATTCTGCAACTTGGTTCCAATCTAATTTGTAACTTGTATCTCAGAGTACTCCAAGTCTCCAGAAAATTCCCAAGCATCTCCACCCTTGTGTTGGGCTTCATCCTACTTCCCCAGCCCTGGAATGAGTTCACCATCTCACTATCACTATCTTGGTCCAGGTACAATGACACCTCTACCTAGAAGACTTCCAATCGTGCTCTATGTAGATCCATTTTCTCCTTCTCCTGAATTCTGAAATAATTTAACCTATAGCTCTCTAGTGGAAGAAAAAATTGAATTCACTGTGTGTGGCAGGCATCACACTAGGCTGCTTTCACAACATTGTCCCATTCGATCCTTACAACTATCTGTGAGATAAGCAACACAACTTTTTTGTTTGATAAGGAAAACGAGAACGAAAGACATGAGGTAACTTTGCCAGGGTCACAAAGCTGGTATCAGTGGCAGAACTTTATAGAACTGACGAATTCTGGGGAAGCATCTGCACAGCAGGGAGCCTCACATAAAGGTCTCCATGGGTGCCTTTGAATAAAATGGCAACTCGGTGACAGAAAGCCATTTTCTCAACACTGAAAAATGTCTTCCTCTGGGCCCTGATATACTCCCTCCTCACCTTCTACTAACATGTACCCTTGGCCATAAGAGCAATGAACATTTTGGAAGTTCCTTAAAAATGGCTACCCTTGATAGGACAAATATTACACTTGCCCCACAAGATCCTGTCACGAGGCATACAGGAAGTAAAACTCCATTTTTTCCTAAAAGAAGTATCCTCCTCTCCTCTGAGACAATGGGGAGTCTATAAAGTAGGTGAGAACCAAGTGTTTAGTGGGCTCTGTCCTCTGGAGGGAATGCATCTTTTCAAGGTCACTTTCCCAGCATTGAGGCTGGATAGGTGAACCCTGCATCTGAGTGTGGGACTCATGCTGTAATTATTTCTTCACCACATTCCCCACCTGGGCTCTTGTTAGTGTGTGCACCAGCACCCATGGGCACATTCACATGGACATTCCACTGCAAACTTTAAGAAGCCTTCACATCGGGGCACTTGAGTGGCTCGGTCATCTGAGCAGCTGTCTCTTGGTTTTAGCTCAGGTCATGACATCAGAGTCCTGGGACTGAGCCTTGTGTCAGGCTCTGTGCTCAGTGAGGAGTCTGCTTGAGGATTCTCTCTCTCCCTCTGTCTCTCCCCTCTCTCTAATAAATAAATAAATCTTTTTTAAAAGAAGAAGAAGAAGATCCCTGCAGGAGCTGAGAAACAAAGAACTAACTGCCAAGAAGCCTTAGATGGCACTTGTATCCTAGACGAGGGCAATGGATTCCACATTTGCCTCGGATTGCTCCTGGAGATCTCAGCCCTCTAAAGTAATGCAACATCTAGCAAGGGAGAAGTGGTAAATATATGATGGGACCAGAAAGCAGACAAAAATGGCCAGCTGCTAGAAGCTTCTTCAGTTGACATGGAAAACATGCAAAGAAGGTAACAAAAAGCATATAAAATATGATACCACATTTTAAAAAATCCAATGAGATGCATATATATTGATGTACAACAACAACCATAAGACTATACCCCAAAATGTCATTTTCTAGATTTCTGGGGTGGAATAAGGGGAGATTTTTTTATGTTTTTCTGTACTTCCCAGACTTCTTTTTTTAAGTTATATTTTTTAATAGTGTCCATCACTGCACAGGTTACAAATTTTTTTTTCTCATGATGAGAACTTTTAAGACCTAGTCTCTTGGCAACTTTCATACATAGTATTATTAACCATAGTTACCATGCTGCACTTTACACCTCTAAAACTTATTTATTTTATAACTGGATGTTTGTACTTTTTTACTCCCTTCACACATTCCAAAATTTCTACAGTGAATACTTACAGCTTTTATACTGGGGGGGAGAAAAGAAGGAAAGAAGAAGAACGGAGAAGAAAGCGAAAGCATATGACTGGTGGATTTTACTAATGGGAATAAGATGCCTCCTTTTCTTCTCATGGGGGTCGAGAGGGATGGTTGGACAAAAGGGGATGAGGGTCCTCATTTCCAACCATCCAAAGACAAGAAGAAAAGGAGACTCACTGTGTCTGCTCCTTCGGAAGGCAAAAGTAACAACAGAATAGAAAATAAAGATGTGTTTTGGGTGGGAACCAAACGGAAGAGAAGGACCTGGGGGGTTTAGAGGTGAATTCCAGAAGCTTTTCCACCTGGGCCTTTAAAACTTGCTGAGAATAGCCACCGGTCAGCCTGGGCCTGACTCCGAGAGACGGTTCTCCCCCGTGCGTGCGGCGCAGAGGCCAAGGGCACCAGCCAGGAGGACACCCAGTGCTATCCCACCAGCCTCGGAAGCTTAGCATCTGCCATCAGGCTCGTTCTTGGAAGTAATGTGCATATTTCTAGGAATGAACATGTGGTCTTTACAAACCAGTAATCATGGACAGAAAGACCGACAGTCACTTCCCTACCCCCCTCTTCTCTCTGTGGACGCAGAAAGTACAGGGACAGGGAGACAGAACTGTCTGGTGCAAGACAGTTGCTGCCCCACACTTTCAAAGCCGGGACCGTCAAAGATTCGCGAGGACACTGTGGCCCTTTTCCCTAAGCGGCTGCAACAGGAACAGGCAGCAAGGAAAAGAAAACCTTTTACATGCACTTGATAAGTGTAAATCCTGTGAAAGCTGACAGGCCTGCCTGCAGTGACCCCGGGGAATGTGGGGGGTCCTTGGGGTCTCAGCGAGCCCCCCGCCCTCCGGCCCTGTGAAAGTCCGCCACACTTCCTGGAAGGGAACGTGTCCATGAATTACTGCGGACATCAGGATGCGTGGGGCTCCGTTCCATCCGAAACTAAAAGAGGAAAATAACAACAAAAGCCAAGAATTTGGTGCAGCGGGGCTGAGAAAAGGCAGCCCAAAGCATGTGGGCAGCATTCTGTTTCTGCTCAGAAAAGCACCCAAAAGGTGGTGTTGACTGGAGACACATCCGGGCCTTTTTGATTTAGGAATAACACTGGAGAATTAACTTTGATCTGGGCATCATACTGGCCACAAGATTCCCAGGGCTTCTTGGCCTCGGGAATGACACACAAAGGGGGAATAATGTGAAAAGGTCAGACAGAGGCAGGGGAGTGAGCCGTCTGCACCAGCTACCGTGGGGTTATCTGTGGGAGCCCATATGCTGCCTTTCTCCAATGTGATGGATGCACCTCAACTATAGCAAACTTTTCCTTCCCTAAACAAGTCACTTTAAATCTAGTATCTAGAAATGTGGCTCAATAGACATGGCAAGAATACAGCCACCTCCGAAAGAATCAATGCCAAAACCAGAGGCACACACACAAACACACACACACACACACACCCCATCCTCAAATTCAGTCTCTACCACGTGCCTTTTCAAGCCACAAAAGATCATACAAGCCCTTTTTCCTCTTTATTTGTTCTAAATTTTGGATAAAAATGAATCTTTAGCTGGAAGGCCACCGCGTGTGAGTGTAGCTGTGGACAGGGTATGGGTCGGTGTTGATTTTCTTATGTTTTTTGTCACATTCCCTCGGCTCACCTGCAAATTTGTGTGACATGTGAATAAGTGATTATCAGTTGTTAGCAGCTGCCGGGAGGCTTGCTGGCTATCTATTTTTAAAACCTCGTTGCATCAATGGATCAACAAGGATGGACGGGAGCACACCACACCCTAAACCAGTGCGAGGATTCATCTTTGACTCTCACCCTTAGAGCCCTTCATTTTGTTCATTCTCTTTCTCAAAACCCTCACTTTCCACTCTTTGTTCTTGTCCCCAGCTCTCTGTGTGATCTGGGGCCATTTCTTACCAGGACCCCAGTCCTCAGTGCCCCTGCAGTATACGGGGACACATAGGATGTACCTCACATAGAAGGATAGTGAGGGCATGGTGGGTGCTTGGATGTGAAACAGATTTAAGGAAGAAAACATTGCCAAATATATGGAATTCTTGCTGTTAGAAAATGACTCGCTCTGTCCCAAAAGGTATCTGCCATGAGCGATGTCATCTCCTCACAGAGGGTATGGGACAATGGGAACGTTTGGGCAGGCCCTGGGTTGGAAAGGTGACAGAAAGGTCCATATTGAAAGAGGGGCAGGGGCAGGGATGGAGGACCACAGCTGTCTCTCTTGGGTTTACCTCTGTTTGTGTACATGCTCTATCTCCACTGGGGCGTGTGGGGAACACAGGCACCTCTGTGTGTCTGCTCTGTATTTGCATGTATGTGTGGAGATGCTTACGTGTTCCTGCACTGACAGTAGTCTCCTTCCAGACAGGGAGGGTGATTTTCCATCTTTACCACCGCCAAGGAGGTCCTTAGAGAGCCCTCGCCTGCTCCCTCCCATGACCTCCAAACAGCATTCTGGCCAGAGACAATGGGGGCCTACATCCTGCCCATGATCAGCAAACACAACCATCTGCCTGTGCGAGAGTCTCAGATTAACCTGGCGCCACACCTTGACTCTAAGCCATTTGCACACTAAGCGTCTGGAAATATAAGTATACTGTCTCCAAAAAGAGAAACACAGGGGAGAACGCCAGCCCCAGCCCACCCCCTTGGGCTAGCCTCTTCCTCCGCTAGGCTGCCACCACCATGCATTATAGCCATCTTCGCCTACACTTTCCCCCCACTTTAAATATTGAGAGACAGCAGAAAGAAGTGTTTTTGTTGGTGAAGACATGAGGGAGAAGCTGGAAGGAGAGGGCAAGCTACTAGGTCATTGTCAAGGTTGACAGTGTCAGACCGGCAGAGAAACTGGAGATCCGTTATGGGGGTTTCTGCCCTGGCCCCAGCTTTGTTTGCTCACAACCAAACTATGGGGCATTTCACTCTCCCGAGCTTCACAAAAGGACCAGTGGACTTACCTGTGGCTGAAATCCTTTGAGGTCGCTGGCTGCGAGGTCACTGGCCGTGAGGAGCTGGAAAAGAACAAAGGAGTCTTCCTGAGTGACACTTCTCCAAGTCTGCACGCAGTATCCCCAGGACAACCGATCGGCAATGGACTCACCACTGCCCACATCTAGAGCTCGAGAAGCAGAATCGCAAAAGGCAAACGTGGTATTTCTGGGCTAGGAACCCAGACCCACAGCCTTCTCAGCTTGTGTCCACCATACCTCTGACTTTATCTCCCTCTGCTGCCCTCTCGCTATGTGCCACCAAGTCTAAAGGGGTCTTCAATTACAGATCAGCAGGTCCATAGGCTCCTGAAATTGTGCATGAATTTATAGATGCATAATACTTCCTTAGGGAGCAGGTCCCTGACTTTCTTCCTACTATCAAAGTAGTCTGTGATACCAAAGCTAAAGAGATGGTTACAGACCATATCCTCTGGGAGGGCTGCTTCTTCCTCTTCCTCTTCCTCTTCCCCTTCCCCCTGCTCTGCACCTCCCCTTTCTTCTCCTTCACCTCTTCCTCCTTCTTTTTCTTCTTCAATAGGACCCGTAAAAATAACCCTTCCCTTTACCCACCTACATGCGACTCAGTTTCCCTTCATATATTACCTTTGATCTTACATACTAGTTAGGTGTTCAAAGCTTATGCCTCAAACTGCCATGTACAATTTTGGAAGATAAGAGTCAGGTTTAGATATTTTCTGTGTCTCTGTGTTTAATCAATATTAAAGGGTCAAGTTCATGTTTTGATATTTTTGCATCCTCTCCAGAAAGCACTAGATAGAAGCATATGATTAATTACTAAAATAATCACATTCTTTATTACTGCTCAAAAATGCTGGGAAATTGTAGGATAAAGAGAAAAAGGGCAGATGCTTATTTTGATTCAAGGAGTGTGACTGCTGGCTTTGTTAGGCCTGGAGAGCATTTGTGAAAAATAGGAAAGATTTCATGTTTGCTGTAACAATATTTTGTTTGATTCAAGAAAGAGAGGGAGCCACGCTGGGCTCCAGTGCCCCCAGCCTTCAGGAAAGCTCAACTGGGCTGTTTAGCTTCTCTACGTCACTTTGCCAAAAATGCTACGGGAAGTGGTGCTAACTCAGGCACAGAGCGGAAATGATGTGGAGAATGTGCACGCTGTACCTTCGTCTCCACGCCCAGTCCTGACGGCTAGGTTCCCCAGGCTGCAGGTGCCCGGAGAAGGCGGCATTCGTCCTGACAGCGGAGCCAGCCAGTCTGGCCCCTCTGTTTGTTATGGCAGCCAAGCAACAAGCCATGAGGGCACTTGACTAGTCACTGAGGGCCAAACCTAATCATAAGACAGTCCCCACCTTTAAGGACCCCATAGTTGGGTCAGAGGACTAGATACATGTATGTCAGTGCAAGCAGAGGGGAGTAGTAGAGTGGAGGCACCAAACTGTGCATGCATAGAGAGAGAGAGGTCAGTGGGGGGGAAGGGAGGGTTGCGGAAAGATGGGAGTTTGAACTGAGCCTTGCAAATGGAAAGGCAGCAGGACAAGGCAGTTCAGGCGGAGCAGCTGCAAGGATCAAGACGTGGACGAGGGATGTGCCCATCCTAACCAGCTCCCTTGGCATCAGCCACAGGCACACATTAAGGAAGAAGGAGGAAATGAGGAGACACTGAGGGTCAAGGATGACCGTGGTGTCCAGCAGAGTGCTTGCTGCTTCCCATACTTTCTCTTGTTTAACCTTACGACTGCCAAGTGAGATAGAAAAGCAGCTCCACTTTACGGATGGGGAAATTGAGACTTCGTGGAGGATAAATAGCATTTTCTAGGTCACGCAGGTAGTACTTGTATTTGGGATTTAAATCCAAAACTATATTTTCCCAAAGCTCATCCTCTCTCTTCTGTACAACGATGCCTCTGGATGCTAACATGCTGGAGATAATTTGTTGGGGTGCCATGTGTAGCAAAAAGGATGAGTGCTACTTTCTTAGTCAATGAGCCACAGGCAGTAACATAAAGCATGCCCCTATGAATGACCATTATTTGACCCTTCTTCCAGACATTCTTTCATTTAATTGGCAATGACCATCTACTCTTTGGGTCTTATCAGTGCCATCTAGGCCTCTAACTTGAGCTGAGCAAAGGTTAGGGTAGAGCTGGGGAGGAGGGACAGAAAAGTTAGAGGGAGGTTTGAGCATGGGAGTGACCTTTGCAAGGGCAGAGCCACCAACATGTGTTAGTGTATAGGACCAAATGTCAAATTCTCCAGGCCTTGGGAATCCAGCAGGCAGGCACCTTTCTTCTCCCCGACCCCCACCCCTTCACAGAGTTCACCAGATAGAGAGAAGGCGTGAGACAGAACATCTACTTCCTCCTAGCTCTGAGACGCTTCATCTGGAAATCAACCACAAGCATGTTCAAAGCATCTCAACATATGCACTATTTCCTTATGTCAGCGGTTTTGAGATCGAGAAGTTGCCAGATCCATCTGTCTGGATATAGAGATATGGCATCTTTGGTTATTACTTGTTACCTCTCTAGCTCAACAAAATTATGATCTGTCCTACCTTCCTAGAATCCTCATGTCCTCTTGCCTTCTCTTAAAGGAAACCAGATGCATGCAATTTAGTTCTTAATTATTTAAGGGGTCTGTTTTGTGCTGTCACATGTATTTTTTTATTTCTTCACCTAACAAGACCATGCCTAGCAAGCCCATGACTTATATCTTATGTAACTGCTGCATTCCTCAAAGGGATGAGAGGAGTCTAGACAGGTGATTAGTCAATAAATACCTGTTGGCCAAATGACTTAAAAGGAAAGTGGGGCAACCCAGAGGCAAGGGCGAGAATGGCTCAATTGCTGAGCCTGGAGAGCAGAAGTGTGAGAGACGGCTTATGACACCCTTCAAGTCAACAAGAGGAAATGGCACGCAGGATCTAGAGCATTTCCTGCATGAAGTAGGCACTCAGATATTTGAATGAATTAATTAACTTACACGATGAGAGCAAGCTCTTCTCTTGCCGCTGTACGTTTATGAGTGAATATTGGCTTATACTTCAGCGTAAGTGTCAAAGGTTAAATTGAAGGAAAGACGGGATGAAAGAGCAAGAGGTTGAGCGGTGAAGGAACCCACCAGCACACAGAGAGGGGGAGCTCCCCTTCCTGAGGATGAAACAGTACAATGGGCCCAGGGCCGTTTAGATGTGTTAGCTTAGCCAAGGTGGGTTTGGGGAAGGCAGTGACGAGGTGCCAGGTGTGCTTATCAAGTAACTTCTAGAACTCCTGAATTCCTTACCTTGGGAGATTCTGAACTACTTCCCTCACAATCTAGCATGCGTTTCAGGTGTTACCTGACCTGGGCAACAGCCAAAGGCAAACCTTGCGACCTCCTCCTGCAAGGGTTCCTGAATGAGCGTATGCAGAAGTCTGCTTCTCCCCAGCATCCAGCCAGGCCCTGCCGGCCTGGCTCCTGCCTTCTACCCTTGCTCTAACCAAATACACCAGCTCTCGAGCCAAACACAGACCCTGCTCCTTGACCGCTCCCCTTTACAAAGTTGATTATTTCCTAAACGTCTACACATTCTGCACCCAGGAAGGAGAAAGGGCTGGCCCTCGGCGCTGAAGCACCGTGCTCTGATGGGGGCTGAGATTTACTATATTCCGCAATCGCAGTCCACCTGGATCTGGACCCCCAAAGAGTTTCCGGACCTGAAGGAGACAGCTGAAGTTCTGGGGGTGGATGACAAAAATCACCGTGTCCCCAGTGGGGTCAGGAGCCACCTCCCCCCGGGAACTGAAGCGAGGGAAGACGATCAAGTACGAGCGTCCCCACCGTGTCCACCTCTCCCTCCCTTCAACTACGGCGGCTCTGCTCTTCTCTCTTTCACGTACATGAATTAATTGGGGGTCAAATATTCTGTCACTAAAACAAATTTAAACCTTCTGGACTAAGTCCTTATTTTGCAGAAGTTGGTAAGTGACTTCTCGAGATCCCACGGCTAGTTAACAACAGGCTTGGCTGAGGCCTCTAACCCCCAGTCCCTCTGCAGGAACCCTAACCCCAGACAGAGGGGGCTGCCTGCCTGCCTCTGTGCTGAAAGTGAGATACATGTGTGCACAGTACAGGGGAAACTGAGGCCTGGGCAAGAAGACACGAGCGTGTCCCTCCACAAAGCCACCGCCCTGAAAAGCACTAATCCCAGACCCTCCCCAAACCATCCCCCTCCTCAGAGATGGCCTCATTCTGTCCTCCCTGCCCGGAGCAGCCCAGCTGTGCGGGGAGCAATCCACGCCAGGGAGGCAGAGAGGGAGGAAAATGCAATCTGCATGGCTCTGGGGACTTCAATCAGGCTGAAGTTAATGAAAAGGATCCTGCCTTTTCCCAGGACTGCTAAATGTCTGCACTGCTCCCAGCGAGAGGGGTGAGCGGGTGTTGGGGGAGAAGGGCAGACGGAATTACATTTAAAAGGCAAAGGAAGGAGAAAATTCTTTCATCTCCCTGGTGGAGTGGGCAGTGTTCCTGGGGCCCTGTCTGGGACCATTCTCATTCCTGACACGTCTTGCTGTTCTCTGGAACAGTCCACATTCAAAATATTAGGATGATGACCCTGCTTTCCATTTTTGAGGAGCTGCAATTTCTCTCTTGGCACAGTTGTCTTTTTTTTTTTTGGTCTCTCCAAGCTTGGAGGGTGGGGGTTAGGGAGCAGAGAGGAGGATAAAGGAAGCTGTGGGGGCTTGAGGGGGTGAGAGAAGAGTCTCTTCCCCTCCTGCTCTTCCGCCACCCAGCTCTCTGCATGGGGGTCTCCCTTTGCTTCCCTCACCAAAAGTCGCCTCCATCTAGCTGCAGCCAGCACCATCTTGTGCCTTCTAGGACTGCCCCTCACACGGCTGCCCTCCCCACTGCTAACTTCTACAGCATCCAAAGCTTCCCTCAGAGGAGGAGAGGAGGCGGCTCCCTTCCCTCCCTATGCCCGCCCGCCCCTGGAACGTCATTTCCCCTCTCCTGGCCCCTGGCTGAAAGGACACATCTCATCTGGGGAGGGTGTGGCCTAATACATCCCCACTGATCCCCCAGGCTGACCTGGGACACATGCATCTGGGAAGGGGGTCACTGACACCAAAGGGGAGATATAGTTCACCTTGGACATCTGTCCAGCAGGATGTCAGCCTTGCACACATCAGCTGGACAAACTGAAGCCTGGGTGCACTGAGAGCCTCTGGGTCATCTGCTCTTCCCCCATAGCGCCCCCCTTGTGGGCCAGAGAGATAAATGATGGCATGGGAGATGGACAGATGGAGAGACAGATGGGTGGACAGATGCATGCATGCATGGACGCATGGGCAGGTAGGCAGAGAGATAAGAGAATAGAGTAAAGATGGCTTTGTGGAAATAAATGCTCCATTTAAAAATTATCTTTAAATATACCAACCTTTCATTAAATAAAACATCTACTTAAGGAGCTCCTGGGTGGCTCAATCAGTTAAGCATCTGACTCTTGATTTCGGCCAAGGTCATGATCTCAGGGTCCTGAGATGAAGCCCCATGTTGGGCTCCGTGCTCAGCAGGGAGTCTGCTGGAGACTCTCTCTCCTTCTCCTTCTGCCCCTCCCCCCACCCCCCTTGCTCTCTCTCGCTCAAAAAAAAAAACAAAAAACCAAAAAACTCCTTCTACTTAACCCCTTTTACACATATACATTCGATCTGTTCCTCTTTCCTATTTTATAGGAAATGGATCTTTTTCTCCCTCTTTACTTTGTGAAGTGTCACCTCCTTCCTCCTTTGTCTGTAGGATGGAACCTGAACCCCATCCCAACCCAGCCCCTCAGCCCACACAATTCAGGACAGCCTCTGTCCTAGCAAGCTGAGACAAACACCCAATCAAATGTGTGACTGAAGTTGTTAGAAACCAACTAGCCCCACTCTCTAACTTGGCAAAAAGGAAACTGAGGCCCAGAAAAATTGTGAGTCACCCAATGCATAATCTGGAACAGACCCAACCCTATGTATGCAACTGAGAGAAAGTTTCAGATGCCCTCACGGGAGGACTGGGAGACTGTGAAAGGGCTGGGGAGAGCTGCAAGGTGAGTCAGGGGTTAAGACAGAAAAGAGGGAAGAAGGTGAAGATGATTTCCACCAAGCAGAAGGCTTGGAAGCTCCCACCAGCAGTGAGTCCGCTGCTCCACCGGGACCACAGAAGGAAATGTGGGAAGTGGAATAGGGAGTGAAATGGAACCGTCAGGTTGCCACTCCTCATGGGGCCGATAAATGGCCACTGCTGGACAAAAGGCCATCGGTTAGACTTGGAGGAAGAAGACTCATGTCCTAGCCTGGTTCCAGCTCAACGCATGACGGGGATCTGTCATGGGTTCACTTCACCCGTCCGGATCTTCTTTTACCGCCTATAGAATGAATGCCAAGTTCTCTCTGGCCCTACTCTTCTAGCAGCCCAAAGTGTCCTTAGCTCAGGGAGGAAAAAGAGATGGAACAGACTGTCTCTAGTTTCTTCCCTCTTTTCTTTCCCAGCAACTCTCCCTGCAAGACACACACTTCCACCATCTGGGAGAATCTCTAATAAGAAGGACGGAAGGGAGGGCGGTGGGATGGTCTTGTACTGCGTCTCCACTACTGGACTGGTGTGCAAACAGGAACTTGGACAAATGGTCACTCGGACTGCTACATGGGTTCATCATCCCAGCGAGCTTGCAGTCACATCCACATTCGAGCTGCAGGTAAACAACCTTACAATTCCGAAAGCGTTAGTCCACCTGCCAAGACATTTGGGGTGTGTGGCATAGAAGCCAAGCAGCTGGCTTTCCATCAGCCTAAGAAGCAAGTAACACACTTAAAGCTGCCATCTTGGTCTGGCTGATGGTCCCTTTGCTAAATGCCCTCAGCACTCATGGAATTTTAAAGGTTGAACCTGAAACCACTGACAGCTCCAGCCTTCGCTATGGAATCCCTTCCCAAAGAGCAACAAGGATGACTGATAATAGCTGAATATAACACCAAGCAGGCCTGGTCTTGATTTCTTATTTATTTTTTTTAACGGTGGGGTTCTAATATTTATAGGCGAGATCGCTAACAAAATCCCCTAGGTACGCAGCCAAAAGAGCTTGACTCTTTTTTTTTTTTTTAATTCCACGCATAACCTTGCACATAGAGCCTATGTTCTAATGGTGGCATGTGTATTTGGTTCTTGTCCAAGTTACAACTATTTCTGCTTCTGAGTGGGAACGTCTTTAATCCTTCTTCTTGTAGATTAGAGCTATAACCACAGACACCTAATGACAGACGAGGACTCTAATGCCCTAATCTAGAACTCCCTGAGACAGTGAGTCTTATTTTATGTTACTTCAAACTGGAGAACTTGTAGAAGCTTGTCCCACCCTTTTTTGAAATTCCCATTAGAATTATTTTTAAACGCCTTGATCCTTAGACCAGGAAAAACAGATGTCATGGAGACCAGCTCGTGTGGTGTTGGGTGGGAAGCTTATAAAGGTCAACTTGGTATAAATCGTGACACGTGACATGGATGTTCACAGCCCCATTTCTTAAGGATTTTGGTAAAGCGCAGCTCAAGGAGGTTAAGTCATTTCTGAAGGTAGCAACCGGTAGGAGGTAGAACGGCTAGGGAGCCTCGTTCGGCTGACTCACGTTCTTTTTCACTCCATCCCTGCTCTTTGGGGAATGTGTGTTATCAGAGGTTCCATCACATCCTCTGCGATGCTCTGACACCTCAAAACGAACCACGCAAACAAACTTAGAGAACAGTGCTTTTCAAAGTGTACCCCGAGGAGCCCTGGATTCCACAGAAGTGTTGGGGACTATGAACAGGTGAGAGATGGGAGCTGAGGTGGGGCATTCCAACCCCCGACCCACTTTATCCAGGACAGCACAACCTCCATTGGTATTTCATATTGGACTTCCATGGTAAGGTGATTTAAAACTCTGTAAAAAAGAAATTTTGAAAACTCATATCTTAAAAGAGAAGGCCCTTCGATAGGGGAACGCACCATTCACAGTGTTAACAGAACATACCTGGGGAAAAGAGAATTAACCTTTAGAACTCATTTTAAGAACACATTAGACCTCATTTTAGGAACACAGCCTTTAATACTTGCCACGAGTTACTCATCAGGAAAATGCGTTCTCTTCCTTTCTCTATGCTTTCTGCCGGCAGTGATGTCTGCTCTCTTCATCTGACGTTCGGCAAGCTATAGGCTTAAGAAAGCATAACTAATTTACCAGGAAAGGAAGGAGCTAAAGATACGCTGCTTCTCAGGAACACAATCTGGGCTGTAGGTCCTTTCCCTCGAATGAAATGAAGAAATCACATTGCAAGCATCTGTGGGCTGTTTCTAAAGTCCGCAGAAGGCCAGTAAAGGAGGTTCCCCTCATTGAACATATGCCAAGCAAGGCTGGATGCTGAGGCAGGGAGGGAATCCACCCTTGTCTCCCTCTTCTTATCATTTGCTGACTCTGCTTAGAACTGACCAAATGATCTGCTCGCTTGGCTCTAAAACTAGTATTAAAGCTTTCAAATGTGTCTCCTTGGCGAAGCCCAGGAAATTGATTTACACCCCTAGGCTCACTCGCAGCAGAGAATGGAAAAGTCAGAAGGTGCTTGCTTCAGAGAGGGTCTGAGCACTAGAGTCAAAAGCTCTGCTCCTCAGCTCCGTGTAGCCAATTTGGCTGAGAATCAGGGTCCCTCAGGCCAAATCTGGAGCAATTAATCACAGTTACAGGTGAATATCTAAAAGGGAAAGAGTCAAGCAGGACCCAGTGATAGCTGAACCTCATAGATGCAAGTAACCATAGCTTTTGTAAGCCCCAGGTAAAATGGAAGGATCGCCTCTAGAAAGCCTACCCTGAACTCTTGGGAATTATAATATGACCAATAATTTATTTTTCAAGACCCACTTTTGCCTGTGATTGTACCAAGTAGATGCTTTAGCTTTATTATCCCTCTTAATGTTCACATTACCAACACAGGGTAGTACTGTTTTCAACATTTAACAGTTGAGCAAACTGAGGCTCAAACTGGCTAAATAATTCATGGTTATGGAGGCAAAAAGTGGCCGAACTGGAATGTGATAATGATGCCAAATCATGACAAGGCCAGCAGCCCTCTGCCTAAGGCATCCATGACCCCCTTCAGGCGTCCCCACATGGATTGGTGCCTTCTCCCTTCGTACCATGCCAGGGAGTCAGCCCTGGCTCCAGGAACATTTTTAGCATGGACAGCTGTGCCCCAAGTGACCTGCCATGCAGGTAAGAGCCAGGCTTCCCATGAGCTCCGGGTAGCCTCACAGCGTAGGCATCTAAGGTAATGTCCTACTGTCTTGATCTTCCCCTCAAATGTCTCTGATCTCAAGATAACATTTTCAAAGGAGCTGCGTTCATGAACTCTGGCTGACCAAGGACTCACTAGTAAGTGCCCTGTACACTTACCCTGCCACAAACACCATTACTTATCACATGTATCCTCTCTTCCTACCCAAGTTTACAACCTCTCCCCCACTCTCTCCTTTCTCTCCTCCTTTCCTTCTCCCTTTCCAGCTAACAAGGGCATGCCAGGATCCAGGCACCATCACAGATGCTGGGAATCCCCATAAACTCCTGGATGCTTTCCAGGGATCAGCTCATATCGTTACACCTTCTCAAGAACCTCAGGACTACACTCATTTTACAAATGAGAGAGCGGAAACTTAGCCACGTGAAATAACTTATTTAACGTTGCAAGACAGTAATCAACAGATCCAGAGAGTCTGCTCAATTTCATTGGAAAGCAAGGCCTATGTTTTCGTATCTACTGCATATGTGTGGTGCTGCCAACAGTCTAGATGCTGTCATGGGTCACCTCCTCCCACCTAGAAAAGATCTCTGTCTTTTAGGGATGCTAACTAAGACACAAGGAGGCAGGTGTTTATGGAAAAAAAAAAAAAAAAAAGGTAACCAAACCAGTAATGAGAAGGGGATAGTTGCATTCCAAGGAAAAATAATATCACTGTGATCACATAAGTGGGCACTTTCAAACACACAAAAATGGGAGCTCCCAAGTACTCCATCTCTGTTAGGCATGAAACACGGCTGATGTCCTCCTTGAATGCAGCAGAGCATGAGGACCAGGAGGAAGAAGTCGTCCGGGCAGTTTTGCACCTGACAGAATGATGAAGCTGGACGGCAGCAGGTACAATTTTCAGGGGAGATGGACAGCCATCTTTATCAAAGATAAGAGAAGTGAAACCGGAGTTCTTCCTCTCATTTGCAAGAAACAGCCTTCACAAACTAAAATTTGAAAGACGGTCTTTGTTTACCAAATACCTCTGCTTACAGTTTTCATCAGAAAGATGAGTTAAGTATTTTTAAAGAAGTAAGATCTGGTTATTTGCTTCTTCACTTTATCTAACCAAGTGAAATGTGCCCGTTTATATGCTTTGCTTTTGGTGGAAATGACAATCTCTTCGAGCTGCCATTTGAAAACTGTTTGCACAACCAATGTGCAACCTCTTTCACAAATGACCCTGCTTTTGCATTAGTGTTATAGGCCCTGCAAATGTCAAGTCCTCACATGGTCCTTTCACTCCTTGGGACAGTTCTTTTTTTGGGGGGGGGGCGCGGGGGACAGGAGTTCTTTGAGGACCAAGACATCTGGCTATTTCCGGAGTGGTTCTTCACCATTGACCATAGGATACCGGGTCTGCCACAGCTTCTAAAGATGACCCCCAATATATTAAGCTAGCGAAACACCTTCAGAAAATAGGATTCAAATCCTAGCATGATGACTTTGAAGGAGGTATGGTTCCGTGGCATATACGCACCCTGGTATTTTGTTAAAAATCTGTCCCTCTTGTATTTTATACAGGACTTCTGGAAACGGTTCAGCTGTTTCCTGGGGGGTGCATGTATCTTGTTTGTGTTTCATGCAGTCCTGTCTCAACTATAGTTTGCTAAAAAATGGTCTCTTGGGATTTCACTCTCAAGAATAAGACCATCTGACAGAGGTATTTGGAAAATGGAGGTCTCCCCTTTATCAAAGTGGCTAGTCAAATGTGGATTCTATCTCCCTATGCCTCTTCTCCAAATAAGGTATCCTTTAATTGTTCTCCCCCAAGTCTCAGGTGTGCCTGACTCACAGCCCACCCATTTTTGGACAAACTTGCCCATAATTTCTAGCTGGCTCGGTTGGAGATGCCTCTCTATACGTTGCCCACTGAGAATGAACAAAATGAACGTACAACACAGATGCTGCATCAGCAGGACTGGATGTGGCTGCTAACTCAGTCTGAGACCCCTTAGTAATCATACGCCCAAGCCAATTATTTATAGCACAGACACAAAGGGCCTACCACAGGGACTGGCAACATTCACTTTTGCAGCCATATTTGGCAATTCACGGGTAATGCAAGTCCCTTCTCCACCTGGCTCTTAGCCTTCCCCACCTCTGACATGAGGAGCCCTGCAAGATCACCTCACAATCTGCCAGCCTGTGAGTCGGGGAAAGGCTGTGGGTGGCCCCACCACTCACCCAAGCCATTATCAGGCTTCATACACACTATCTATCACCAGAGGTCCTTGGGGGTGGGATATCACAGAAAATGGTGGAGCGGTCGGATGATAAGAAGTAGGGCTCCTGGCAGAACTGAGGAGTTAGTGAAATCTAAGTGTGTCTTTAGAAGAATCCATGCCTTCCATCCCTCACTGGTCTTTCAGAGAGTAAGCGGTCTCTTGTTTCTCTCCACATCCCTTCCTACTTAAGCCTGGTTTCAGGAAGTATCCACTATCAATCAGTCGTATTGTAATCACCGTGTGACTATGCTCAGGATAGCTATTTGCTGTGTTTCACTTTTAACCAGGCAAGAAAAATTGGAGTCTGCATGTCTTTTGATAAAAAGAAATTCCAGATCTCAGGAATTTGAGAGAGGCCCAGCATTAGGAGGGCAGAGGACCCATTGCTACATGGGAGCTATAGGAAGCAAGAATGACTCCAGGGTAGACAAGGGACAAGAGGGGAGGGAAGCCACAGCTCGCTGTGCCCAGCTGCTCACCTCTGCAAAGCTATAGCAAAGGCTGAGTCACGTCAGCGGCAGGGCCCCATCTCTCCAGTCACCCTACAGCTTTCCTTGACCTTGTGAGATATTAACAGGATCTCAATTCCAAGACACACAGCTTCTTTCCACATAAAATTTAAGAGTTTGACAATAGGGCTGTCTTTTAATTATTTACTCTATAATCGACTAGGTGAAAAATGGCTGGTATTCTTCATAGCCAAGTCACAGGGAACGTTGCCCTATTTCAACAAAAAAAGTGTTTTTATTATAACAAGAAGGAAGCACGAGATGGATAAAATCAATACTCCTACTCCCTATACCTAAAAACATCTTAAAGGATGATCTCGCTTCACCATCCCAACAGCAATACAAATCAGAAAGGGACAGAAACTATCCTGCTTGTTTGACAGATGGAGGAAATGAGGCAAAAAAAATCGGTCAGTGACTTGCCCAGGGCCATGTTCTTGGCTGTAAAAGTCTTAGTGTGGAAGGGATCTTGGGGGGTGAGTATCCAGACCAGCCTCCCTCCAAAGCAGGAATCCCCTTCTCGAACTTCTCTGACAGATGGACACCCAGCTTGAACACTTCGGAGGAAGTGGCATTGCTATTTTCGTGCCGCGGCAAGAGTCTAGAGCAAGCTCTCCCTTTATTCTGTTGAAATATGCCTCACTGAAACTCGGCCCCAGAGTCCCGAGAACAGAAACTAACTGCTTGTTTTTTTTTTTAAGCCATCATGATCTTCCTGTCAGGGACGGAATGTGAACCCCATTTTACAGATGAGGAAACAGGTGTACTAATCAACTTACTCCAGGCTGCACATCCCAAGTTAGAGCCAGACACCAGACCCAAAGGGTTTAGCCTCTTCTCTTTTCTCATGCATTCTCCAGCTTTGAGGATGTGCACACGCCCCAGTATGCTCAGTCCTCCAGCCAGGAGCTGTGCTGGACACTTCTGGTTATAGGTATCAGACCTGTACATCCCCAGGTGGAATGTCCCAAGGGCTTTCAAATCTCCTTCTCTGTGTATGGTTCCCAGTGTCATCGCCATGTAGCTTATCAACATTCCCCTCTGCACACCGTATCGGAGGGAGGAGTAATTGTTACCCATCAGTCTCATGTTGACGAAACTTTAATAACTGACTCTCAGAGGGTAGCAAAACCTGAGTGTAAGGCATTTGCCAATTAACTCCCATAGTGGAAGCACTCCTGCTGTTTCAAGCTACCAACCTGAAGACACTGATGGCGGAGCTGGGAACACATATGCCCAGGTGACTCGCGCCACCATGAGCTGGCTCCATCCAGCACATCGCTGGTGTACCCATGGCCTATCTGCTAAAGACCACTGACAGCTGGACTGGAACCCAGCCAGGTGACTTGCATGGAATGACACATCCCAACAAGCTTAGGAATTAATATGTCCTCTGTGCAAATCTCGGTGTGCAGTAAGCCCAGCTATTGAAAGGAATAAATGGGAAAGAAGCTGATATTCATCCAATAAATTCATGCAATAAATATTTATTTTTCTAGGAACTGGGGCTATAATAATGACAATAAAAAACAAGTCCTTGCTTCCAATGAGACAGACGATAAAGTAAAATTATAACAATAGGAATACTAATAATGGTGTGAGCTGTCGATTTTAATAAAAGATAAAGAAGAAAGGCAATGGGGGATGGAAAAGTAGGGATGAAGTAAGAAAGTGAGCCATGGGCTATTTGGGAGAAAAGCTGTCCAAAGAGAGGAAACACAATGTGCACAGTTATTGACGTGAACATGTGCTCCCTGCGTTGGCGGAACAGCAAGGAGGCCAGTGTAGCTGGAGCAGAGCAGGCCGGGGGGGAAGCAGGGGGGACAGTGGTTGGTGGTGGGCGTGGAGTCAAGCTACAGAGCCATTAAGTATTCGTCCCAACGTTTAAGACACAATACCTTACTCTCCACGGCATGGGCAAGCCACTGGAGAAGGCCAGACACTGCACGTGGTTTGAGTGCCCCTGGAAGCGGTCCCCTTGGCTGCTGTGTGAACAGCCTCCAGTATTTGCTGTCGGGTTAGCCGTGGAGTGCGAGGGAGAGACACAAGTGAAGGATGATGCCAAGGGATTTGGCCTAAGAAGTTGGAAGAATGGAACTACCGTTGGTTAAGACTGGAATGACTGGGTGGGTGGTGGCGTGGGAAGGGTTGGCAGCGCGGGAGCATCTTGGTGTGCTGGGAACCGAGAGCTTCGACGCAGATCGGGAAGCACACAGGGGGTTGGTGGACTGAGGAGCAGCTTGTCCTGGAACGCTAGGTATGCTGAGGGTATCCTGGGCAAGGAGTTTGGGGCTTATCCGTGCAGAGTTTATGTTGAGAAATCCTCACTGTGAAGAACTCCAGATGGACCTGAGGAAATCCCAGCTAAATGCAGTCGACACTGCAAATCAGGGAACTGTGGAAATGGCGCTTGGGGGAGATGGGACGCGAGGCTCAAAGGCCTTAAGCAGAAGAATGGCTTGTAAATCGGAATGGCCGCTACCATCTCTAATGTGAAGAGAAAGCTAGACTGAGATTAGGGCTCCGGAATTCAAAGCCGAAGCCTGGCATTACTTAGTGCGATGACCTTGTTCCAGTCACATCCCTAGAGCTCACCGTATTCACCTCGAAAGTGGGAATGCAGGTGAGACAGGGTATCCTACAAAGTAACACAGGCCTGATGGTCAACCAGGGTCAAGTTCAGCTACTAGCTCTTCCCAGCAGCTTACACCTGAGCCCTGTTTTCTTGCCCGTGAAGAGTGGATAACATCCGGCATCTCCCAGGGGTGCGGGTGATAAAACAATGGCCGTCAGCAGCATAAGGAGGCCGCGTTTCCAAAAGGTGGGCTGCCTCCCTCTTCCTCAGGTCTGTCAGGGGCGTGATGAGGCTCAACCTGGACCACTTCAGTGGGAGAACGGGGAGGGCGTCCTGTGCCACATCATCACACGGGATAGCTGGCATTACGCTTTATACCCCTTTCTCTCCCCTACTTGCCCTCAAGCCCGTGACCCTCCGGAATCCTTTCACATGGGAGGGTTGTGGGTGACATGGAGGGTATTGGCCATAGCTCTGCTGTGGCTAGGTTTTATGTGGCCACCTCAGCATAAGGTTGAGTGTGTGCCTCCCTGGGGGGAGGTCAAGGGTGGGAAAGAGGTGAATGGAAATGCTGCCTCTTCTGTGGAAGCTTTTATTAGAAACAGGGGATTCCCCATTACTATTTCAAACTCTTTTGGCCCAACATGAAATGCCCCAAGGTCAAATTTATTAGTGCATCTCACAGCCCTGAGAACTCTTGGCTTTGGTGCCGAATCCCTCTTATCTCCCTTCCCTCCCTTGAGCCTTGTGATGTAGCCAAAGCAGCTGCTCATACCCCATCAACCCCAGAGTGGTTCAATCTTATACAAAAACAGACACACACAGGCGCTCACTGCCTTCATGGTGCTGTCATCAGGAACTAGATGTACTGGGGCCATTCTCCAGTGAGGCGAAAGAGGAACCGATAGATGATTACATGGCAGAAGGACCGAGCTTGGGCTGGGTCCCAAAGATCCAGAATGGGTACACAAACGCACCCGAAGAAAGAAAGGTCTGGATTTTACCTGTCTGAATTTCAGCTTCCTTATTTCTGAAAGAGGTCCCAAATTTCCTGGCTAGCTCGCAGGATTTGTGGGAAAATAAAATGGGGGGGGGGAATGAATGTCCATTGCTGTTCTTCCTGTTCTACACATGAAGGGTACTACTGAGGACATCAGCATTTCTGATGCCAGAAATAATACTGCGTCTTTCATTCAGCCCTCAGCAGACACGCTTTACAGGTGCCTAACCGAGGGCTGTGCTGGTTCCTGATAAATCAGGGACCGCATGTGGGGCTTGCTTAGGGGCAGAGTAGGAGCCATGGGGCCCTTTGAGGGTCGGGCTGCTTCTGAGTTGGACTTGACATTCTTCTTGGTGGACAGCTACTGTGTAACGGCGGCTTCACACCTTGCTTGGTGGGCATGTAGGAGGGACAGACTGGCTTCCTGCAGCAGAGCTGCGGAATATGGCTGAAAAAGCAGTAAGGGGCATGGCCTGCCGGGAGGCTGCAAGAGATTCCCTGAATGAAGCTGAGGGTAGGCACCAGCAAGCCTAGCTGAATGTCGGGCCTGCCTTGGTTTCCCCTGTGTCTCTGAGCAGTGTCCCTGCCCGGAGGTGGCCCTGGAGTAGGCGGGGTGGGGGGGTGGCGGTCGGGCAGGGCCCGAGGCCCCAGCCTCCCAGCCTGTGCCTGTGCATCTCATTATTGAGCGGGCCTGAATCAAAGCAGCCCCGTGCAGCTGCTGTCCTGTTTAATCCATTTGTAATCAAAAGTGATTAGCATGGATGCCTCGGTGCTGAGGTTATTGTGTGTGTGATCAAAGCCACGGCTCCTGCCCGCGTCCCAGAGCTGCCTGCACCTGGGAGGGCATGGCAGCCCGTGAACCTGGGCCATGGGGCAGGCAGCCCCTGGCCGTCAGAAGGAGGGTGGGCTCCCTGAGCAGAACCAGGAGCAGCGAGGGCGGCCTTGCCTGTGTGGGGCTCAGCAGCCTTGGGGAAGTCCCTGGGGGAGGCCCATGGTCCAGGTTTCCCATTTGGAGGCTGGCCTTCCAAGGCCAGAGACTTGGGGGAGCAGGTGAACCCAGAGGCTGACCGAGGACAAGCAGGGCTCACTCAGCATTAGTTAGAGTCATGAAGGATTCTTAAACTGACTTGTTTTATATGAGAGGATGCTGAGACCCAGAGCAAGGAACACAAAACATCCCTGGCAGGCACTTGTGTGTGTGTGTGTGTGTGTGTGTGTGTGTGTCTGTGTGTGTGTCTGTGCGTGTGTGTGCAGGGAAGGAATGAGACAGGAAGACGGAAGGGGCAAGGAGAGAAGACCGGACAAAGGACGCTGCCCCAAGCACTGCGCCGCTGGGAAGGCTGATGCCAACAGAAGAAAGCGAGCTACCTGCTAAGGAGACAAAGTGGAAAGAGCCAAGGAATCAAGATGTTCTGGGCCTTTACTAGTTCCTGTGTTTCTTCCCATACACCAACTCTGGTAACTTCCTGAGCCACCGCTCCCTAAAAACAGCAAAATCCCAGCCCAGCCCTTCCCTCTATTTATAAATCATGCATGCGTAAAGCCTGATGTCCCACTTGTCTCTGGCGGTCCAGATTATGAACGTTGTCAAGATCCAAATAAAGTCTCTGCTCTCTCAAGCAGCTTTCCCGGACCCCCCGACTCTGAACTCTTCTACCACGGTTTCTGTAGGGCTCTGGAGACACAGCACGCATTGTCCCGCTAGCTCCTGGTGACGGGAGCCATCACTCCTTGAGTGTCGGAAGAGGATGCGTGTACGAGTCGAGCTCCGTCCGCCAGACTGAAGCCCCAAGGGCATCTAGTGGGTAGCACACTTCCGGACAGCCCTCAACACCTGCTCTGGGGTGGCACAGTTCCGGAATCTTCGACAGGGGACTGGGAGCTCCCTGAAGGCAGAGCTGGACCTTTATGACTGCATCTGTCTCCAGACCCAGCACAGTCCTCGGCTAGAGACTTTTGTAAGGAATGCCTGCTGAGGGCGAGTTTTACATAAACGGGTGCTGTGACTGCATTTTGACCTGGTCGGTGAGGCCGCCTAGAGGTGCTCCATTTCCACCCAACCTTCAGCACCATTCTAAGGGGGAGAAGAGAGGAAAAGACTGGGGGTAGCGCGGAGTGGGCCACGTGGGGGAAAACAAGCTTTTTCTGGGGGAAAAAGATTTGTAAAAATCTTTTACAAAAATATTTTCCGAGAGCAAAGAAGCTGGGGGCTCCTCACTCCCACTGGGGACACACGAAATCACCTGGCCCTAATTAACGGTTTGCACAGAGGACCTGGGTATGCAGCAGTGCTGGGCGGGGCGGGTATCGTGAGTTAGGGCAGATTCTAATCTCCCGGCATGGAGAAGAGTCTTTGGGAGTTACGTGCATTTTTTTAAAGATCCCCACAGGTGCCCGGGATACAAACTCCATGGTATTTCATGAGTTAAGGCCACAGTTTCCACCCCTGATTGAGGAGATAAAGGAACACCCCAGATCCAACTTGCATACAACATTGTGGGGTCCCTCACACTCACAATGATCAAGTTTGGGAGGCGAGCGCTACATGGTAAGAACTGGAGGGAAGATCTGGAAACATTTACAGTAGACCCCAAATACTAAGAGGACGGATCTTTCTCTGGGGGAGTTCTTCATCATGCTGGAAGATGACCTCATTCTCCAAATGGATCAATAACCAATAATTCCCCAGTACAGAAGAGGTGATTGATGGTCCTAGCCAGCCTGTATGTGGTAAGCTCTGGTGTGTGCTGGGTGCTCCACACAAGTCTCATTTGTTTCTCAACAATGTTTCTGAGTGGGCAACAGTTATCCCATGTTGAAGATGGAGGATCTGTGGTTAAGTCATTTGCCCAAGACCACATGCTGGAGAGTGACTGGGCTGGGAGCTGACTCGCCTCTCAATTTCTCTCTCTCTGCGCCCCAGCCTGTGCACTCTTCCCCATGGCCTTTTGCACTGCAGGCTCAGCCCCTGGAAAGGCCATAGCCGAGCAGAGCCGAGGCACAGCTCTGCCCACCTCACCTCTCTGCCCACTCACACTTCAGTGCCTCTCCAGATAGGCAAGCCACCCCAGACTCATGCTGCGGGAGAAATGCTAGTGCATATTCAAATAGAAGCCTCTCATTTTACAGATTAGTGAATTGAAGCTCTGAAAGGTTAATCACCTGCTCGACACCACAATGCTGGCTGGTGACAGGCCCGGGCTTAAGAACCAGCTCTCTGCCTCCCCGTTCAGTGCCATCTCTGTTGCACTGTGGTATCTGAGAACAGAATGGTGGCCGGGGGAACGGGGGCATGGGGGTGGCTGTCTTTTAGGCACTGGCACTGCAAGGGGGCAAAGCTCTCCTTAAAATGCCCAGAGGGAGTTTACTAACATGTTGCTGACAGGGGTGCATGCGCCCCCTGCCCACCTCCACGCCCAACGGCCGGTCAGGGTAGCTCCGGCCCAGGCGTCCGATGGGGACACCGGCGGTGGCATCCACGGGGCCTTGACAAAGCTGCACAGACTCCAGTGAATGCGGGAGCCTAGGGAGAGCAGGTGGAGATTCTCTCCCCTGATTTTTGAGAATCCACAATTTCAGCTTAATTTGTAATAGATAGTGAGCGTAAAGAAACTGACAACAGGGCCATCAGCGATTCGGTTAGCGACACTGGAGGCCATGGTGCTTCAATATGACTGGAGGCAGCTGTCCGATGCACAGGACGACCTTTGGCCCCATCCTTGGAGAAATGTAATTCTCTTCATGTCTCTTTCTGTCCATGGGGAGTTAGGAGCCAGAGCTGCCAGAATAATCAGAAGGCTTCCTAATGACGACGCTCAAACAAGCAGAGATTACGCACTGTCAGAAATGTAATCTGCAACTCCTCTCATCTTGTTTCATTGTGTTTGCATTTTTTAAACCACCTCTCCGGGAAGAAACGAGATGGTTGGAGTCCTTCCCTGCGTGTGCCCCTAGAGATGCATTTACCTTCCTCATCTTAAATGCCAGGGGAAAAAAATGAGGATGTGGGGAGTTCAGAGGCCTTCTGGTTTTGCAACTTCTAGCCCATAACGTGGGTAATAAGTGTCTTTTCTAGACATAGAACCAAACATGGATTAACTGTGTGTGCAGTGCCTAGGAGCACAGCCAGCTTCTCTGCGTGCTCTTCCCCAGCCTCTGGGAGACCTCAGCACAGAGAACGCTGCCCTACAGGTGCTCATCTGCTGCAGGGCAGGGATGATGCTCGGTGCACCCTCTGCTCCAACACTCTCTGGCAGCTTGCCATCTATTTTAATAACACCCACGATCCTTACCATGGCCTTCAAGGCTCTCCACGAATGGGCTGAGCTCTGCCTGCCTCTCCACACTATCCTCCCATCCCCTCGACCACCGGTTCTCCCAGCTCCAGCCACAATGCCTTCCAGGCTGTTCCTTTTGTATAGTAGTTCATAGTTCCAGTTGTACTCTGGAATCACTGGTGAGTTCTACACACACACACTCATATACACACATCCTGGAGATCTTCATTTAATCTATTCAGGGTAAGGTATGACTCTAGAGAATAGTTTAGAGTTGCCAGAGTGATTACATTGACCATGACTGAGGACTAAGGCTTTAGTACTTGTTCCTTGCTGTTCTTGGAATTCTTTTCCCTGAGATGCCTGCCTGCCCCTAACTTTATGACGTGTATCAGAGGCCTTCTCTGGCTCATCTCTCTACATCAGCACCTCTTTCTCTCCTCCATCACTCTCCATCCTCTGGACCTGTTTTAGCTTTCTTTGTGCATTTATTGCTGACATCTTATTATGCATGCTAACTCATTTATTGTCCATCTCCCTGCTCCCAGCCCTTGTCCCATCCTTCTTCAGTGTAAAGCCCCAAAGTGCAGATGCCAGTCTTGTTTCCTTCCCTGCTCTATCCTACAGATGCCCGGCACATCGGAGGAACTCAGCAAGAACGAGCAGAACAGACCGCTGCATGGGTATCTCCCTGTGCCACCACTAGGAGGGGTCTGCTGTGTGTTCCCAGAACTGGAGATGGGTTTGCAGGAAATCATTCCCACTTTGTCCCACAACTGCAGGCCAAGTTTGGACTTTCAGCCCATGGCCCCATGTACTGAGCAGTAACCCTGGACTACTTAGCTTCGGGCTCTCACCCCGAAGGCACAGAGCAGAGCACAGAGATGCTAAGTGATAAATGAATGACTGTGCAGGCACCACGGCAGAACTGAGCAAGGCACTAGGCAAACAAGAGTGGCTGGAATGGCTTCTGGCTGGGGCTGGCTCCTTTGGAAAGCAGGAAGTGAAGTGAGGAAGCAGGACTCAGACTGCTGAAGAGTCCCTACAGACGTCAGGTAGACGGGGATCCCAACTGTGTTGTACCCACTGTGGTGTTGGGCCTGTTCTTAACCTCCCTCCCCCACAGTGCTCTCGACGTCACGTCCCTTGTAGGCTGTGTCTCGTCTCCTCTGTCCCATGTCCATCTGGCTTTCTTCTGGGGCATTCATGAGAACCCAGGATGGCCATTTTGGTTAAGTTCTTTTGAGTGACCGGGACTACCCCATTATTATAGAGTTCTCTGGAAAGGACAGCACCTTTCATGAGCTCCCAGCACAGCCCCAGACAGAAATGTTCTACACTGGTTGTGGAGATGGTAACAGCCATTGAGGGCCATTCAACTTATTGATTTAGGTAAGTAGAGATGAGAGTGGATTCTGGCTGAGATTTCCATGCAGTATTGATGGAACTGCTAGCTGGAGAAGCTAGGACTGAACAATGTCTTTCGGGGAAGACATCCTAATCACACTAGGTTGTGAGAGATTCCTCTAGAATGTGGGCTTGGTCATTCAACAACCACTTCTGGAGCAGCTACTGTTAGAGCCAGTGGGGTGGGGGCAGGACATGTCACCCTTTCTAGCCCAGGGTGATCACCCCTAGCTGTGCCTCATCATCTGTTTTGTTTTTGTTTTTTTTTTTAAACATATAAGGCTCAGAAATTTCCATTCACAAGGTTCGGAATGTGGCTGGGCACATATTGTATGACTCCATTTGCAGGAAATGTCTGGAATAGGTAAGTCCATAGAGACAGAAAATCAATTAGTGATGTCTTAGTGTGAGACCTGGTAGTGGTGGGTTGGGGGGCAGAGAGTAACTGCTCATAGATATGGGTTTCATTTTATAGGGGTGATGAAAATGTGTGGGGACTTGACAGTGGCAATGGCTGCACAACTTTGTAATATACTGAAAAACCACCGAACTGTATACTTTAAAAGGGTGCAATTTATAGGATATGAATTATATCTCAATGATTAAAAAGATGCCATGGGAACATTACATTTTTTGAAGATGAAGGAACAGGACTGGGCATGTGAATTCCACAAGCCCCTGGAAAGCCCAGTGAGGGTTGAGAACCACTGCGCACACTCCCTGATCCATCTCAAAAGAGACTGCAGCGGATGAAGGGTTAAGTTCTCCCAGGGCCACAGGCAAGACTGTCTTTCTGAAAATCCTGAACCTGAGGAGCCCTGAGTTTCCAGGTGGAGGCTCAAAGAGGCTCATGCTCTCAGGCACCTGTAGGCCATCCCTCTGCTAGGCCCCGGGACACAAGGAAAGCCCAATTCAGATGCAGCTTTGCACCGGGCTGGATGTTGCCTGCTCAGTTAGCCTGAGAAGGGTTGCTGCCAACAACAGGCTGTGCAACCTGAAGATCTTGATTGAATTTCTCCATGTATCCCCCCGCCCTCCCCCAAGCATGCCTCCCTCTTGAGTGTAGAATGTAGATGGTAATTAATTAGAACTGGGCTCCCTGGTGAATATAGATAAATGAGAAAGCAGTGGTTGGGGGGCTGGTCTTGCCTGGAATGAGCCTTACAGGGAGCAATGAGCCAGCTGCCCGTGGGGAAGGTCCCCAGAGCCCAGAGCGCACCACGTCCCACGCAGTGCTGGGTGTGTGAAATGGGCCGTCCCTGAGGGGGCCTCTGGTCCTGGACACCCCCAGCTGCAGTCTTCCTCCTCCATATTCAGTGCACTGTACAAACCAACAGGGGAATTAATCACCCAGGGACCAGAGCCTATCTGCTGAAGAATATCACACGGAATGTCTTGGGGCCTTGAATGGGAATTCAGCTCACGGGTGCCCATGTAGGTTAATGAGATAAAGTGTGAAGCCTCCTGCTTCCTGGAAAGTTCTGTGTGTAAATGACTACAATCAGGCAGTTCTGAGGGGCCAAGGGTAATGAGGAGAGTAAAAGAGGCTGCGTGGTCGCCTGAGACTCCTGGAGATGTCCCAGGCCTCTGAAAAACCACGGTCCAGACAGGCTATTTAGCTGCAGCTGGGGAAACCAACAGAGTTAGAAGCAGCACCACGTAGTACAATAACCACACTCAATCAAACCTCCTCACTTCTGAGTTTAAAAGAAAATAGGGTATTTGTCTCTTCTCTAATCACTACAGCTTAACTCTCTGGCAATTGCTCTAGAGTAAAAGAAAACAGCCAGGTATAACTCCTTTTTACCAGTCAGAAAAAAAGTCTCCCTCACATGATCCAATCTTACCAGTCCCTGATGCATATCAAGACCCTCTTCTCCACCAAGCCAATCTCTTTCCTGGCCCCAGGCATAAATGTGCGTGTTACATAATGTTGGAAAGCAAACTTTTCCTAGGCTATATGCATCAGCCCCTCTGACAAACTTAGCCCTCCACATAACCATTCCTGACTATCTGGTTCTGGAAGCTTCCATGGGTCTTGTAATGCTTCCCCAGCCATCAAGACCCTCCAACAACTGCCTCTTCTGAACATCGAAATCCAATTACTGAGCATCCTTATGGAAATACTCCGCGTATGCTGCCTTGTTCAGTTGGTCAACCGAGTCATGTTTTGACCTGCCCCTCCAGCTGGATGGTAAGAGCCTGCAAGACAAAGCCCATGGTCTCTCTCCTCGCAGCATGAGGAGTGCAGGGCCTCGGAGCAGATCTACCTGGCTTCGGATCTCAGTTCCGGCCTTATTAACTGTTCACACTTCAGCTACAAAACTTCTGTCAGCTTACCCTCTCCCACACGGACTGAGGTTCCACACCTCTCTCTCTACCCATGGACTCTAGGAGCACAGACCACAGCATGAGAAAGCAAGAAGCAGGAAGTGTCTCTCCAATTGAAGTCAGAACAATGCAGCAGTGGCTTAATAGTTTCTAGTGTGCATGTGTGTGCGCACGCTCATTGTGTGTGAGAGAGAGAGAGAGTAGGGGAAAGGACAAATCCAACCAAGGGAGGGAGGGGACTATACATGGCGGAGAGGGTAGGCTGATATTCCTGACAGAACTTAGACAAACCATAAATCAAAGAGCACATAACTGCTGATATCAAATATACTCTTTCTGTACTACATCAAAAAGCTTTAATTAACAACTAATTTATTTGAGTGAGAAAATAAATTCCCTTATCACAAATAAGTGTATTATAAGTCAAAGAATAGAATCCCCCTCACATACACGTGGGCAAAAAAACAAGGAGTGAAAATTGAGCCTTTGGAAAGAAGATAAATAAGAATCTGGATCAAAGATGAAAAGCGTTTGTGGACTTGGGAGGTCATCAGGGCCGAAATGGAGACTTAATTTGTGGAAAATAACATCCTATCTCTGCTGTGGGGACCCTCTGATAAAGGTGCTTGTGAAGACGAATTGTTCCTTAATTTATGGATGACAGTCACTGAGGATGCACTGAGCCTCTCCATGTCCAAACTGGCCGCTCATTTCTGAAGGCCTACTGTGTGCCTGGACTCCCGTGAGGCCCCATGATAGATAAACAGTCCTCCTCCCTGTTCCCACGACCCTACCCTTGAAGGGCTTGCTCTTGCAGAGATATGTGACCTTCAGCAAACCGCCAAGAAGAGGCTAGGAGTGTGTGGATCCTGAGGGCTGCAGCCAGCCCAAGTGGTAGGGTTTTCAAGCAGGATCTTAAACAGTGGTTATCAGAATTCTGCTCTGGTCCCTGCTCTGCCACTAAGCTTGTTTGTGCCTCCACGGACGAGCCACTTCATCCCTCTGAGACTCAGTTTTCCCACCTGTAAAATGGGAGAGGCTACAAATTCAAACAAGTCACGTGAGTGAGTGTACTGGGTCATCTGAGGAGCTGGAGCAAACTAGAGGACCAAAGTCAGCCCTATGTCATACCAGAAGACAAAATTCTAATGTTGGTGTGGTATGTGTGGATGTGCATGTCTGGGCATGTGAAAAATGTCCTTACTTTCAAATGCTGGCGAATTCTGGTCAAACGCTACATGGGTCAAAAAAGAGATGCCTGTGGGATGAGTCTGCCCCCCTCCCATTCCGTGCCCCTGTTTGAAGCCTCTGGACAAGATGTCAGAAGCCCCTTCCATTTCTCATACCGTGTGACTGCCTCATGGGTTGCCCTCCCACCTCTCTCCTTCTCAAAGTCCTGATACGCATATACCACTTCTCAGTAAGAGAAGTGAACCAGCAGATGAAGACTGAACCCACCAGGGCTCCCATGCATGTGGAGACAGCTCTGGCCTGAGTGACCCGGCTGCAGGCAGTCTCCTTGGTAGACCAGTTGGCGGACCCTGGCTTCCTCGTGTATAGCATGAAAGGGCTGCCCTAGGAGATCTCCAGGGTCCCCACCAGCTCAAGGGTCATGGCTGATGACTTTGGCATCTTCAGGGGGTTTTGACTAACTAGCCAATGGGAATCCACATGAGAGATCAGGGTCTACTCTAGAATGGTTCCTTCGTTCAGATGGGCAATGAGGGCAACAGATGAGCAGGGCAGCCAGAGCAGAGCACACTCATACCATGAGGGCATCTTTATTTTGTGGTCTCTCCTTTCAGCTTCTTTCTCTATCCATCCTCTCTCTGCTACCAAGAATGCATCCTCACAGTGGGAGGCCTAAGCTCCACCATCCATGTGTTAACTGGTCCACTGAAGACAATTTCCCTTTGGGAATTCATAGCCTGTGCAGTCTTCCCAACCAAAAAAGTTAGCTCTTAACTGATATTTCAGGTACCCTGAGGGTCACCGTGAGATATTGTTTGGGGAGGGCCCCACGGCGGTGCCCTTCAGATCCCACGACCGGGGTAGTCACCTGCTCCACCCGGTAGTAAACCTGTCCCCAGGGAGCAGTGTTGTGAGGAGCGAAGCTATAGGGCTTTCCTGTTCCAATAAAAATCGACAATTTACTGTAATTTGGTTGTGATTTAACAATGCTTTTAAAAGAGGAAGTAAATGGCTCATAAAGTCTGGTGACCTATTCACTCTTGTGTGCTTCATCAGGCCCTCCCTCGGAGCTGTGCCCTTCATACCCCAGGCCTCCCAGGGAAAGAACAGGGATGAGCAGGCCCCCAGTGCAGGGAGCCCCACTGCCACAGTCTAAGAGGCGACCTGCCACATTCTTCATCCCTCCCTCTGTCTTTCTGTCCCTCTCTTTCTCGCCTTTCTTTTCTCCCACTCCCTTGCTCTTTTCTTTCCTTTTCTTTTCCCCTCAACAAAGAAAGTTGAATGGCAATGCAAATCTCAGACTCTCCTTAAAAACCCCGGCCAGGGAGGCAGCGTGTCACCCATATTTATGAGCTTTAAATGGCTTTTATCAAAGTGAGGTCGCACTAAATCACGCCCAAGCTGTCATAAATACAAATGAGTCGACATAGGCTGCAACAAGCCTTCGGGGAAAATTATATGATGTGCTGCTGCCGTTACGGTATATCACACAGGGAGCTCATATATTTCCACTGGCAAGGTAATCCGATCCTCCAGAGGACTCTAATGGGTGAAAAGAGGCGGCAAGTAGGAGTGAATCTCACAAGGGGTGGGATGGTCACACGCCTGACGAGTGAGGGACCTTTCTCTGGATGCTGATGTTTTAAAGAACCAGCCTGTTCATAGGAAGGAGGTAATGGATGGAATCTTAAATATTTTATGGTGGATTTCCTTATTTAGAATCAACCAATTAATTATAAGACTAGCGGTGGGGGGCAATGGACTAGGAGTCTAGAGACCTACAGCTCTGGCACTAAATGTAGTTATATCACTTTGGCCTTGGGTGGTTTTAAAATACATCCACAAATTCTTTGATACTTGTCCTTTCAAAAGATAGAACCTAATCCCACTTCCCTTCAGTGTGGGCTGCCTTTAGTGACTCATTTGTAATGAATGAACTGTAGCAGAAGTGAGCTGTGTAATTTCCAAGGCTAGGCCATCAAAGGTATTGTGCCTTCTCCTTGAATGACTTACTCTAAGAAAAGCCAGCTGCCATGTTGTGAGGACACTCAAGCAGCTCGATGGAGGGGTCTACGTGGTGAAGAACTGAGGCCTCCTTCGAAGAGCCAGGGCTAGCCTGCCAGGCATGTAAATGAGCCACCTTGGAAGAGGATGCAAGATCCCCATCAAGCCATCAGATGACCACGGTCATGGCCAACATCCTTCTTGATTGCAACCTCACAAGACTGTGAGCCAGAAGGATCTACATCTAGGAGAGCTAGGCTTCTCCTAGAGTCCTGACCCACAGAAAATCTGATGGGTAATAATTGTTTATTATTTTAAGCTACTAGATTCTCGGTAATTTTTATATGGCAATTGATAACTACTACAAGGAAATAAATGTAAACTCTCTAGGTATTGGTTTCCTTATTTTTATATAAAGGATGGACTAAATCAGAGGTTCTAAACCCTGGCTACACATCAGCAGCTTAAAGGCATTTGATGCTCAGGACCTAGACCAGACCAATTGAAACGGAGTCCCTGGGCATGGTGAGACCCCAGCACTGGCATTTTATAAGGCTCTCCAGGTGGTTCTGAATGTACTGCCAGGACTGAGTACCACTGAACTGCATGCATTTTATGTTCTAAAATACTTTCTACAATTCTGCAAAACTCTTGGCAGGTCTGGGAACTGGGAATGTGAGAGCTGGGCTATTTCTTCTTTCCCAACTCCCTCCCCATTACTCCAGATGCCTGGACACCGTCCAGGGAAGCCAAAGACAATTCCTTTACTCCAGCTGGTGAAGCCCGGCCTGAGACAAAGAAGTATATTTTAAGATGTAAAATGTCATTACAGTAAGAATGGATCCTGGGGAACAGGATGCATCCTGGGGAATATGAAACAGCCCACATCTGAGGGCATCTGGCATTGATCAATTCTCTCAGCCCACTGCAGGAAGAGAGTTACAGGTGAGCCACGCTTGGCTTAGCGGAGTCCTTCTGCAAGAGAGGAGTGCTGTCAAGCATGGGTCCCTCTTGGGGGAGCACCACGTCACTGCTGGTCTAGCAAGGGTAGCTGTGGTGCTGGGCAGCAATAATGCACTGGAATTAGAGCCAAAACACTTGCTGCCCGCTGGCTGTGAGGCACTGGACAGGTCAGTTCATGTCTGTGACTCAGGGTCTACATCCGTAACAATGGACATCATAGACCAGCCCTGTGGACCTTGTCCTGGGGAGTAACAAGACGCTAGAGGAGAAAAGCCTTCTGGATGGTAGTGTACGTGTGTCTGAGGCCTACATTCCCAAATCATGGAAATCCATGCAGAGAAGTCCACACTATCAGCACAGGCCTCCTTCTGAGGAAAAATACACACTAAATCCATAACTGAAATAAAGAACGATATGGGTCCAAAGGATAAATTTGCCCTCAAATGGTCAGAGACCTTTTCACGTTCCATCAGAAGTCACGAGTTATTGTGATTGTTCTTCCCCTGTTCTTCCTAAGGACGTTTCGGCCCAGTCTTCTGTGTCATTTCTGGATATCTAGCAAATGTCAAGTCTGAGTCCCTCCTTCATTCATCCATCTGTTCAGGCAGTAAGTGTTTACAGGTACCCTAAAAGCCGTACAGGCTAGGAATACTTAGCACATCTCCCTTTTATCTTGAAGCCCCACTAATCTGGATGCTCCACTTTGGTCCTTAACCCCTTGTAATGGCTTCAGACAGTCTGGGCCTCCCGTAATACTACACATTTGCCTCAGCTTTGGTGTTATCCGGAGTGCTGGCAATGCATTTTGCAAATACAGGGCTCGGCTCCCAGGAGAACGGACACCGCCTAAGGGCAGGACCACCGCCTGTTCTCTGGATCTCTTGTAACAGTAGCTGAGAGCCCACGGGTGCTCAAAAAGCCAGTGTAGGCTGACAGGCAGCGCCCCAGGGACAGTCCAGGTTTTGCCTGGCGTCCTCATCCATCTCCTCCTTCCATATCTGCCCATGGGCCTGCCTGCCCTGCCCAACCCCTGAGGAGAGAGGGGATCTGGCCTTCTGGGTGAGCAGAGCGTCTCCCATGTCCCTAGAAGCGTCCCCACCCTGGCTTCCACTTGAGGGAGCACCTTGGCTTCTGGCTCATTCGCACGCCTAAAGAGGACGCCAGATGAGAATTTCAGGCTCCGCAGAAGTCCTTCCCAGGTCTCTCATCTGTCTACTCTGTAATACTTAATTCTTTGTAAAGAAGCAAAGAGGAGGCTGGGTTTTTTTAAGATATTAAGAAAATCATTCATTGCTGGGAAGTCACATCAGGGTCTCATCCTTCAAACCGACAGCTGAGTGTGTATCAGCCTGAGAGAGAGCCTGATTATTAGTTTTAAAGAGCTTATTTCATTCTCTTAAAAATGGGATCAGTTCATCTTCGTCACATCTGTCTGTGCGTGGCTCCTGCTTGCCAACAACAGCTGTCAGCTCCAGGCCTTCTGTTATTAAGGTGTAGGGGGGCGGGGTCTGCCCGGGGTGGGGAGGGAGGTGTTTGCCAAAGGAGCAAACAATGAGATTTAGAGTAGGAGTAATTAATGGGGTTGACTTGCTCACTGGCTTCCGGAAGGGGCTGGAAAGATGAGGACTATCCAGCTCATCCCATACCTCAATGGCCAAGGAAGGAGAGGAACCATAGAGGTAGCTAGGGCCCGCTTATCTAAGCAGCAACAGGAAGGCCTTGTAGCAAATCACCTTATTAAGGGATGTGGCAAGGGCGCTGCAACTGTGATGAGCCTGTGTCTCCCTCACACCCAGTGACCCGTCCCAACTGCAGCAGAGGTTCCAAATATCCCCAATACCTGTTCAAAAGCTGTTTCCTGGTGCCCAGACCCTTCCCGTTTTGTTAGGGAGGAAGGCAAGAGCTGAGCGAAAGCGTCAGAAGAAAGAAAGGGCAGAATGTTCTAGTGTTCTGCTCTCCACTGAAGTCCACCATTCTTGCCAATGGGAAGACACTGCTCAGTGCCTGCAGCGAGGGTAGCATGGTCTTAAATGGCAGTCCAGAAGGAGGAGAGAAGCAGGGAGAGGCTTGTACATTGAAATACGTGGTGGGTAACGTGGAGTAGATATTAAATGCTAAACTGAATGCAGCTGAGTGTTAAACATGGCTCACAAAATATGCTTCACAGATGACTAAGAAAGCCAAAGGGCACAGCCAGGCCCGGGATGCTTCTGGCAGAGGGGACCTCAAAGAACCCTCCAGAGTGGGAGCGTCTTCACTGCAGAAGGGAGGAGGGGGGCCCATCAGGCACAGGCCAGCAAGAGAAAACAAGCACAGGTGGCAAAGAGACCGGAGGATTCTGGAAACATGGGGCTCACGGCCTGTAACAGGGACCAGTGGGCAACTCAGCTGAAGAGACACTAACCAGGCACGCCTAGAGAAGGAACTGCATTTGCATATGTCTCTGTGCACACTGAGGACTCTGGGGCAGATAAGCTGAAATGACAGATAATCAAAACATCATTTAGCATGTAGCTATGTCTTGGAGTTGATATGGATGTGCGAGGGAGATAGAGGGCTTGCAACACTTTCCACGAAAGGATGAAATGCCTCAAAAGATGTGGATCAGAAAGAGCTGAGCAGCTGTCACCTGGTCAGATGAATGCATCTGTCCCTCCCAGTTCCTGCCTCCAGCAAACGGGCAGCGTCACCTTTCGGGCTGGGCACCCACACTGCCCAGTGTGCTGAGACCAGGTCTTCCCTCCACCTTGCCCGCTCAAGGCAAGGCAGCCAGTTAAGTGATGATTATATACAAAAGGCACATTCTCTTAAGTTTCTGCAAAACTAGAATATATAATAACCCCAAATTCATTATCAAATAAAAGATATGCTATATTGAATAAAAGATATACTGTGTTAATACATGATTAACAATGAAATAAACTTGCTATGGATCACAATGCTGATAATTTACCTACAGATACCTGAGTTCCCATGCAGGGGGAAGGCCTGCCTCCTCCAAGAAGCCTGGTGGACACTTTTCCAGCCAGAACGAAGCACTGTTACTCTGTCCTCAGATCATAATTTCTAGTTCCCTTGTGTAGTCGGCGTTAGTTGAAGGAAGGAGCGCATATCAAAGACCGCCCTAGTCGAGCAGGGACCTATATCCAGGGCACTTGTGTGGTGACCCGCCGGCACTGCTGGTTTCCAAGACATCAAACAAGGTTCTTAGTCTGTGGAGTAGAGCCTGACAAGCCCTCTGGCAGTCCTTTGTGGGGGCTGGAGAGTACAAACAACTTAAAAATTAACATAGAAAGATCCTTAAAGAAGAAGTAGAAATGGACAGTGAGAACATCATGGCCACATACAGATGGAGAAAACAGGGATGTAAGTGACAAGGCCTACCGAGTACAAGTGGCTTGTTACATATAGGAACACAATAAGAATTCCACGGTCCTTATGCACTGGGTGTGACTAGAAAACCTGCCAGAGACAGATCACAGCGAAAACTAACTTGGACAGGAGCTGAAGAGCCGAGGACAGTGCTGCCCTTCCCTTGGGAAGTCATAAACCCCGTCTTTCTTTTTCTCATCTGCCAAATAGACAATTACAAAGCTGTATTAGCCTAGAACTACCCAGGCTAATATTGAAAAGCAAGAAAAACATGACAAAGAAAGAGTGGGCAAGCCATGGCTGTCAACGCATTGTTCTAGAGTAGAGAAGAGGGACTAAGAATGTTAAAGAATGGAGTGGGGTGGGCAGGGGGGGAGTGGAGTGCAGTGCAGTGAAACAGAGGGGAGTAGAGTGGGATGGAATGGAGTGGGGTGGGGTAGGGTGGGGTGGACTGGAATGGAATGGAATGGAGTAGAATGGAGTGGAGTGGAGTGGAGTGAAGCAGGGTGGGGTGGGTGGGGTAGAGTGGTGAATGAAGTGGAGAGAAGTGAGGCAGAATGGAGTGGAATAGAGTGGAGTGGAGTGGGGTAGAGTGGGGAGGAATGGAGTGGAGTGGAGTGAGGTGGAATGGAATGGAATGGAGTAGAATAGAGTAGAATGGAGGGGAGTAGAGGGGAGAGAAATGGAACGGAGTAGAATGAAGTGGGGTGGAGAAGCCTGTGGAGTCCACACCTGTGAGCTCCCTCATCAGCATGACCTGGCTGGGCCTGGCTGGGCCTAAGTGTGCTTCCAGCTCTCCCATTTTCTGGATCTGATGATCCAATGTCCTTTCTTGGACAGGAGAAGTCCTGAAGTTGAAGTGTGCTAGATAAGACCAAAGGGAGGAGACGCTATAGCATTCTTAAAAAACGAAGATAGGGGGTTGGCGGGCAGAAGAAAAGAATGAAAGTTTGACTGGAGTGTGCTTATAAAAAGCTGGTATGTAATTCAATGTTTGTGGAAACTTTTCTGATTTGTTTGGTGGCAAAAACCAAATTGGAAACATGTAAAGTACATAAATATCACTTACAATTAAAAAAAAAAAAACAACCCGTAAAGTTTAAGCAAAATGACGTCTGTGAATCTGCTCTGAAAGTGTGGGGTATTATGCCAACTGGAGGGATTGTCCGTGGCCAAATACTTCACATGGTTATTTGTTGGATCAGAGGCCACCCGGGCTCCACACGGGCTCCCCTGGCTACCGGGGCAGACAGAGAGAGGCACTCACTGAATTCCAAGAAGGATCCAGGGCCAGAAAGCCTTCCCACACATCTATTGTAAGACCTGCATTTACATTCTTAAAGATGCACACTCTTGGAGTTATTGCCCTAGGCCTTCTTTTAAAATGCAAATACCTCTGGGAAGGCTGACACTTTTAACTAATTCATTCCTAGGTGTGGAGGAAAGGTTGTGAAGTGGGCAGCTAGCTGGTCTGCAGTCACAGTTCTGGGAGCTGGGAGAGCCTAACTGGAGGGCTGACCTTGGCGAATCAACCACTTGACCTTTCGGCCCGCAGCACCTTCAGATGACAAAGGGACACCGGGCAGGTAAATAAGATGGACCTCTAAACTCTAAAATGTATCAGATGTACGGCAAGCAGTTAAATTTGAATTTTGGATACATGACAAATACTTTTTAGTGTATGTACGCCCCATGTATACTTATACTAAAAAAATATTTATGGGAGTCCTATATTTTTATCTGCTAAATCTAGCAACCTTAATCAGACAGGCTTTTCTCTCCAGAGGGGAGAATCCTAGAGAGAGAAGGGACAGAGAATGGAAAGGCAGGAAACAAGGAGAAATGGGAGGTAGGGGAGCCCTTGCAAGCATAATGCTGTCCCAATTCTTAGAGGGCTGACCTAGTGCGATGACATTCACAAAATGCACTCGCTCCAGGGCTTCAGCAAGATGCTCTGACTGTCATCTCAGAAAGCAGGGGGCCCCAGCGAGAGCTATCCTGAGCAATGAGTGGCCACTTCTCTGCCTGGGCCCTGAGCCTCCACAGCTTCTCCCAATGCAGTGACCTTCCTAAAACCCAACTTTCCTCACTTCCCTCCTCCTCCGGTACTCTTCCATGGCTGCTTTTAGGTGCTCTGAAATCCAAGCTCCCTGGAAGCTCATAGAAGGGTCCCATCTGACCTGCTATAGATTGCCCCCCACCCCCAACCCAGCCTGGTCTCTGGTCTCTAAGACCTCCTACTTACTAAACCAGCCATACCCCTTCCTCCCTCACCTGCCTGCAAAAGTGCTTGTCTTTGCACAGGCTGTACCCTTTCCAGGGAATTGGCTTCCAGCTTCCAGCTCTCTCCTTTGAACTTAGGGCATCTAGTCTCCAGTGTCACAGGCAGGCCTCTGGTGAGCAGGGTACCAATGCTATTCTAGTCTATGCATTCCCAGTGTGAGTCACTCCTACGCAACTCCTTGAGGGCAAGTCTTCATTCATCTCTGAAACTTTAGTCTCTGCCACAGTGCCTGGCATTCGATGAGTACAGTAATTATTTGATTGATTCTTTATTACACTTGCTGGTTCCTAATGAACGAGGGACACTTGCTAAAGAAATAATCAGCCCCTTTCTCTCCACCTCTGGGCCTCTCCTATAACTCCTCGGGGTCACAAATCATCTCCAGAACTAGCCACTTCCTAGCCATTCCTATACACCCCACCTGTACTCTGGTAAGCACTGAGTAAGTCCTCCTTTGAACTCCCAGCTTTGCGTTGGCCTTTACCATTTTATAACCTATACTTTCGGTCTAGTTTGCATTTATTTAGCAATTTGCCATATATTTATTTCCTTGTGCTACCTCTTGAATTATTTTCTGTACTGCCATTCCCATCAACAAGTAGGTCTTCAGAGCTTTCTGCAAGCAAGGCCCAGTTATCATGTTCCTGGTGAGGAAGGAAGCCAGGAAATGAGGCCCCAGCCTTCTGGGAGCTTCTGTGTCCAAGGTAAAAGGGAAGGTGACCCACAAGTCAGCTGAACCATCCTAGAAGACCCATAGACAATGGATGTACCCCACTGCCTTAGGTTAAATAAGTCTGATGTCTGCCCCCAGGTTTCTGCAAACTCCTGGAGTCAGATCCGGTACTCTTATTTTTGATTTTCTATTCTGATACGAATCAAGATCTTCCCTCTTCACCGCCCAGCCTTTCCACTTTCCACTCTGGTCTCCACTACACACTTTCATTCTCTCTCTCTCTCTCTCTCTTTTTTTTTTTTTTTTTTGGCAGAACCATTAGCTTCCCTTCGTGCCAAGCCCTGGAAGCCTCACCTTTCCTATCCCAAATCAAATATTTGTTAAACAAAAAACCTACTCACCATCCTGGAGGCAGAACGGAGGCAAACCTCATAATTTGAAAGAATCTTTATCTTCCCCCCTTCCTAACTGAAATAACTATTACACGGAGTGTAAGCTGTAAGCCAGAGGAGCTGGGAATAAAAAGTGACCATTTTCGATGCAGGAAATGTAGCATCGGTAAGCCATGCTCTCTGGATTGAACGCGACTGGTCCACGTTTGCATGTCAGCCTTGCGGGCAGGAACTCGGGCTCACGTCCATCCTTCCCTCCCGGGACCTGCTATGTGAGCTGACCGTTGTTGCCTGGGCTCTGAATGCTCAGCCCTGTTTTCCTGCCACTGCCCATCCGGCTCCAAGGCCGACGTGACCCATGTGGTGTGACCCATGACCCATGGCCCATGTGGGCTTCGGTATCCACACCTGCTTTCCTGGGCTTCCAGACCCCGCCTGGCTCACTCAGCCCCCTCCCAGCCCTCGGGCCACACCAAACAGCCATGCTCTCATTTCTCAGAACACTGGAGGAAAATGAACCTCTGCTAGGCCCTCAGCAGTTTCCCTCTCTCCAGAAAGATGTTTCTAGCCTCGACTTAACTGCTGCTTAACTTCCAAGACTCTAGAAGCAAAGGTGCTCAAACTGGAGTTTGTATCAGAAACATGGAGGGGGCTGAGCCCCAGCTTCAAAGGTGCGGCCCGGGTCTCTGTATTTCTCACAAGCCCCCAGGTGTTGGTGGCCTCTAAGCACTGGCCTGGCAGATGACTTCCAGCATGCCCAGCTCCAGTGCCCTTAGACACACCGCCTCGCATCATGGGCCCCTGAGCAGAGCACACGTTTCCTGTCCACCCCAAGGGCCCCCAGGAGCACACGGCAGTGACAGGACAGGAAGGAGACTGGGCTCCAAGGGACGGCCTGGGCCTGCTGCAGCCATTTGTCCGATGTGATTAAAAAACAAATATGACATGCTTCAGAGGCCAGAGAACTGGGAGAGCTGGGACCTGGCTTGCAGAACAGCGTGCATTTTGTGCAACCAGCCTAAACAGAATGGGGGAGGGGTGGGGCAGACAGCTGTTTCTCATTGGGGACCAGCAGGGCCCAGGGAGTGGGAAGCCAAGCGCAGCACTGCCGCACCAGGCCCCAGGAATCAGGACCTGGAGGCACATCAGCGGTTCCTCAGAGGGGCACGGTGAGGGGAGGGAAGCCCTGGAGGGGGACCCCAAGGACACTGAGTTTGGGGACATAGGCTGAATCCAGCAAGTGTCCCGCTGCTTAAGGGAGGGGGTGACTACAGATATTTAGTTCTGTCATGACTCATTTGCATCCTGGGATTCTGAGGAAATTCAGCCTCACCAGAGAAAGGGCTGGAGGGGGCCCCTCAGATGGGGCTATTTCTCAGACAGCGGTCAGGAACCCGGGAGCATTAGGATCCCTGAGCACTTAGTGAAGGTCCAGATTCCTAAGCCCCCTCCGGTCTGCAGAGTCAGAATCTCTGGGGGGGCGGAGGGGAGGAGGGTCCAGGCCTGGCCTGGAAACCTGTATGCGGCACCACCTCCCCCAAGTGACTGTACGCTCACTGGTGTTGGACCAGAGCAAGGACAGCTTGGGTTTCACAGGCACTAGAAGCTGAGTCCCTCGTCCATTCTTTTTCTCCAAACCTGTAAGTGCTGTTGAACCTCACCCGACAGGTCTGGCAATCAAGGATCCCCTGGACCATAAGGAGGGCTTTTTCCTCTACACCGTCCCCTAGAGACCACATTTCTCAGCCAAGAGAAGCACTTGGCTTCTTGTTCTTCACATTTTCTAAACCAATCTATTTAGTCATTGATAAATACCTATCGAATACCCGTTTTGTTCTTGTCACTCCACCAGGGAAATACAAAGAAGTATGAGCTACAGTCTCGGAGAGCCGGAGCGGAAGTGCAGAGCGATCCAATGGGCCGCTCGGCCGCAAAGACGCTGAGGCAGAAAGCACAGGGCCGAGAGTGGCTAGGACGGGGGTTATAACCAGTATCACAATCACCTAGATGTTATTAGTTTTAATTCAGAAAATCTATATGCCTTTGTAATCTCAAACCAACAATAACAAAAGCCTCCATTTATGGGGTACTTACATGGTACCAGGCGCGACGCAAACTTAATCCTCTCTGAAACCTGAAGAGGGAGGTACAATTATTTTTCAATTATAAATGAGGCTTCTGAGCCCTGTGGTTATTAGCAACTTGCCCAAGTTCACAGAGCTAGTAAGGGGTGGCATTAGAACGTAGCATCGGGTCTGCCTGACTCCAACAATGCCTGTCAGCCTCTGGTGTCGCCATTGTGACTCATCTCCGTAGAATGTAAGTAAGTGTCAGAGGTGGGCAAGACAATTAAAAGGCATAATGGCACCCAAAGAAAGGAAAGGTCAGAGAAGTTGGGAAAGCTCAGGAGTAAGCTTCAGGGAACAGATAGACCTTTGGAAGGCAGATTCTGAAACTTTGTGAACTAAGAGGTACCCCCCCCCCCCAGACCCCACGCTTTTCTCCAGAGAGGAGAGAGGCAGTCAAGTGCTGGGCATCCCTGCGGGCGAGGTTAGGTCTAAGGGGATCCACCAAAACAAGTCAAACTAAGCTGGCTTTTTAGTCCATACACTCTGCCTCAGGTGAGACCAGGCTACGCTCTGCATCTCCCTGGCAATGTTCACAAACAGGCCGCTGCTGGATTCAGAAAATGTGCAACTAGGCTTGTTCCTCATTTTTTTTTTTTTTAAAGGAGGCTTGGGAATAAAAACAAAAAAGGAAAGATGACTCTATACAAGGCCTTTCCAAATAAGCACTCTGGAAAGTCACTGAGCAGAAAACTGAATTTAAGTTTCTCCAAACGATACATATTCCCCATCCTCCCAGTGCTTTGTGGAATGATCCACTCCCTCTGTAAGGAACTCATGAAACCAAGGAAACACTTCCAAGTGGAGAAAACACAATGTACTGTTTTGTGAATCCAGACTTTTGGAATCGATTCAAATTCTCAATGTATAGGGTTTCTTCCCCACCCCTCCGCTCAACAGTACACAGTAACCTTCAATCTTTCTGCAACAGTATGTTTTAAAAACTTGTGTGTGGTTTTCCTGTATTCATTGTTTACAGAGGATGAGAATAAAGTTGTAGTCGGGCCAGTAAAATAGAGTAGTATCCCCAGTAACTCTGCTCTCTGAGGGCCACTCCACCCAGCGTCCATCTGATCACAGCCCAAAAGTTGGCAATGCACAAGATGATAAACAGAAAACACCCTTTGTGCAAGCAAAATGGAAGTGGGAAAACTTCAGTGCGATTGGAAAAGCTCCAAACATCTTTACACATCTTCCCTTCATCTGAAATCCTCCCCTTAGAGATGCCTCTAAGTTGTTTTGTTTTTTCTTTTAAATCATAAGAGAGGTATAAAATTACGATCTGGAAAAAGCCTTTCCATCGGCTAGGCCAGTCCCCAAATTTTATGGTGGGGTAAAAGAGTACCTCCATAAGGTTACTATCTTGCATAAGAATTCAGGTTTTAAATTGCAGCAGCATTTCCCAAACGTGAATTTGTTTTGTATGATGTTGATCCTTTCTGACCTTGGGTCAAAATAAATGTCCCATGGTCAGATCAGTTTGGGAAATGTTATATACATTACATCACCTCCTCTCCCCTTCCTTTTGCAGATTCACAGTGCGGACTGAAGTACTGTATTAAGGATTCCGAGAGGTTCTACCATTAACCACCCAGCTGTTTTCCCCCCAAACTGACTGGGCTATCTAAAATTTTTTTACCATACGATGACTACTAAACATTCAGAGGAGTGAGGTTCCCCGTGTAAGCGATATGGGGGTACTGCATGATGTCAGTGTGCTCTCTTCTTGATGAGGAGAATAACTCAGAGGTAATAATAATAATAAATAATAATAATAATAATAATAAATAATAATAAACGGATCTACATTCCATTATTTAGGATGTATCCTGTCTCAATTCCCTTTTGACAAGATGGGTTAAGCAGTGGTAAAGAATTTGGATATGCAGAGGAAGGATCTGAGACCTTCTAAACTCTGACCAAAAAAATGACCTTGGGCTTGACCAAATTTGACAAGTGGGACTGTGCCAGGCCAAAGGGATCAAAGTCAAGGACTAAACCAACTGGCTGCCTTACTCCTCTGTTGTGGGAATTCAATAATCTTTGAAACTCTTGTTTGCTCAAGATACCTACTTTCTACTACAATGCTACATTCCCACATTTCTGGGACTCTCCTGTCATGACAATGGCCTACACACAGTAAGGTGCCTGATGGTGTGAGCTCAAAAATGGCATGTTGCCAAAACAGAAAGCCGATCACAGTGATTCTTCTTTCATCAGAATGGAAATTGGGGTACAAAGAGCCCCAGGATTTCACTTTACTAATTATTTCTCCCAAGCAATTAAAAAAAAGCTAAAATATTTTCACTTGTTTGATCGACTTAATAAGTTTAAATAAAGTCAATTCAGATCCATTTTATCAGCAGAATTCAGTCTGAGCAATAGAATTATACTTGACCAAAAAGGGGACGAAAAATCATTAAGAGGTACCAGTGCAATCGAACGAATGGGTACCATTTATAAGACATGCTGAATTTGCAGTCACGAGCCATGAGAAGGTGCAGTGGCAACCAAGTTTGTAAAAACACCTTCAAGTCTCATCCACAGCTTCAAAAATCCCAAACATCCACACGGGCCTTGCAGTGGGAGCCATTTGCATTCACTCCCTAGGTTAAATTAAATGAAGATTCAGCCTTCTCTAAGAAATTGGGAAAGAAACTTCCTCTATGGTCCATTCTTTTTCACTTATCTGATAGATGTCACTAGATAAAGGGTTTGTCCCAGTCAGCTCCAGCTGCCATACAAGATACTATACACTGGGCAACTTCAGTGACAGACATTTCCTTTCTCACAGTGCTGGAGACTCAAAAGTCCAACATGCAGGCACCTCGGGAGGGTTCTGTTTCTGCTACAAGTTCCCTTCCTGGTGTGCAGATGGCCACCTTCTCACTGTGACCTCACATGATGGAGAGAGCGAGCCAGCAAGCTCTCTGGTGTCTCTTCATAGAAGGAAACTATTTCCTATTGGCTCAGGGACTCACCCTTGTGACCACTTCTCAGCTTTAAGTAGTTCCTTACTCCAAATATAGTTACATCATGGGCTAGGGTTTTAATATATGAATTTTGAGGGGACACTATTCAAATCCATAGCAGGTCTGAAGATGCAAAGCACAAGTCGGCAGGGGCCTCCTGTCTTTCTCTCCTTCTCTTCTCCCTCCTTCCACTCACCTCCTTTCTGTCGAACCCTTCCAATTACACTCGGTGCTCAAGAAATCATTTTCAAAGTGACTGAAAACAAATCAGAATGGGTCACAAACCCCTCGCTTCTTCAGCTGCTGCTAGGATCACCATATTCAAGGGCACACCTCGTTCAGTGGGATCTGAGCTCTCATCCACTACACTGATGATGACTTATGATTCAAGAGCCGGGCTTGACAAGTCAGGACTTGGGGCAGCTCACAGACTCTGAGCCCCACGGTTCTCACTGCTATGTTACAAGGCTATGCTCCACCACATTTCGGCATAACGGAACTTCCTAACCGTAGATCCCTCGGGCCCTGTTGGGAAAAGTCAGCTATGTAAGTTACAAACTGCTGTGATGGTCTCTTTTTTTCAAACCAGTGACTTGAAGACAACAAAGAGATATTTCAAACATATCGTGAACAATGGCAATATTTAGTGCCTAGCCTCTTTAGAAGAATACTTTGAGAGGTGACTACGCTTACTTGGAAGTATAATAAGGCCCAGTTTGTGTTTTGAGAAGTTACTCTCTTACTGTTTCATGCTCTGGACAGCAGCAGGCCCATCCTCCTTCATTTGGGGCCATTGAGAAAAAGTTCTAAGCTTAACTGGGGCCGAATTTGCACCACTTTGTTGAATTGTCACTGTTTTTCGTGCTCTCTTGTCTCTCACCTACTGAACTGCACAGAAGGTGGGCACGCTCATGGGGGAGACAATCGGAGGCCGAGGAGGCTCACAAACACAGTGCCATTGGCATGAACTATATTGTGATGATCGTGTCTGGTTCCCCCAAGGGCTCTACAAATTGTGCAGCTACTCTTTGTGGTATGAACTTGGTTGCCCAGGAGAGGAACGGTTTGTAAAGTCCTGCTGAAAATGCTAGCCATCTGTGATTTGATGGGCCAGGCTGAGGCCCAATATACCCATATCTTCCCAAGCCCTCGTATGGGGCTGGGCCACAAGGGGACTTCAGTGGATAGTTGGGATACGTATGTCTCAACAAAGAAATGGGTGATTGAGCTATCACGGAGCCCTCTGGCTGCTCAACCCTCACTGATCTATCTTTTCCCAAATCCAATCTAATCAAGTTATTTGATTAGAAAGTCCTTGATTTCCTACCATTGAATCCAGACAAGATTTTCACAAGTTTCTTCTTTTTAAAAAGAAAAAGACATTTGTCACCAAATAGACGATACCATCACCACCAGGGAGCCCCGTGCTTGTGTCATGATGCTATTGTATCTTGAACTGTGGCTTATCAATAAGTCTCTCCAGGGCCAATGAAGCAAGAGAGAGAAGCTCTCCACAAACTGTTCTCAGCCTGCACTGGATATAAAGAAGAAAGCTCGAGAAATTGTAGCTTCCCTCCATGGCCCTTTTGTGAGCCCAAAGCGGCTTTTAGGGAGCAGTGGTGTTCCTGGATTCTGTGCTAAACAAACCAATATTTGAGCCACAGAAGGACTGGGCTGGGGCTGGGCTGGTCTATAGGGGCCTCCTTTGTCTGGGGTTGGAATCATTCCTTGGTTCCTTTTCACTAGTCCTCCCCACCCCCAGCTCCTGCCCCTCTCCCAATTCACTCTTTAAGAATTTATCCTGCTGCTTCTTTAACTCAGCATGTGTCTGGGCAGATGTCCAAGAACGCTCGCTTCAACAACGACAACAACAGGACCAGGAAAAAAAAAAAAATCCTCTACTTCAATTCAGTCCTCCCTGCTCTCCTAGCCCTCCCGCTCTCTCCTGGCTTTTCACAGCACATGATTGATAACGTCCTCCTCTCTCTCACCCTGGGACTCCACATGCCTTTCTATTGGACAACACGGCCTCTGTGAGGCAACCTGGGAGTCCAGCCACTGGGCCCTGGGACCCCCTTGAGGTCTTTGGAAAGAGGAAAAAGGAAAGGCCAAAAGGGGCCCTGGGTGGGGGCAGGCCCAACAGGTACCAAGCGACCAGACTGCTGAATGCGGCGAACCTCTGTGCCAGGGCCAAGGGCCTGGCAGCTCGGGAAGAGGGTGGCAAGGAGGTCTTTGTGCACCTCCTTGCCACCCTTTTCTTTGCCCTTGTAAGAAGGGCAACAACACTGAGATTCCAAAGGATCGAGTGTATTTTGAACCAGTGAAAATCCTTCCACCAGAACTTCCCTTTTGGACTCTACTGGCTTCCCCTGAAATTCCTTAAGGGATGATGTCACGGAGTCCATCATATTTTGCTACAGAAAGATTCAGATAACAAGTATTGAGGATCTACTAAATTTCAGGTACTCTGCTCGTTGTCTGCTTGAGCATAATTCCATTTAATCCTTGAAACAAGGTAAGAGTGACTCTGTATTGGCAGGCAAAGACACCAAGGTATGGAGAGATTAATTCCCTCGCCCTGGGTCACACAGCTAGTGCACAGCAGTGTTGTGAGTTGGGCTCAGATCCTGTATTCCATGGACGATGCTTTTCCTGTTCTATTCTGCTCCTCCAGCAAACTTTGAGAAATGAAAGAATGACTGAATAAAAAAAACTCCTAGAAAAGGCAGGGACAGTATAAGTATTTCTATTATTATTATTATTATTATTTGCACCATCCAGTAAATCTGCATCAAGAAATCTGCAGAAGCCAGGAGATGGTTTTTCTCCTTATGACTGCCTTGGGATGAATGGGTCAGATAAGGGTTACCCCAAAGTTGATGAACCATATTATCTTATTCTACTTTGGAAATGTTTTCATGGATTTCCAATTTAACTTTACAGCCTCTACATTTCAAGAAGGTCAGTTTGAAAGCCATCTGCTTGATTAGTGTTTGTCTTTTCTAAAACTGGACTTGGAAATATTGTCTACTATATAAGAAATAATTCTTGTTTGAAGATACCTTCAGAGATATTCTGCAGGTGACTGTGTGCCTTTCCGTTCAATTAAAGTGGTCATATAAAATGCCTCCCTTTTCCTCGTAGCTTCCAGCAAATCTACAGCCCAAGTCAGTCACCCAAGGTAGATGATCAGAGCCTTGAAGGAATCAGGGAACTATCACTCTGTTTAGATGATTTCTGCTTTGCTCTTCCCCTTACAGCCAAATTTTGCGTTATGCTTGTAAACCTCTGAAATTCCTTTAGAAACAGACAAGGTACAACTTCTTGATAAGTAAGCAATCAGTCTACATGTCTATGAAACACCTTACCTAATGTCCACACTTGGGGATCAAGCAGAGTAAGACAGAGCAAGTTCCTGAATAAAAGAGGCAAAACTAACTCTGACTTGGTAAGCAACGTGTGTGCCCCTGTCTCCCGGGAGAAGAGCTGAGAAGCTGCTGGCCCAGGTAAGTCCAACAGAGGGTCAGTGCCCATGCACAACAGTGTAGTCCCCGTGGCTCCAGCAAGACCAAGATTCTTCTTTGCTTCTTTCTCTCCTAGCCTGGGCCCCTTACCTACTATCTGCAATTAATTATCTACCCCTCTTTACATGAGATTCCTCAGCCACTGTCTTCCTTTCTCACTGCTTCCTCCACCTTCCTCCTGCTTCTTCCTTCCCCAACTTCTTTTTCCCACATACCTCAAAAGGGCAATGCCCTGGGGCAAAGAAAGAGAAACAGGGACAGGAGACAGCTCAAAGTTATAAGTTCTCATTTAGAAAAGTATTTTTCTAGTATGAAATATGTAGTGGGTTCTTTAGAATAAAAGCTAAGGGCATACCCATGGAAATGTTTGATATAGAAGAGCAAATGAGAAATCTGTCAACAAATACCTATGGAGCAGTTATTACAATGAAAAACAAATGTTAACGGAGGACCTTCCCTTGGAAAGGATACAATCTAGTGCACCTGCCACATTAAGAAGCCCTATAAGGGAAGCACACAAATCACAGCAAACCCTTCACATGATGCTGCCTGCAGCGAGGGAACAGGTGTCAGGGCCGAGTGCACTGGAGATGAGAAGTGCACCGGCTCCTGGAGGCAGGACGCACGGTGAGGGGTTCAGGGGAGGGGAGGCTTGAGATGGGTACCGAAGGACGGCTCAGCTTTAAGAGGAGCCAAGAGGCAGAGTGGGCTGCATCCCCCTTAAGGTCCATCCCCCTCTCCTCTGCCCCGCACCGATCACCTTCCAACGCATCACAACTAGTCTTAGGATTAGAGCAAGGGTGGAGAGGTGGAGTGTGGGTAGAGTTTGGGATGACAGGGACATCGTCAGGATACCGGGGAGCCTTCCTCTCAGCCACTTGGAATTATTGCCATGGTTGCTCTGAAGCCAAGGAAACTTTGTACTGAAGATTCATCAAGTATTGTTTTCTTCTGAATTCAGCCAATCCCATAGCCAAAGGGTCTATTATAACCCCAACGCTCGCCTCAAGAACGGCTGACAACTAAGCAGTACGATGCAGAGAAAAGTCAAATCATTTCTTATTTGTGAATCAAGGGGATTGGTTTCCAAGATCGGTTTGGTTCTCATACTTAGGTTATCCACACTTCCACTTCTCTGGCCACTGGCTTGTAAAGATCATTCATAGTTCCCTTTTGCACAAAAGCCCCCATTCAAAAAGCAAAGAATCTGTGTTGTTGCCAGGTTTTAACTTTCGTGACCTGAGAATGACCTCCCAGGCCCTGCTGTACTGCAGCTGCATGTTCTAGAATGCCTTCCTATCCGTACGTGTACGTGGTACTCAAGCCCCCAACTCATGAGCCTTAATCGATGTAAGTCCTCATCACAGAGCAAATGTTTTCAGCACCAGATGATGGGACTAGGCATAAAAAAATAAATGCCATCTATGTCTTGCTGAATAGAAGGTGTGTTTCTCATTTATTTACTTTCTTAAAATATAACCATGATTACTAGAACAGGGAGGGAGAACCTATCATTGCTTTTTGTTTTGTTAGGTACTCTCCCCCAGATGGATGGAAGCTGTATCTTTTTCATTAATATCACCTGCAAGAAAACAAAGCCAGGAATGTTTATTTCTTTTTAGGCTATTAAATGCTAACAGCTTTCGAGTAACCAATATCTACTCTAGGATTTAGAGTCTGCTTGATATTTTGTGTAGGCAGCAATATATTCTAATGAATAACTCATAAGGAGCTAAGCAAAGGTAAATGAAGTCGCTTTTATTTCTAAACTCAAACTGGAAACGACTGCACAGTTGGAGACTCTGGGCCAAAGCCATGCATGTCCCTGTGGGGGAGAGCATCGGGGGGCATCTTAATCAGAGACCTAGGTTTTCAACAGCAGACCAGCCACTGTCATGCACTACCTCTGGGGGGAGCGAGTTGGAGTCCCGTTCCCCAGGTTGATACCTGCGGTATCTTCAGTGGGGGCAGCTGGAGGGTGAGGCTGTTGGACAGGAGGATTATTAGCAAAATAGGTTGCAAAGAATCACATTCTAGCATCCTAACTGTAATACCTAGATGCTTTGTCCATGGCCAGTGATGGATTCTATAAGGAATTATGGGATCAATAGCTAAAGAATTGCAATACCCGTGACATTTTGATTAGAACTTGTTTGCTAGTCAACGGTTAAATATCAACTGTCAAATATTTTAGAAGGCAAATTTAAATGGATATTCACGTGAAAGACACTGTGAGAAGCTTTGAAGACAGGCTAGAAGATAAAGAAGGGAGGACAACATGAAGGGTACTCTCAGGAAGTTGTAATTTTGCAGATTATAGTCCATCGCCTGGGCTGCCGGGTGATGAAGAAGTCAGGGGTACGTGGTCCCAAACCCAAACACCTGGAAGAGGCTGCTAGGTCAAACCAAAGGTCCACGAATGGAGAGAGCAAACTTTCTCCCCAAATCAGTCATGCTCAGCCTGGATCACTTCATTCTGCAGAGCAGAAGTCGCTGCCATACTAAAAAATGCCGTTTTTCAACAGTGATTGAACAGTTACAAGGAAATCAAAGAAACAGGGAGAGACAGTGGGAATTTAATCGGAGAGATATATCCTTTGGATAGTGGCTCCAGAGAACCACAGTCCCTTCTGTCTTTCTGGTCTCCACACAGTCACACCAGAATGAGCTGGGCTGCCCCAGGCGTCCCTAGCTAGAGACAACACGCAAGTCCCCAGATACGTCCATGGGATCCATGCCCTCGATGACCAGCTCTGATTCTGAGGACACTCCTTTGAACGCTCAGTTGAAATCCACTTCTTTGTTATTCCCCCCCATGGTTCATCTCTGCCAGGAGCTGGTCCACTCCGATACATTCGACAATGCTACCTACGAGTGCCTACTCAACACAGCCACGTGTCAGAAACAGGGGATTGGGAGGGCAGTCCAAAGCCTTTGAGAAACCAGAAGAGAAGAAAGACAGGTGTATAAACAGGAAAAGGGAAAGGGGGACAAATGCTTTGTTAGGAGGATGTCTGAAGGAGCATGGGAGCAGCTACAGGTGAGGGAGCAAAACTTCTGGAGAAAACAGGGTCAGCTGAGCTTGGAAAGTCTCTGGATAGGCCAATTCTGGAAGATCAATCTAGAGAGAGGGAGCACGGCATACAGATGTACAGGGGCAGAGAAAGAAAAAGACAAAAAAAAAAAAAGACAAAGAACATTTGGGGAAATTCAGGATAATGTCAGGTGCAAAGGAAAGAGAGGACAGATTGTAAAGAGCTTGGATTCTGCCTTGCAGGGTTTGGATTTCATTCTGTAGGTAATGGGGAGCCAGTAAAGGCTTTTAAGCAACACTTTTCTGGGAGGTAGGTAGAGAAGGAGTAAATGTCCTGATTTTATATGTGCAAACAATTGTAGCACAAAGAGATGATGCCTGAGGCCACTCAGCCAGTGAGGTCTGGAACACAGGTCTACCTACCCCCAACCCAGACTGCTTTCCACCAACACACGCTGTTTCCGGAGTCAATGTATCTTTGCGGGAAGCAATAGATCTCTTTGGACATCCTGTGGAAAGCAGAATCCTTACCTGCCAATAAGAAATTGTAATCCTCTTACTTCTATGAAAGGAAATGTGAGTCTGATGGCTCCCAAGCTACCAGGTGTACATTTCTATCAAGTCACTTGCCGGAATGTCATTGGGACTATAGATCTGCCTGCCTTTCCGCACTAAACTGTGAGCTCCTTGAAATCAGAGACCATGTCTTCAGACAGGGCATGAGACAAGTGTTAAATGAGCAATTACCATGTCCCAGCCACCGTGTAAACATGGGATATTTCCCTGTAAGTGACTAGACATAACCTCTGCCCACCGTGGAGTCCAGAGCCATTCCATCCCTGCACTTCCAGTGTTCGGGCACGGGGTTGACAGTCTGACAAACGTAGGTAAAGGACCAAGTGAGCAGAGCTAGGGGTGCTATCTTCCCCCGACATTGCAGAGGTTCCCTGAAGCTGTGTCCTCTGCGTGCACAGCTTGCTAAGGGGAAAAGGAGCCTGAATATCAACCCCTGCCTGCATCCCTGCCCCCCATCTCGCATTTCAAAATCACTAGGCTTAGGACTTGAGGACTTCCCAGTCCCAGGCAACAGAGAGGACAAGCAGGTACCTGTACTCTCAGAATCTGGTGGCCAGGAGAGCACCCCATGAGAAGCTGCAAGAGTTAGGAAACTGAGGAGTGGATGCCTTCCCTGCCTTCTAGGGTCTTCCTCGGGTACCTTTATGATTCTTAGCTACCTTGTGTGATTGAGAAAGAAACTGACGCCCTGCAACAGGAAAACCACAAGGCTGTAGGTTCAGCACTGGGCTCCAGAAGCCAAACTCTGGCCATGTTACTGCCCACCTGCCACGTGGCACTCAGCTGGGTGGCTCCAAGCCCAGCCTGCGCTGGCCTGGTGAGGAATGTTCTCCTGCTGAGCCAGCCAGAAAGAGCCACCGGCGACTGCTGCCACTCCCCCCATGAACCACCCAGCCTCCTGAAGCCCCTGGACCAGCAGGCCTGGTATAGCTTCCAGCTGCCTGCTCATTCCACCACCAGTAGTGAGTGACAAGTACAACAGGGGCACCCCTTTTTCGTGAAAGAGTGATCCTGCCTGCCCTGACCTGGCTATGGGTCCTTACTTTTTGCTGTGGCTTGGGATCACTTCCATCTTCCCTGTCCCCAGGGTGTACATGTAGGATACATGCACACCTACTTCGTTCTGGAACAGTCTTTCTCAGCGGGAATTCTTAGCAGCCACTTCCTACCTGGTGGCTGTATTTTAATCCAAGGACAGCATTATCACCTGAGCCAAAGCAGACCAAGACAGTTGCCCCTTTCTTTTTCTTTTTTTATATCCACGGGAGATGATGGATGTTAACTAAACTCATTGTGAAAATCATTTCACAATATATGCACATCAAGTCATTATGCTGTACACCTGAAACTTAAACAGTGCCTATATTCCAGTTCTATCTCAATAAAATGAGGGAAAGAAAAGAAAGATGCTGGGGACCCAGTACAAGGTTCTGGAGGTGAGTCTCACTTCTGCTACCTGCCACAGGACCTTGAGTGGGCCACCGACCTCTGGAGTCTAGTGTCCTACTGTCATACAGGGGTGCCCTCTGCCACGACTCAGGAGGTTATAAAGACTGAAAGAGCTTCCATTTCTGTTTACACCTCCACCTACTTCCAAAAATGTTTGTGTGACAGTCTGCAAAGAAGGAAGCATAATATAGTATGACTTACTATAAAAAGGAAGGATCCAATGCTATGTGTAGAGGAAGGATGAGAAGGGAAAATTTACACCCGCACTCTCAGATGACAGAGTGGTGGGTAAGAACTCAGCAGTTCTCCCAGGAGAGGGCATGAGATTTAGGTGTATCTGGTGCTTGGTATTGCTGATCAAAGGAAATCGGGTGATCACCCACTCCCAACTAAAGGTGGCATTCCCATTCATCTTTGGAAAACCAACATGACACAAACATCAAGAGAAAAAGGGAAGTCTGTTCTCAGTCTCAAGTATCTGTCCTAATGAAACAATCCCAGAGAATAAAAAGCTACATGCAAAACTGTTCAACAGCTTTCAATAGTCCACTAAAAACAGACCATTAAATGTGGCATGCGTGCGTGTGTGTGTGTGGTGTGTGTGCGTGTACTCAATGAAATATTATCTGGTCACTCAAATCACTAAGAAAACACGGGGAAGTATTTATGACAATATTAAGTGGAAGCAAATGCAAACGGATCTAAACAAATGGATCTAAACTGTAGCATGTTTTCACAGAGCTAGATGGCTAGAAGGGCACACTAACAACCGAACATAATCCTGTTAGGGGTGTGTGTGTGTGTGTATGTGCACGTGTGTGTTTCTTTTCTTTTCACGGAAAGAACTCTCTTGGTGTTTTTATAAATGCTTTTGTGAAGATAACAAACATCAAAGAAAGAAACATTCATGCCCCTGAGCTCTCTGTAGACCACCTTTAACTTTGCAAGAGGTAGGCAGGTAGGATTTCCATCTTCTTAAAAGTGGTTAATATCAGTGGGGGATGGGAGCGGGAGTTAAGACACTAAACAAAACCCAGTAAGGACACCTGTCACTGTGACAACCTTTGGCCACTTCCTCCATGGCCATGGACACCAACTGTAAACCAAAGAAGTCCATGCATCAGAGTGGAAAGCACACTCCCCTGACAGTCTTGGGCTCAGCCTGCCTGACCTTGGCCGAAGTCACTTCATGGCTCGGGCCTCACTTCCTCACCTGCAGAACAAGAACAACCAACTCTGAAGTCCTTTTTTTTTTGAGGTTCAGTGATTTTATGATCCTCTGGATCTCCACCAGAATAAATTTCTTTTTATATATGAAACACTTTGTCATGAAATAGCTCTATAACTAAAAAAAAAAAAAAAAAAGCCCCTCAAAAGACAGTACAGACTAACAAAAAAAAGAGTGTGTAACATAAGATAGACTAGGTTTCAAATCCTGGCCTGCCACTATTTAGGAAATCACATAATGGTGGGGTAAAAGAGGATTAAAAGTGCTAATTTATAAAACTCGACATGGATGCAGAGTGACCAAAACACCTCCTTAAAACAGTTAAGTCATGTAGCAAATATGTAGCACAGTATGTGTCATATACAATGACCTGGTTCTCGTGGAAAGATTTGAAGATACACTCAAAGGTTACATATTTCCAAGAACCGTAAGTGGTAGATTTTTCCGGACAGCTCTGGTTTCTCAGTTCATAATCTGATTGCCGACTGTCCCCAGGACACACACATCCAATTTCAGTTTGGAAAGTGTGACTATTCACCGTGCACCTCCTGGCTCGACTGAGACCCATGTCATCCCAGACCAAGCTGACTCTCTGATTTTAAAGTATTTATAGTTGCCTCACTTTCCCCACGTAGGTACAGTGCTCAAGTGCAACGCTCCTTATTTGGCCAGATTCTTGCCTGAGTCCTGTATTAGGATGGTCAAATGGACAGTGACAGAAACTAGACGCTGTATTTTTGAGGCCCCAAGGAAAGTCACTTGCCCAGTCTGGGCTGTGGTTGCCTGGTGAGGGGGCTGGTCTGGAAAGTAACTAAGCCTCCAGGTTTCAGATGCAATGCTTCTCTGTTAGCAGCCTGCACTCCTAGCAAAGTCTCTTAGTCCGTGCTCTTGGCTCTACCCTTAACCCTACATTAAGTCATTTGGATCCTTGGCCTCTTGGTTTACCCTCAAGGGTGCAGCTGGGCTGGTGCCCATGTGCAGATCTGCTACTTGTCAACTGAGGGAACGCACAAAATAAGCCCGGAGATCCCAATGTGCCATCTGGATTTAATCCAGGGGGCAGTATTACCATCTGACCCCAAACAGCACAAGCCATGGAAGATGGTCAATTTCCTTGAATCTGCAGCTGGATCCATGTTTATACGTTCTTGTCAACTCAGAGCAAGACACACAGCATTCTGAGTCAGAAGAGGGGAAAGGACCCATTGGGGCGGAAGAGGGTGTGCAAACTGATAAATTTAAAGGGTATTTTTTAAAAACCCCTAAGTGCCTTATTTTGTTAAAACTGGGTCCAGAAGAATAAAATTTAAAGGAGGGGACAATGTGGGGTGATAAGCTGAGGTGTCCTATTCCACGGAACTCTGGCCTCTGAAAGTTGTAAAAGCAGGCAGCTGAGGACTCATTCACAGAGAGGCTGTACTGCGTCTCTTTGTGATGCCCTGGTGTTCACAGAGGGGCTGTGTTTTATCTTGATAACTGGATGACAAGGGGAAATTCCCCTTCCAGTAAGGGGAGGCACAGAGGTGTCACTGAGGTACAAAACCACCACTGGCCTTTTCTAGAATCCGGCCAGCCCCTCCCTGGAGGGCTCCCGCCTCCTCCCCTCCCGCACCTTCTCCCCTCAGCCAGCTGCAGAACTCACTCTGTATTTTCCCAAGATATGCTTCACAAGTGCCCCTGCAGCCTGGCCCCTTGGTCCTTCCCAAGTATTTGCATTGTAGCCTTGGCCTGCACCTGCTACACAGCCCCTCCCCTTCTCTCCCCCTTCAGGGGTCTGCCCTAACCCCTCTCCCACCCATTAGCAGATTCCCAGAATGAAAAAGGCCAGTGGAAGCTGCAATTTCCCTGCCTGTCCGCCTGCCTGGCCTGCCCTGCTCCAGCTTTTGTAGGAAGCTCCCCGGGAGTCCTCCCACCTCTCCCCTCCCGGGGCCAGGCCCGCTTCTCTCATCTGTTGTCCCTTGGTTCCCAGGCTCTCTCGCGCGCTCTCTCTCTCCTGTTTCTCTAATTTGTTTATTGATTCGGGGAATCAAATCACTTTTGTTCAGCCAAAGAAACAGCCTGGTGTTACGGAGAGTGCGTTAATTTGGAATCAGGAAAGCTGCATTAGACACGGACTCAGGCCATTGGGCTGGAGGGTCCTCCCAGATCGAGTCTTTCAAGCCTAGCCTGTCCTTTCACAGGTGAAGAAACAGAAGGCCCAGAGAGGCCACAGTCCCATCACTAAGCATGTGCGTGTCCTCAGGCTGTCGTTTTGCCTGTGAGGATCCCTGTATCCTCACCTGCCTGGCAACAGAAACATATGTTTCAACTTCAAAGAAAATCTGGAAGATTCTCATTGCATTGGTTGACCAAGGCGGTAATCCCAGTACCACCCTCATCCTTAACGCCAGCATTCTGTCTGTCACCCTGCTGACTCCACAAGCCTCTGACACAAGAATACAAGACAGAGGCACAGCCTAGAAGGTGCCACATATGCAGATCACGCTGGGATATTAAACACAGGTATTAGAAGCAAAAAGTAGTGTCAACTGTAACATCAGCAAGTCCAAAATGGTAATTATGGGAGGTAAAGGATGTGTTACCTAACCCGATCATGCTAATCATTTCAGAACATATGTGTGCATCAAATCATCACCTTGTACACCTTAAATTTACACAAAATTAACAATATAATATGTTAATTATATCTCAAGAAAATTGGGAGGAGGGGAACAGTGTCAAAAAAACAGTGTCAAAAAACCTCACATTTCTGAAAAAACAAAACAAAACAAAAAAAAACCCCTCACATTTCTGGAACCCCAGCTCTAAGAAAATGACCAAAGTAAACAGTGGAAGCAAATCTTCATTGGGTAATCTGAATTTCCGTCCCCCACTTCTCCCTTCCTTGACCCTAGAAAGCAGGTTCAGACCCACCCTTAGAGCACTCCTTCAAGTCCGACTCAGTGTCAAGTTCAATTCAAACCCCCACTAATAGCTCCCACCTCTGAGTTCTGAAGTCCCTATGACTTCTATCACACATCGATGTGTCAGATTGTGTGGTCTAACTTTCGTTTCCTTATCCGGACAGAGATGAATCTTTAAGGATTAGAACCACATCCTCCCCTCTTATCCCTCAGCACCTGACATGCACTGGGCACATGGTAAGAACATAGTATCAGTTGACTGATTCTGAACGGAGGAGAGAGCAGGAATTCGAGTCTACACTGAGCTCCTGGTACAATACGTGTCATGCCCAAGAGCTCCACATCTTCCCACCCAGTCCTCCCTGGCCAAAAATATGCTTCTGATACTAGTGGCAGGACACATAGCCCAATTTATGAGATTTCAATTGACATTAAGTGAAGCTAAATGGGATTCCAAGGACCCTAAATTCCACAAACTTCTTGTTTGTAAGTCACCTTCACACACTTGTGCTCATGCTATTTCACCAACCAGATGAGCCTCTTCTACAAATATGATTATCAAATGCAATCCAATTAAAAAAATTCTGTTCATATTTTGACCTCCTGGAATGCTAGGCACAGCTGCACAAGTTGTACACTGCACAATATCAGAGGCAATAGTTCACAGTGCAGCAAGCTTGCATCTGTCTCCTTCCCAAAGGCTTAAGCACCTCTGCTCAGAGGTATCTGTCTCTAAAGGAGTGGGTCCACTAATCAAATGTTAAAAAATGTCAGAAAGTTTCCTTCAAAAAATAGGAAGGAAATTTTATTTAGTCTCTGTTTACCACTGGAAGCTCCTACTTCCTAGGCCACCTAAATATTCCATCATTTAAGCTAATAGATAATGTTTCTGCTTTGCCCATTCTGGGTGTGTAAGAAGCCATAGGTAACTTTTACCCTATTTGTTGTAATAAATTAACCTTTAAGAAACCGGAGGCATTTGACTTGGCCCTTGGGCTTGGCCTTCTATTAAATTTTCTTCTGATTCCCTTGGGCCAAAGGTCCTCCCAACCATACACAGCAACCTCCACTTCTACTTGTACTACCTTGAGCCTGAAGAGAAAGGAAATCTTAGCCTCTTCCTCCATTCTCTGCCTCCTGTGCTCCCCACCTCAAACCAGCAAGAGCACAAACACAAGACTTATGGCTGAATAAAAAACAAGACATCTTACCACTGGTGTTTCAATGGAACCCCCTTTTAGAACCCACCCACACAAGGAGTTTGAGTCTGAGACCCACACCAATGAGGGTAAGTGGAGTGGACTGCAGGAGGAAGGGGGAAGGAAGAGAGGACAAAGCTTGGGGTGACCTTCATAATGGGAGAAAGGCCCTACCTCCAGAGGGAGATCATTCTATCTTCAGTCCAGCACATCATCCAGGCAAGTTTCCCCCCGATCTTCTGAGGATGAAGGACTGACCCATGGCATGAAGAATCAAACCATCATCAAAGCTGGAGACAAGAGCTGCTCTGATACCCCCCGCCCCGCCACCCCCACATGGCTAGCCTTCAATTCTCATAGCAAGTTTAAGAGGCAGGAGTACCCTCCCTCATTTTACATGTAAGGAAATGGAAGTCTGAAGACTTTCTGTTCTCAGCTAGAGACCGCGGAGCAGAACTAAACTCAAGGCTCAGTGGCTCTAAAGTCATTTCCTTTTACTTCATTATGTGGTCAAATGCTACATTTTCCTGACCATCTGAAGAATTTACTGTCAGGCATCACTTTTCTCTCTGACTGCCCTTTACGCTTGTGCGTGTCCTCCATTTTCGATGGAGAACCTGCCTCTCCGACCAAATGGTGTGTTTCCTGAGGGCAGAAAATAGGGCTCACCCATTATATTGCATGGGGGCCAGTCAGATTTCTTTGAGCCAGATCTCCTCTCCCCACACAGAAACCTCCATTTCCACGACAACTCTCTTGCATCCGGTGCAGGTTTAACATGAGGCAGGTTCTTGACATCTTTTTAGAGAAGTCTGCCCAAGTCAAAGAAGCTAGAGGTAGCTTCCGGAAGATGCTAGCCTCTGCTTTGGGGTGAGGTTCTCGGATGACCTGTCCTGTTCCCACTGCCCCCACTTCCCCTGTATGCCCACTGAATCGCGTGCCCCTTCTCTGCTGCTTCAGTCCTTGCCTCAACTACTGACCACAGTCTCTGGTCACTTTCTGTCTTGATCTCCTGTGAAGCATGGAGTTCCTGGAGGACAAGGAACCTTGATCTCACTTAGCACTGTACTTCCGGCCTCTAGGACTCAATAAGGGAACCTGACCCAAGGACTTATGAATCTGCCTGGGAGACAGCGCCTGTTCTAACACCCCAGCGGGATTAGGGGGTGGGGGAGGATGGAGACAGGGGTGTCTGTGAGCTGAAAACCCACCAGCATCCCCATGTCCAGAAACACATGCAGTTTATTAGGGTGTCAGCTCTCAAAGGACCCTGAGTTGATGACTCAAGTCTTGCATCCACAGAACCCAGAACAGAGTGTCTGGCACATTCTACAGAATTACTATGTGTTTGTGGAATAAATTAATTGCTAAGTGCAAGCTGGATCAATCCCCATGTACTCTCTCTTTCCTCAGAAGTCAAAGCTGTGTAATTTCCCATTTTAATGATTGGCAAAATCCTAGACGTATAGAGCCCGATAGAGCTGGGGGCTGACTCCAGTTTCTCATCTACAGATGTGACCACTGAGGTCCAAGATCTCATGGAAGGCTTCCTTCTCTCGTCCTAGTACCCATTCAATGCAGCCACACTCTCACACCCCGCGGGAAATTTGAGAGTCTGTAAGTCCATGGCTGAGCCATGAAGCTCTTGGCTTCTTTCTTTCCATCTCTGTCCAGCACTTGTCTCTGGACAGAGAAGGAGAGCTTCCTCTAGGAAAGAGAAGAAAAGCCTTTCCCCTGCCCAGGAAACAGCCAGAACCAACTCTGCACATCCTCTGACATTCTAGGGGAGAGGCCATCATTATAGGGCATCTTCCAATGGTAACGCCTCAATTTCAAAGACAGTCTGAAAGGACACAGCCACAGAATGGACTGTTCAACTTGAGTTTTGTTTGACTGTAGCACATCAGTGGGAAAGGATTCTCAGAGAAAGAGCTGAGTGCCTTCCTCCCCTTTTACAGTTTGTCCCTTCTCTGTCCTCTGGGTATCTGATGCTCAAAATGAACACATCATTGACATGGGCCCAAAGAGGCCTCCTGGAGTCACCCGCTGTTAATGCCACAGAAGCGACAATCTGAGTACCACCCCCGGCCAGTGGAGTTTTCACATTAAAGGAAACAGTCTCAAAACGAGGCAAAGCCTAGGCCTGCCAAACGTGGCATCCCCCGACTCTAAGGCTCTACTCCAGCTAGAAGTGTTTAGAAACACGGCTCTGTGACTTGTCCTTTTCCAGCTCAGGTGTTGGATTCATCACAACTCACATCTGGAAACTTGATTTTCAAGGTGTTGGCAGGAGGTGATTCAAAGTACAACTGGGGACAGGCACCCGTGTTGCCAAGGATGAGGCAACCATCCTGAGTCCAAGAAGAGGTGCTCAACCAGGCACCAACAGATCCCATCGGGCCCCAGAGAGGCGGACGCACAGCTTGCCAAGCTGACGGGGAAAGCCAAACACAGTGATGGGGAGACTAAAACATAGTGCTCATTTAAGAAAACAATTCACCCCACGATGGCTTAAGAGACCATTTCCTCTTGCTCGGCTGTTTTCTAGAGGAACCAAGGAGCACTAAGAAACAATCAGAATTCTAACCAAAGCATAGATGTCCAAAATGATCCTGTGTGTCAATAAAAAAAAAGAAAGAAAGAAAGAAAGATTGAATTTGGGGAAAAAATGAATTTACTCAAGTATTTTTAGGAATAAGACCAGTATCACTATGGTACAAGGTACAATCTCTGCAGGTGTGTGTGTGTGTGTGTATGTGTGTGTACCCCTGTCTGTCTATGTGTTTGTATGCTGGGAGAGGAGGAGTTTGGGAATAGAGGCAAAGAGTCATGTCTCATGACCCCCATGACAACACTGTCCTCCAGTCTGAGCCTCCCGTCATCCTCAACCCCGCAAGCCCTGGGTACATTGAGAGGGCAGCTGCTCAGGCCCAGTCAAATACCCTGGGGCCTCCAGGAGCTCGTTTCTATGGGGAACAAGATGAAGCTGTTATGCTCTGCTGAGCTGGCCGGCTACGCTGCTCAGAAAAGTCACACCAGTCTTAAGAAGTACGAGAAACCAATGGCCTCTCTACCTGTGTCAGCACTTGGACCAGCCATCCCAAGAATGCCTGTTCCTATGGGCCCTGCACCGACAGGCCACAACTGGAGGCCTCTTGCAGACAGAAGCCATGATAGGTTGGTACCCCATACGGGGGCATGAGCTGATGTGTTGCTTTCATCCTCCCTGTTGTAGAGGGAAGAAACCCAAAGGCTAATACTCAGTGTCAGTGCAAAGGTTTAACTGCAACTTTCAATGAGATTGTTTTGTGCCCCCATCTTCCCTTAGATCTGCTGGTATCTTCAGCAGTCATGGTAAACACTGTATTTCAAAAATACAAACTCTACTTGGTAACATGTGCTCCACACCCCGTGGATTGCGGTTACATTGCAGCCTGGAGAATCTCTTGCTACATGGGCTTTATCTCTTTCTAAATAAATGAAGTATGTTACATTTTCAGAGAATTTAAAATTTAAGGTCTAGTCTAAAATGCTGATGGCAGGTTGTCTGCAAAAGACCCAAACAGAGTGAGCAGAAAGTAGAAATCTATGTTTAAGTCCAGGCTCTGAGATGGATATGAGCTGTGGGGTGCTTCCCCTCTGGGGCGGGTGGGGGGGTGTCTCACGTTTCTAATCTGTAAATGAGAAAGGTGGGTCTTTGCTGGGACTGGGACCCCACTCAGATTTTTTTTTTTTTTTTAATTCGCATGGCTCTCTCTAGAAAACGCACATATTCACATTTGAGATTTTCAAAGAGATTTATCAACTGAAGCCTCTCCTTGAATTAGGTGATACCCTGTGTCCCTTCTGGCTTGAAAAAAATTATTCTTTATATTTCTGAGCAAAAACCTTTGTGCCTATAGGCTTCCATTCCAACTTTTCTTTTCCTCGATCCCTCAACACAATGATCTACATGCAAAAATACATCAAATGTCCTAGCGTCCTATAAAACTGCTTCCCAAATCCAAATGGACATGACATGTTAGGAGCAAAAGATATTACAGCCAAGGCTTCCAATCCCTAAATCAAACATCATTCACTCGGCTGTGAAAGTGATTGTCTGGAAAGCCTTGGGAATTGACATCACCTACCTGACTCAGTTTTGGGGGGTCTCCTAACTGAAATGCTGCTTGTATCTGACTGTGAATGGCCACCAGGAAACCATAAAGACAGGAGTATATTTCTTTCAGCCCAATATTATAAAGTTACTCTCCCTCCATCTTTATACAGGGGTCCTAGTATACTCTTCATTTCCATCCTTTACGGTTACATAATTTTAGACTTGGAAGGCACCTTGGACATTATCTAGTTCAATATCTCCATGTCGGACAAATGCTCAGAAAGGAGGACACTCGCCAGCTAGAACTGGGGCTCAGATTCAATGCTATTGACTCTCAAATCTTGATTTTTTTTTCCCCTTCCTTGTCCCTTGCTGCCTATTTCAGAGGCCTCATGCAGGAAAATAAAGCAGGTGGAATATGTGTTGGGAGGAGAGGAAAGGTGGAGATATTTTGTGAAATGAAGAAAAGAGTACCCAGGATAAGAGCTCTCCTGCTGTTTTCCTTTCCAACAAATGCAGTGATAAAATCCATTAAACCCATGGGGACCTGTACAAATGGGGGAGAAAATAACCCTTTCAGGGAGGCTCGAAGGGCAATTTCCCTTTTGCACAGCAGATGGGAGCCTGGAGGACTGTGTCGGTCCCAACACTGGCTGTTCTAACAGGGCGTAGGGACTCTTGCTTTCTGCATTAGATTCTTTCCTGAAAAGGGTTATTCTGAGTGTTTCTATTTTATAACCTGCTTATTATCCACTGACCCACAGGCTCCAGAGATTCTCATGTCCATTTTGGCTAGATCTTTCATGAATCATGCCTCCTAACACCTGGGTTTGAGTTTCCTCTGCTCCACCCACCCCTCAGCTTTTCCCCCAACTTTTGGACAGAGGGGTAATGAGCTGTGACCAATGAGAGACAAAGCTCTTGTTTAAAGGAACAATATTATCTGTATGTGAGACTTCATTAAGGACAGATTGCTTGACAGAGCCCCTTCCCTAGATCTAGCAAAATGCTGCAGGCCACGGGTAACCCCTTCACCCAGTTTTATGGGCTGGTTCCCTTTATATCCACTTCCCTCATAGATCCATGGCGTCCTTCAGATGGCAGATTAATTTAGCTCTTAAAGTCTGAGATTCAGCATCACACATACACATTACTCTTCCCTGAAACATCTAAGTCCAGACTGGAAACACAAAGGTAATGTTTATTTATGGAATTCATTTTTTGAAATTTTGGGTTTTCCTGGAACTGTCTTTGTAGGGGAATGAAGAGAGAGCTCGTGATTCTAGGGTCATCTAATTGCAGTTTTGAAAGTCAGATTACCCAGAGTCTTCCAAACATTTCTTGCATACTCCTTCTATCTGGTTCCCCAAACTCTGGCTACAGCCTCCCAAATGTCCCCATCCGAACCTTCCAGTGACTCAAAAGCAAAGCACAATATTCTCACTGGGGCAAGTGGAAACCCTCCTGCCAAAAATTGCCCTTCAGGATTCTGCTCCCAACAATTAAAACACAGAAGCAAGGAGCACCACCGCTATGTACCACTAGAGGATACCTACTCCTACTTTGCCTAGGATTTGCACCCGAGTGGTGTTTAGGATGCGGAAATAAAGGATTTGTATGGACTCTCAGTTACTCACCAAGCACTGGTCAATGACATTTTGTTTTGTTTTGAAAATGTTTCTTCTTTGGTCAGTTTCTGAAACTTCTTTCCTGGTCTTAATACAGCAAATGATCAGGGGTCAGCAAAATCATGTTAACATTAGCTCGGGTCAAATGTAATCAGAAAGAGAAATAACTTGGGAAGGGAAAAAGGGTTTTCCAAATGTACTTCCTGCTGATTTTCTCCACACAGCCCACCATGTGTTCCAGGAAAGTCGATCTCGTCTGTGGTCCCCTGGAGGGATCTTACCTCCTTTCCTGTTAATATATGCTCTCAAGTTCTTCTTAGAACTGTCCTCAGTTTCTTTCCATATATCCCAACCAGCAGATCCTAAATGGTTCACTTCAAGTCTCCCTTTGGAAGGCTTCCTGAGCTAACCTGTTTGACCCTGACCTTGCCGCCTCTGAAATCATCATTCCAAATAAAACTCAGTTGGCCAATGGTAAATTTCAATTGAGCTGGTGAAAACCTAAACATGAAGACACATGGTCACCCTCTGCATTTCCGACGCTCACAGGCTAGTGGGAGATAAACATAGAAACAAATAATTATAAGGAAGTGTGAAGGAGGGTGTATCAGCCAGAGTCTTCACAGGAAACAGATGGCGTACCCAAATCAGGACAGTTAAGGGGAATTAATTTACAATGATGTGGATGGCTGTGAGAGGAGCACAATGATTAATGGAGAAGCCGTTACCACCTCTAGACCTAAGGTACAGAGAGGGAGTGGTTACTGGAACCACGAGAGCCTTTAGAGGGTTGGTGGATTTTCAAAGTCTCCTACCTCCAATCTAGTCTCTATTCTGTCACTAGAAAGGAACATATTTCTAAGGGGCAGATCTGAGGATCCCACTGCCTTATTTCTAAGCTCTGATGGCTTCTGTTTTCCCTGAGGGTGAAGTCCAAACTCCTTGGCTTGTTCCTCCGGGCTCTTCAAGCATCGAGACACAGCGGCCACTGGGCAGCTCCCCACTTGCCTGCTCTAGAGCTGCGATCCTCAACAGTGCCAACTGGGGTGCCATCTTTAACCAGCCAAGGCCTACTTGTCCCTCTTCCCCTTACGTCTTGCCTAACCCTCCTGAGTGAAGTTACTCATTTCCTTCAGCCTCCGAGTTTATGACCCCTGTATCTCTGATGAGCGCCAGAACAGTGAATGTCGAAGAGGGTCTGAGTTTAGGCAGAGACAGAGGGATAGGGCCAACTAGACATGCATTCTCTGTCTTACTCTTGGACTTCTTCCACATTACCATGTGGTCACATCCCAAAGGACCCATTTCTTCTTTTTGTGATCAGAAGGTCAAGATAATTCAGGAAAGATTCAGAAATAACATTTGTTGCTGCCAAAATCGGTTATATCCATACACAAAAAATATGGAAAACAACTTACTATTGTGAAGATAGCTCAGGGAGAAGAAATAATAATCACAAAGACAGTTATTTACAGTGCCCTGACCTCATGCCCTTTGGTACCAGGCGCCCCTGCGGCCCCAGACAGCACTAGGTTCCAGCAGGCACAGAACACCCTAAGTCAGCAATATAAATCTTTTAGAAGTGAGTGATCCCATTAGTTCCCCAACATGGGGAATAATTGAAAAATTAAGCAAGAAAGTATAAAGGCCTTCAGCAAATAAATTCACAAGGATAAAATGTTGACTGGCCCAGGGGATTCTGTGCTATTACCATTTGGGGGTTTTTTTGGCTCTCAAAGTGAAAGTGAAACTGCCAAGTACTCTTGGCTTAAAGTGTCTCAAAGGGAAAAAAAAAAAAAAAAAAGCCACCAAATATGAATGGAAATGTCTCTATGATGGTGCATGGATAATTTAAGATAGGATGGAAAAGGTTCCATGATTCTAAATTGAGTAAAACAAATTTAAAATGCTTCTTGGTAGAGTAGCTACTAAGATCTTAACAGAAAACAACAAAAAATAAACTCTTAAGATGGAAGATGAAATCCACGGACATAAACTTTAGATCTATGATGTAAGTATACAATCAAGCAAGAAACTATATGTAGAAGCTATAAAATGTGGTTTTAATATATACTGTTCCCTGTGCCCTAAGCCTTGATCAGTCTCGGCTCACGATATCCTGCCAAGACCGTGCTCTGCAAAATTGTTGTCACAGAAAACATACAAGATTCCTATCCTTGCCTCGCAGAGCACGCAGTGTAATTAGGGAGTAAAAACTAACACACTTGAAATGGTTTTGTGCCCAGCTCTGCACTGGCTGCCCAGAACTTACTGGAAGTGCTAGTGGAATTCCTAGATGGAAGCTCACAGTTGGGGCTGGGTAAAGCTACAGGTAGAAATTGAGATATAAGAAGATGGGAGGACATTGCCAAGGGGGCAAGGAGGAGGGGAACAGAGTCCTCCCACTGTAAGGTTACTGCATGAGAGCACCACTACCAGAAAGGAAAGCTTCCTGTCATGAAAACGGTGGGAAAACAAAATTTACTGGAAAGACGCAGGCTTGTTTTCAGCATGTTTAGAGTTTAAGTGTTACCAGTAGTCACATAGGTGAGAAAACCCAAGCAAACTGGGATGTAAATATGTTTAGATAGCTATGCTGAGATCATTGTGCTATCAGTGAGAAAGACCTTTGAGGGGACGCCTGGGTGGCTCAGTCACTTGAACATCTGCCCTTGGCTCAGGGCAGGATCCCAAGGTCCTGGGGTCGAGTCCCTGGGCGGGCTCCTCCCTCTGTCTGCCGCTCCCCCTGCTCATGATCTCTCCCTCTGACAAATAAATAAACAAAATCTTTAAAAAAAAGAAAAGGCCCTTGAGACACATGCTCACACACACACATACGTGTGCACACACACAGAACTCAGAAGTAACTTTTCCCCAAAAAGGAGCAGAAGAAGACAGTGTTGCATGGAAGACTCTGACATGAGGCCAGGGACAAGCTTTTGTGATCATTCCTCCTGCTAGAGGAGACCAGTGCCAGAAGACAGATTCACAGTTAAAAAAAAAAAAAAAAAAAAAAAAAGTGTTTGAAAGTTATTCATAAGGGAAAACAATTTTAAAAATTAATGAAGTTCTCTTGCTTTTCTCACAGGTACATCAGTATTCCTTCCACATTTTTATTTTTCTTCAGTTCCCTAAAGTGGCATTTTTCTCATTTGACATTCTGCATGCATTTATCTGTGGAAAGACATGATGCTTCAGAATAATGGAAATATCCAGAAGTGTGCATCAGGGGCAAAGAAGAAAGGAAAGTTTGCAGCATGATTTCAAGACTGCCCACTACATTCTCTGGACAAGCATGGAGGCCCTGCCAGCCTTCTGCTTAGATACCTGGCTCACATATGCGAATTTCAGTGGGGGGAGGCGCGGGGAGTAGGTGAGTCTGGATGAGCTGATCCTCCTCCCAGCCCTGGCAGTGCCTTATCTGGTTGACCTTGACAAGGGGAGTAGGCATTCATCTAACTTATTTATTGAATGAACAAATCGGGCCAGTCCGTTTCTTTTTGGACTCCCAAACCCAAGATGTTCCAACCGACAATCTCCGAGCTGTGCTCAGGGCCTTGCTGAGGCTGTGGGGAAACCAGAAGGACAGCTCATACCTTCAAGGAACAGGTAACCTCGCTCAGAAGAAAAGGTAAAGGCCCAGCATGAAGACAGGATGGTCCAACAGGGCAGGCAAATGCATACGAGGTATAAGGATAACAGAACGGAATAAAAGTTGAGAGGTGCCCAGGCTGGGGGCTCCTCTGGAGGAGGCTAAGCTGACTCTGTGAAGAGGGGTGGATGTGAAGAAGAAACTGAAGAACTGGTAGAAGAGGAGCGGTACGCACACACTTGTGAGCACACGCACACTCATGTACGTGCACCCACATCCATCCCCACAAATGCCCGGCAGCTATGAGACACATAACATCACAGGTATGTGGTTTGAGAGGCAAAGAGCTGGTTCTCCATCCAAGTTACCAGTGCCAACTTCCAGTATGCTGAAAACACTTCCATTAATCTATTATTTTGTTCCTTGAGGTCTTGAGGGATTTTGATGTTCAACGTCATCCTATACATTAAAGTCCCTAGAGAGAGGAAATTTCTTGTATTTGTCGTCCTCAAACTTCAGTTCTGTAGGCAGAGCGTGGGGACTGTGAACAGCTGGGATCCTAGGGGCGAGACAGTGTCCGGGGGTTAAAGCAAACACTATGTCCTTCGGGGAAGGCCAGGATTCCGGAGGAGCCTTGTGTCAAACACCCACCAAAGGGATATCCAATCTTTAGTTATATCTCATTCCATCTTCCCAGGAAAAGCAAGTCATGCAAACTGATAAGTAACAAGGCCTGGAGAAGCTCAGGCTGGGCCCCATAAGAACATCCCATAATAGGACTCCAATGAGGGTGGAGTCGATGAGGCTCATGATGTCAGAGATCACCGTTCCACGTTTAGCTCAGTTTCTTAGCTTATAAGTGAAGACCTATAAAGAAGACTGAATTTCATTGTTCCCAAGGTCCCTTCTAATATTCAAGTTCTGTGTTTGTGTGTTTGGGGCAAGTTGAATCACATTTACGGGCTTTTGCTTTCCTTACAATGTAGATTCTCTCACAGACCGTGAGAGTTACAAAAATACTCTGAGATCCATTAGTAAAAACATTAAGTTTTTTAAGGAACCCATTAAGGGGGGGGGGAGGGTGATCCCAGACACAAAAACCAGTCCTTACAAAAGAACTTAGCCACAGGATTGCTTTTAAGCTGCTATCTTAGCCCATTTTACATGTAAAGGTCTGCCAGAATGTTCTTTCTTAGGCTCTCCACTGATTCTGCAGTTCAATTAACAAAAATTCACTTTATACATCTCTTCAGGAAAATATCTGCTGCTTGAAATGAGGTACACCAGATTTGAAGCAGCATATAATATCCCATGATGAGGAACCTAGAACATTTTGGTATCATCCGCTGGCCCAAGCCCACTTATTTATTCCCCGCTTTCTTACCCACAACATGCTGCTTCATAGACTCACAGGAACATGTGCACACTACACAGTTCACTTTAGGGCATATGAGATTTAGCCATTTAATTCTATACCAGCTTGGTCCCTCTTCGTGTTTCAAGTGTCCCTATTTCTTCAAAATGGTGCATATCTGAGAACCTTCTTTGCCAAGAGATATGAATGGCTAAAGACAATCTATTTATCCCAGATTTCATCTCTTTTCTTTTCCAGAGTAACTGATTAGCCAAAAAAGCGGCGCGTGTCAAAGGAAAAGGAGAAAAATAAATTGTTCCAATAACACGACACCATTTTTCCACATTCTTCTCTGTCACTTCCAACAAACCGTGAGAGGACATCACGACTTAAGGAAAAAATGAGTAATTGTCTAAATCTGTGAAGAGTTTTCTCCCTGAAAACAATAAATCATACCTAGGATATAAGGAGGCTTCTTTTAATGAATTGCTCTGTTTAGACACGGATAAAATGAAGGAGTTCTGGAGAAAAATACAGGAATGTGACGAATGAGAACAAGGATAGGGCAAAGGAGGTGAAGAAGAAAGACAAAGACGCAGACCAGAAGGAAACATAAGGGGCATTTAAGAAGGTTAGAAAAAAGTTGTCCAACTCCTTGTTTTCACTACAGAGGAAAGCAAGAGGGTCAGGAACTGGGAAGTCACACAAGAGGAAAGAGGGAGAGAAAGAGAGGAGGGTGGGGGCGGGGAGGGAGGGCATGAGTCTGGAAGCGGCCTCTGCGGAGACGTGGTCTGAGGAGTTCGTAGCCCTGAGGAGCACATTCCGCCTGGCTGTCCCCAGCGTCCTGTGTACATGAAAGCACCGGCTATATTTAGTTCCAGCGTAACTCAAGTCACTAGCGTCCCATTGGGGCAGCTGCCACGCAGTCCTGAAGAGAGATTTTACTACTTACCCTGGGATAGCCATGCCAAGGGCCTGGGCCTTCACAGCCACAGACCTCCACTGCGCTTATTTATAAAAGAGTAGCATTTTGAACATGACCGATGTGACTGTTAACACAGTGTGATGGTCTGCTGTTTGACGGGACAGCATTTTCAGAACACCAAGGTTATCACTCCTGGTTCCTCATGCTGCCCCTGACCCCGTGTCCCTGCAAGCAAACTGTGTCCCCCCTTATCTTTTACAGTGTGTTCTCTCCCGAGAACGTCCCGCATCTTCTAGTCTTTACTTAGACTCCTCACAGGGCCCTGCACTTTGGGAGAATATTCTCTAATATCTACATAAGCACGCCCAGACCTAGCTGACCCATCGAAATACCTAGAGATTTCCTCTGATGCTGGGGGGAACATGACTGACTTCTACTGAAAAAAGTTTGGCTACTGGAGGATTGGCAGGTTACCAACCTGTATAGCTTATGGCCAAGAAATGAAAACCCTGGCACCGCACCGGAGAAGCGCTAAGTCCGGGAATAGTGTAGAAAGTCAACAGCGCTTGACCAGAATAGTAAGTAATTATGAATCATTGCTATGGGTAGGGCATCCTAGTTCAGTTGTGTGGGACAAAATCACACATAGCTATTCCCTTCCCTCTTGAGGAGATTCAGTTTGATTTGTGCATAAGAACAACCACACAGGGTGATGCAGGGAATAGACGAATGGGTTTGAGTGCTGAGGGAAGAAGAAGAGGAGTTGGAATTGGGGAAGCCCAGGCAGAGTTTTCAGAGGAGACTCTTTCCTGAAGAATGAATAGGATATTGATAAGTAGAGAAGACAGAGGAAAGCATTCCAGTTGGGAGAGGAAAAAAAAAAATCAGCGAAGATGCTTCTTAATTCTTCAGTTGTGTATAGTCAGGCACTGTTGCAAAACTGAAGTTGCCAATCCTGTGCCTTGACAAATATCAGTAGAGTCGCCATCGTGAATTCCTGGAACAAAAGCCTTGTGCACAAAGGTTTTTGCCAGGAAGCAACTTCCTCATCTAAAACCAGAAGCTAAATGTCCCTCTTCCATGAAACACGACTAGGAAAGGTAAGCAGAAACTAACTTGAGAGGAAGTCTGGGTCCTTGGAAGAACGATGGGCTCCAATGCAGAAACAAAAACAGGGCCGGTGACATTGATGGGGAAAATGATGGAAGCGGCTCCCTTGGTCTAAGCCCTCCCTGGAGGACGTGCATGCCAATCATTTGTGCCCGGCCAAGCAGCACGAGTGAGGAGGTGAGTGCCAGGTGGGTTAAGGAGCTTACTTTAGCCAGAGGTCATCTCCTGGCTGTCTGATTCCTTTAACCTGGACTGGACTGAAGGGCTGAGAGAAGGGTATGAAATGGATCATGTCCATCTCTTTAGGGTATGAAATGGATCATTTCCAGTGGCCAGATGGTCCCCATAAACACATTAAAGACTTTATATGCATGTCTGCCTGGGAAGGGAACAGTTTAACAGCCACGCTGTGGGAAATGCTCCTCTTGGATTCTGTGTCAACTGAATAAAAGACCAAAGAACTATAAAAAAAGTATGTGTTAAGTTATCCCTTTACACACCTCATTCTTTTTAGATGGTGAGCTCAAGAAACAAGCCTAATATATGGTTTAAAAAAAATAGAATACATCCAAACCTTCAGGACAATTTGAACATGGATGGTCCCAGTGTGGAGAAACTCAGATACACACGTACACACACACACACACACACACACTCCTGCTGAGTGGGAACAAAATCAAGACTCCCGCAGAGCAAGACTGTGCAGTGACAGGGCTCATGTCATACTTCAACTGGATGAACCTCCAAATGCAGTCATCTGCCTGCAAGACGTCCTGTTCTTCTACCTCCAAAACACCTTCCAAACATATGTGATGCTTTCTAATGTCCCATCCCTATCGCTCAGCCAAACTACCACAATAGCCTCCTGATTCATTTCTGGCTCCCTTCCATCCTTTCTCCATAGAGGTTCCAGAAAGAGCCCTTCGCAAGCAATGGCGGGTGAATCCCTTCACCCGTTAATGGCAGGTGCAAGTGCCCCCTCCCCTTCCAGTCTCACCTCCTTCCACTGGCTAACTTCAACTCACTTTATCACATCATCACCACACGACATGATATTATGTGCTCACACCTGCACCGCACTGACCCTCCAGCTCCTCAACATTGCCGCTCCCTCTCAGGGTCTTGACACAGAACCTTCCATAGCCTTCCAGACCTTCATGGCACCTTTGGTTCACAGTCCTTATCAGGTCTGAAATTGTTTATTTCCATTTTGATGGTCTGATCAATGCCTATCATCACTAGGGTTGTTATAAGGATCTAATCTGAGCATAGGTATGGAAATCCTTGGAGAATTGTAAGCAGGCCCCCAGTGTAAATCGCTGCTTTCCCATCTCTACGATTAAAGAACTTTCTGCCCTCTGAACAAAATGTAAATGAAAAGCAGCGCATCACTTTCCCCAAACATCAAAAGGAAATGACTTCCTTAGCAGGCTCTTTTTTCATGTTGGACCAAGACAGTAGCAGGCGTGACATGGTGAGTGATTAACTTTGGGATCTCCTGACATCAAATAAAACCCCACTTCCCTCAGGCCAGGGGAGCCACTGACAGCAGCCAGCAAGGGGCCTGACAATCTCCCAGGGCCCAAGCATGTCCCCTGGACCTGACACACCTGCTTCCTAAGGGGCCAATGGCCAAAGAAGAGTAAATATTAACTGTGGTAGGGAATGATTAGTCAGCTGTGGACAGCTTTCCACAGTTTCTGAGGTACTGACCCGAATGGCAGCTGGAAGGAAAGAAGATTGGGGTCGCCTGCCCGCAGGGCTGGCCATCGCGCAAGCGCCTCTCCAGGTCCGCTCCACATCTCCTCGAGCCCTGCTCTCTGCTGGGGATGCTGAACTCTGTGGCCTGCACATTCGTGCTCCTTCACCCTCTGGCTTTGGCCAAGGAGGGGCACCAGCAGGAGATGCAGGAAGGAAGGTGAAGGAGGACAGGCGTATGATTCTCCCGGCTTCCTGACTGCTGGGTCATATCTGGGTGGGCTGGCCCTTCACCAAAGTATACCCCCATACAGGCTGCTTCGCTAGCTGGCTCCCCTTCCCCAACAACCGCACATTCTGGGTCCTGCGCCCCCCTTTCAAGTCCAGGGTGACCTGGTTCTCCTGAGCTATTGCTCCTGGGATATGGCAGTCAGTCTCCCTACATCTGACTCACATCTGGAGCTGGAGTGCAGCCCTGAGGAGGCTGAGGAGCTCAGGGATGTGTTTTCACGAGCGCCTGAATTTCTGTCATCTGAGGTGGCTGAGGAAAGGAAGGCTTCTCAGGAAAGGCTTCTCTGGGAAACAGACTTAAGCTGACCTCCCATCTAGGCAAGTCTGGGAGGGACATGGGCAGGAGGTGAGGGGAGGGAGCAGGGGAATCCCAGGAAGAGGGAACCACCCGTGCAGAGGCCCTCTCATATGTTGTTTCCTTCACACCTACAGACTCTCACGCAAAAGGTCTTAGGCCTTTTTTACACAATTGATTATGTAAGTGTTAGTGAGGAACACATTTGGCCATTGTAATGGCTACATGGATATAAGACATTAATGGTAATAATAATCATGTTCATAAAAATCCTGGAGCGTCAGTTTTACCTCTCAAATGCATCCGTGCTTCTCGGCAGCCCAGACTGTCCACAGTGCCCAGCACAAAGGCAGCTAAGTATCTGAAGTCCAATAAGCATACTGCAATGGGCTAATAAGTGTTTGCTTTACCACCCTTCCCACCGCCAACTCATACATAAATCCCTAAGCCCCAATGTGATGACGAAAGGAGATGGGGCTTTCAGGGGGTGACTAGGTCATGAGGGTGGAGCGCCCGTGAATGGGATGAGCGCCCTGATAACAGGGACCTCAGAGAGCTCTCTCGCCCCTTCCCACCGCATAAGGACACAGCGAGAAGTCGGTGGGCTGCCCCCTGGAAGAGGGCCCTCCCACAGTCCAGCCAGTCAGGGGCTCTGATGTCAGACCTCCAGACTCCAGAATTGAGAAATACTTTCTGCTGTTTTAAGGTAGCCAATCTATGGTAGTTATCACAGCAGCCTGAAATAAGGCACACATGCAGAGGAGGACCCAGAGGAGGGCAAAACCTGGCAGCCACCAAGCACTGCCATTGCCTCAGAGAGATCGCCATTGCGTTCTGGGGATGGGCGGGCAGGACGTGAAGGTGCTCTGACTTCAGCTCAAGTCTGAGCTTGACCTTGAGCAGATTACACTTATCTCCAGATAATGTTTGCTCAGGTCTCACGGCCCAGGATAGGAGATAAGCGAGAGAGTTATTTTGGTCTCCTGAATGCCTGGAGAAGAGCTGGGCATTCCCAGGGTGATGGGTTAAATTCAGCCTGGGTGTGGGGTTTCATGCTGCCCAGTCGCCACAAATATGCAGCTTGTCAAAGAAGACTGGAGGCATCTTTGTTGAAAGCCCCAGTGCCCGATAAACGATGCCTTTTCTCTGAAAGAGGAAGTGCTATTTTAGATTAGCCTTTTTTTTTTTTTTTTTTAAATATCTTTTCACCTCAGGCTGTAAGTTTAATTCCTGGCTATCTCCCTATACCTGAGCGTGATAAAGAATCCAAAAAGGAGTCAAAAAGGCAACTTTCACTTTACCAGAAAGCAGGTTATTATACCAGATAGAAAAAGTAAACTTTAGGACAAGAACCCCAGTTCAGTCCCATATCTGTAATGCACTGCAATGTGGTCCCAGGGAGACACCATCACTCTCTTTGGGCTCGATTTTCTCATCTGTAAAATGAATAGCTTATAGATAATGATCTATGAGACCCGTGGATTTTAGGATTTTGAGTTACATTTTTTTTTCCAGAAAATATACCTTAAAAGTCAGTATGTTCTCACCATTGTTCTCTCTTGGAGGATAACACACCATCCATGCCCGCAGAGAATTTCTGTGTGGTTAATGGGCCTCCTACAGGATCCATGAATCTTTTGATATTGCACACCTCATTTTGTGCCTATGTATATTTTTCCTGGAAAAAAGGTCCACAGCTTTTAGGGCCATACATGGGTCCTGTGTGCTTTTAGCAGGAAAACACAGGTGTGAATTCTCGGATGTCAGGGAGAGTGTTCCCGGGAGACAGTCCCAGGAGCTGACACGCCCATCCAATCACAGCGTGCTATAGGTTCAGAGAAAGAAAAACCCCTTCAGAGTGAGGAAGATCTCAGGACAAGGCTGGCTACTGATTTGGGATGGGATCAGGGGAGGTGGAACAAACACGGAAGAAAAACAGAGATTGGGAACCCGGTATAAAAGTATAATGCAGGTAAAATATGCCGCCTTCTCAATTAAAACAAACCACCCTGGCTGCTCTCTAACTCAGCTCTCTCTACTGCCCGTGAGAGTAACGCACTTTCCCCCGCCTGTCTTCCAAGAGCACCAGCCCCCAGAGTTCTGGGTTCAAGGGAAGAACAAGGCTTGGCTTTGCAGCTGGGAGTTGGCCCAGCTAAGAGCGGCTCCTCCTGCCAGAAGAACACTGGGAGATCACAAGCCCGCATCTGCGACTCAGCCTAGACGGGGAGGCCCCACACCAGGCGGCACAGTGGGGAGGGACAGGGGAGCATCTGGGGCGTTTCCTCAGGATCATAGGGAACAAGCCGGAACAGCTCTGCGATTATGCAAAATGGATCTCACGCACTGATTTTTAAGGACAATTTGAAACATATAATGGCAGAGTGGAAGTCACATCATATACATGCTTGTGAGAAAACATAAGCACGGGCATGTAGAAATAGAGGCTTTGGACTTGTAACTTATATCATGTACGCTATTATTCAAAAGTTTAAACATATGGGAGACAACTCATAGCAAATATGCTGACATATGGCATTGAAACCAATATGTCAACACTTATAAGAAAACATCTATAAAATAAAGTCAACCACATCTCTCTTTACATTGAGGCCACAAATGAGACCACTGCTGAGCATCTCTGGTTAAGCATTAACACACACCAGGATCTGGCTGGAACCCGTCCGTGGAGGTGCACTGCCCCAGCTAATTAATACATCACTGGCAGATCAAGTTCAGGGAACAATATTGAGCAAGTGCATTCCTGAGGCCTCATTTAACCCTCTTGAGAAGGGGGTTGGAAGTCCAGAAGGAAAGGACAGGAAGGAGAGAGAGAGAGAAAATGAAAGAGATTTTCATGATCACTTTGCCTCTGTAGAACACCCCACAGTTTATAAAAATGGGGTGTGTATGCGTGTCTGTGTGTGTCTGTGTGTGCGCATGCGCAGTGGAGTGAGGATGCATATGTGTTGGCCAAATCCTGAAATCATGCTACTTGGGGAACAGTGGAAGGAATAAGAGATGTCGAGACGAGGAAAGACGACGTGCAGAGAAGGCTACTGTGACAGCACTCCGCCATTTGTAGGACTGCGGGGTGACTGGGCAGAGACAATGCTATCTCGCCTCCCCTTCCCCCTCCCTGGGACTCATATTCTTCCTCCGTGATATGAGATGCCTGGTTCTCCACTCCTGCTGCAATCAGAATCACAAATACAGATCCTGGGACCCACCCCAGATGAGAATCTCTTCGGGTGCTGTTTTCACAGCTGCTGGGTCATCCTCAGGCACACTCAGGGTGGACAAGGCCTCGGCTAGCTTACCCCGGGGTCTCCTCCAGTGTGACATTCATGAGCCCTCTCAGCTCTGAAACTATATTTAGTCATATATAATGATCTTCCACGTCCGCTGTGGCCCTGGGAGGAATCACAGCCCTGAGGGAAACACAATCCATACGATATTGATGTCCACTTTACAAATACTCAGTGAGTTCACCGAAGCTGACCGAATAGGGAAATCTGCGGAAGGGGCACTGTGCGGCCAAGGGGCTGCTTGGGTCTTGGTCGGGGACCTGCTTGCTCTGACTTTTAGTACCCTTGTTACCAGTGTGGTTGTGTCCTTTCCATCCCCGGCGAATGAGAAGCACAAATCGGAAGGCTGCTTTTGTGAAAGGAGTGGTTATGTTTATTAATAGTGGAAAAAGGAAGAACTAGCATCCTGACAGGGAGATCAAAAGCTAAAACACTATAAAACATGGGGCAGGGCTCACTAAATATCACCGTCTGGGGACATTTGTTGTAGGGGCAAGTGTTCCACTTAAAAGACGTTGGTGATCTCTCTGCATTACTAACAATTCAGGAGAGAAGAATTTATGTTCAGAGAAACTCTCTTAAACAAGGCAAGGATGTGTGTGTGTGTGTGTGTGTGTGTGTGTGTGTGTGTGTGTGTTTGGTGATTTTCTAAGCAACGATTTCAATCTTTCAAAATGTGCGGGTCATCATAGAGTGTGGTGTATTCTTCTCAGGCATTTTAAAATAGACCTGCTATCTGCAGCCTTTTCCACTTCAAAATCGCTCCTCAGGTTTTTATCAGACGGTGTCGTCTCTGGATGTAACCAGTAAATGACTTCAGAAGCCCCAGAGCCTGTGGGTGGGCAGCCCGAGACCCAGAACGGGGAGCCCGTTTCCCCTGCCACTTTGAGTCAGCAAACCCTCTCTAAAATTATCCCGCCACCGACACTGTATTGCTAATAAAATCTGTAGTGAATAAAAGGAACCGAGGCCGGCCGGGAGGAAGACTTGGTTTTAGGTGTACTTCTTCGGGGACCACTGACATCACGGGGCCCAAAGGAGAACCTGAGGCGGACCAATCAAGAGACCACACGTGTTCCGTCAATAATCACAGTGGGTGGGCTGGCGCGTCGATAAGCTGTGTGTTCCAAGAAGGGAGCAGTGAGTGGGAAAACAGCGAGGGGACTGGGGCAAGGTGCCCTGGTAGATCAGCAAAACGGCACAGTGTGATTCACAGCAACATCTCCTGCTACGACACCACTCTCCTACTCTAGATGTACTGCATTTCAGTAAAAGTCCCTCTGGGGACTTGCTTTTCTGTGGCACGAGAACCATATATATTTTTTTTAAACCAGAGGGTAGGGCCTCTGCTAAATCTGGGAAAGCCATGATCTTGCACTGGAGCTGAGCCCTGCCTACCGCCTCCATTAGAAGGTCTTGTGTCCATCGACCTTCCCTCGTTTCACAACCCCAGGAAGATTTATGACATGTAAATCTTGGATCCTAAGAAACATTCTGTGTCTTAAAAAATTGAATCGGGATCCCAAGTCACATCCCTCCTCAACATTGTCTCCTTAAAAACACCACCTGATGTGGATGTGAAGAGGACCATCGCATCCTCTCTTTTGGCGATTTTAAAAACTAATGTGGTGTGGATAAGCATGGCCTCACGAGGACTGGGATCTATTTCAGCACCTGTAATCCCTGGCAGGTGACCTTCCCCATCTGGGCTCCCAGAGCCCCTTCTATAAGATGAGAGATATACTGAAAAATTTCTAAGTTTTCTTCCCTTTACCCCATTAGCCTGTTGGTTCCCCAGCTCATTGCCTCCAGGATCCTCCTCAATTGTATTCAAGTTCAAACCTCCCTGGAAGTCCCCGTATTCTTCCTAACCCCTAATGCTTTGGCCTTGGCCTTAGGAGGCCAAAGTTTTAGTCCTTGTTCTGCCTCTTGTTGAGTGCTGTGAGCAAGTTCTTCATTAATCTCGAGGACAATCAGACAAAACTGCCTCTTAACACATCTCTAATTCAGCCCTAAAACTCACTCCAGACCCTACTTAAGAACACCGTTTTTAGAACTGCTGTAACCACTACAGAGAGTGAGTTTTACAAAATGCAGGACAATGACCGCAATCGTAGATCTTTTGGAAGAAGAGCTAAAGGAATTACAGCTGTGTCCTCAGAGAAAGGTGCTGTGCCTTGGCCACTTCCCCTCCTATTTACTGCTCCCCTCTTCACACCCCACAGGCTGTGCTGTGATCTTGATATTTACCTGCCAACCAATGCCAACAAAAACCAATAAAGTGGCCAATAATTCACAAATAGGTTCCTCCTTGCCACATGCCTAAGAATTAAAGAATAGTTTCTCTTTACGTTGGATGTATCCTCTGCTGCAGGTACCCAATGAGCTAAAAATAATATTTTCTCCACAATCCTGTGGCCCACAAGAAACTAAATACAGAGGGAGGGAGAGAGAGAAACAGAGAGAAACATGCCATGAATCTTAAACATCTTCCTAATTGGATAATTAAAGGAGCTCTGGATGGTAGCTGAAAAGCCCAGATTTCAGAAAGGGCTCCACCAACTATTTTACTAGCTGTGTGGCCTTGGCTTGATCTCACACCCTATCCAGGCCTTGAGAGGATTATAGATTTTGAAGCCTAGTAGGAAGCCTTTAAAAAGTTCTCCAATCTACTGCTTTTTCAAACTTTTTCATGCATAAGAACTACCTGGAGAGCCTGACAGAACACCACACTGCTGGTCCCAGCCACCAGTCTCTAATTCAGGAAGTCTGGGGTGGGGTCCAAGAAGACGCCTGTCTAAGGAGTTCCCAGCAGCTCCTGCTGCTGCTGTGCTTGCCGGCCTCCTGCTGAGAAGCACTCGACAGTGACTGTCAACCATTGCTGAATGTGAATTACCCGAGGAGGGGTGCTGATGACACACTAAGGCCCAACGTGCCCCAGACCCCGTGCATTTGAATCTCTGGTCTGACGCAGCAGTGGCATCTGGATTCTTAACAAACTCCCCACATGATCTCAACGGGCAGAGAAGGTTTGGAGCATTGAGTCCAGTCCCCTCGTTTTAGAGAGAACAAGACAGGTTCAGAAGATCCAGGGGTATCTGCTTTGATCCACGCATATGCCAAGGGGGAAGCTTTGGACACGAAACAATTTGGAGATCCCAGTGTCTAATGTGGGGGTTGAAAGAGTCGAGAGCTACCGGTCTCCTTATCTCCAATCCCACTGCACCTACGTAAGGATAGCCAGACAGACCCTGCAGGCTAAGGGGTGGGGGGGCTTTCTTTATGTGGCTCCCCCAAAGAAGCAGAAGGCCTCAAAGAAGACCACTCATTGCTGGAAAGGCTCTGAGCATTCTCAAAGCTGGCCTCTGCATAGTTTCTAAATATAACAGTCAGTCAGACACTCTGAATAACTCTGGGCTGATTTGGCTTCCCTGGGATAAACTTTTTTTTTCTCCTTAGATTATGCTACACCAGGAATAGAGCCCTAAGGGGAGAAATTCCTCTTCAAAGTCAGAGCGAGATAACACTGTGTGTGGTATTCAGGTTGTTCTCCTTTGGAAAGGGGGGAGAAAAGGTGGGAGGCAAACGTCTAACATCAGCCAACATCAAAAAGGATATTCAGACTTTCTGTGTGTGGTGTTCTCGGAGAGGAGGCAAGAGACAATGAGCACCTCCCCGTGCCAGGTCGGCAGGGGGAAGGACCGTGGGCACCAGGTCTGGCGCTCCAGGCGGCGATGGCCAACACGGAAGTCGGGCACCAGGTCCGGTGCTCCAGGCAGTGGTGGCCAACACGGGAGTCGACGCTGTCCCTGCGTTGGGCCAATGCTCAGAGTGCAGGTCGGGGGCACAGCTTTTCCCCCGGGAGGTGGCACAAGTACAGCTCTGAGAGGACCATCTCTCGGCCACAAAGCAGACACTCTATCTTGCCCTCTGGCTCTTGCTACTCCTTGGTGGGGGGGGGGGGGGGAGGTTGCAGGGGGTTGAAGGTTGGAGAGGTAGTTCAATGTGACCTAAGAATTGCCTGGAACCCATGCAGACATTCGTATCTTCTCTCTCCCACACATAGGAAACGTTTCCTCCTTATTTTAGTGCAAGCCAAGCCTATTTTACAACACGGCAATTTAGCTGAGTACTGGAGTTGGATGGGATACAGGGGTCACCCAGCCCCATCCTCCCCCTTCCAGATGATAACGTGGGTAAAAACTACCATTTATTAAGCACCTGCTATGTACCAGGCACATCTGTGTATTAAATCTAATGTGTATAAGGAACAGCACGTTATAGGAGACGGGGCAGAGTCAGGGATGAAATGCTGGGCCCCAAACTGCACGGCTAGGAGGGTCAGAGCGAGGCTTCCTGTGCAGGTTTCTGCTCCACACAGGCGCCCTGTCCACAGTCGGGGAGATGAGGGAGAAGCAACGGGGAACGGTTTCCTGCCTCCCCCACCCACCGTATGGGGGCCACTGACCCACCCGCCTCAGCTGACATCAGCCTGTGCTTTTTAAGACTTGAGCCAAAACTTTATTTAGAAGTTCTAAATTTCTGACTGTCCAGGGAGGAGTCTGTTAGCTCTCTCTTGCTGCCAGCAGGAAAAAAAAAAAAATCAACCTTTCAGTTTCAACCTGAAACAAGGAAAAGCCCAGGGGCTAGGAACACAGGGCAGGGAAAAAAATGGGCCACCAAAGGGCACTTCTCCTCCATAGGGATTTCTCCAATGTGCTGAAAGCTCAAGGCAGCCGCGTGCTTTAGGGGAGGTGAGGAGACCCTGACTCTGGCCCCCACCCCGGAAGAGGCAAATCTTCCCCAGGGCTGGTGGGGGGCCCACAAGGCAAAGCCCTGATGTGCTGAGCACAGGTGTGCACAAGGCTATGTACTGGGGGGGAGGGGAGGAGGCATTACGGGAAGAGGAATACCCACAGGATGCCTTTCTCCCATCTTTCTTCCTTATCTCTAAAATGGGGTTTCTCAACCACTGCAATTCTGACATTTGGGACTGGATCACTCTGTGCATTGTAGGATGTTCCGCAGCATTCCTGGCCTCTACCCTCCCCCCCCCAGTCATGACACTCAAGAACAACTCCAGACATTGCCAAAGCATCTCCGGGTGGGGAGGGGCAGAGTCCCCCCCTGGGAGCCACCGTTCTAGAATGTCTTATGCTGCCAGGAAAAGACGTTCACTCCAAGGGGGGTGTCCTCTTTGAAGGAGTCGAAGATTCGTAACCTTCATATTCTGATCAGAACTTGTGTATTTTCTACTGTAAAATTAATAAAAAAGCAAGGTCCCGTCCTAGCACCTCGATGGTCTGAAGTGTGATGACCAAGTCTCATATCTTCTCTCCAGCCCCAACAAAAGGCCCCTCTCCCCCTGTTCTTCTCCACCAATCCTGCCAGGCCTGCCTCCAGGGTAACCAGCTCCTCCAAGGCTCCGTAGCCCACCGGCAAGCCAGCCGTCCTTGACCTCCACGCAGGCACATCCCACACCAGCTCTGCTCCCTCTGTGCCCCCAAGTCTGCTTGCCACACACAAGGTATTCAATCAACCTTTCTGAAAAAATCCATTATTGAGTAAGTAAATATGTTTGAAGAAACAAATGCTCTTACCGTTTGTCCAGAGGACAAATTTCTTCAGAGTACTATCTTTCAAGGGACATTCATTTTATCTCACCCACCCAACAAATGGTGAACTTCTCTGAGGCAGGAAGCTCTGGCCACACAGTTCTCAACATGGGCTAAATACCTCTGAGAAACCTTGAGGTCCAGTTAGCTCCCCCACGCCAGAATCTTGGGTGGGGGGGTCAGATCTAGGCACCCTAGTTCTTTTTTTTTTCCTTTTTTTTAAGATTTTATTTGAGAGAGGGGTGGGGGAGAGAGAGAGAGCACATGTGAGCAGGAAGAGGGGCAGAGGGAGAGGGAGAGAATCTCAAGCAGACTCTTCTCTAAGCGTGGAGCCCGACGTGGGGCTCAATGCAGGGCTCCATCCCATGACCCTGAGATCATGACCTGAGCCAAAACCAAGAGTCCACGCCTATCTGACTGAGCCACCCAGGCGCCCCTAGGCATCCTAGTTCTTAAAAGCACCCCAGGTGATTCTGAGATGCGGCCAATGTGGAGGGCCTCTGCCCTACTGGTCTGTGAATGAATCGTGGAGACCCACTTCAAACAGCACGGAGGAGGCTTACATGCACCGGGGAGGAGGCTGTCCGTGTCAGCGAAAACGGCGAAGTTCTCAGCTTGTGTGTGGGTTGGGAGCGTCTTATATGACTACACTGGCTCTCATGGATCAGAAGTTCCGGTTGGCTTTGGTTAATCAAAATGAGAAAATTAATAAACTATTATCGAATAAATACCTTCTGCTCAGGAAACTAAATCTTTATAAACCTGAGTTCATGTGGGACTATAAGTTGGATGCTGTCGTACTTAGACTTGTCTTTTATCTTTCCAAGGGCCTGATAGGGGGAACGAACAGTGTAATACTTGTTGACGAAAAGACTGATTCAGCTGAAGATTTTTATTATTATTGTTGTTGTTGCTACTGCTGTTGTTGTTGTGTTGCTGTGCAGGTTGAACTCAAAGAACCCAAATTCCCCTTTCTAGAGTAAAAATAATCACAGGAAAAAATGACAGTGGGATACGTGGCTATTTCTTCCACGTAAAACACAGGCCGTTCTTCCTGCGGAGATCCTAGAATCGTAATTCGGGCGGCAGCTACCACGGCTCCAAGGAGAAGGGAGAAAAATCGCATAATGGGTGGAGATTTGGTTTAAAGAATAGATGTGGGTAAATTACATCATTCCTGGGTTCGTCCAGCGAATTGGATCACACAGCTGGCCACACAATGACTTCTGACTCTCGTGGGGCCAGCAAAGCAGCCCCGGGCAGGCCTTATCAGGAGGAATCAGTGTGGAAAAGTACTTTCTGAAATAAAACTAACATAAACCAGGCGTGTCAGAGTTGGTTTTGCTAAATTTCAGGAATGTGGGAGGAGTCAGTTTACTATGCATACAGGTTGGGACAGACTCTGGGCAGCTAAACACACTGTGTCCATCCCACTTCCTTGTCTGTTAACAGATAAGAACAGAGAATTGCCCGAAAAATAAAATCTCCTGCTTGTTTTTAGAGAAGACAAGCAGAGAGAACCAGGAGTAAGAGCAAGGAGGTGACAGGCTGCTGCCTGAACAGGAGTCTCAGAGTGGACAGAGAGAGGGAAGTGGGCTCAGCCTGCAGACAGTCTCCACCAAGCGGCCCCCCACTGTCTGGACCAACACTTAGATCCTGCCCTCTTCTCCCTACATCCTCCAGTAAACTGAATGAAGTCAGATTGAAGAGAGCATGCTTGTACTTGCTGAAATACACAGGAAGGAAACATCAGTTAGAGAACTGGATTTGACGCAGCTTTATATTTTGAGTCTTAGCAACGGTGGGCCGGAAAGCGCACCTCCAACCATTTTGTCCTTCATCTTACAGAGGGGGAGTGGAGCAATGGGATGTTCAGTGATTCCTTTCAGGTCCCAGAGCTATTTTTGGTAAAGCAGGGATAAACCCCATGTTTCCTTTTCTCCTCTTACACGCGGTCACTTAAAACACACACACACACACACACACACACACACAATTACGAATGATCACTTCCAAGCCAGTGGATATAAGTAAGACTTGCTTAGTCAGCGATTGGTTTTAAACCGTGGGGGAAAAGAAGTTTCTTAAATGGAGAGTTGTTCCTATGTTTAAATGACCACTTTTGTGACTGACAATTTTCCTAATTAAATTAGTGCGGAGTACTTGTCATTTCCATAAACAATTCCACTCCCTTCTTAGGAGTGTTTCTAGCAGAACTGAAAACAACATAAGGGAGCCAAAATACAGCAAAGATAAGGTCTTGAAGCTCCGCAGAATACTGTGAGAGTGAGGGCCGGCTTCCCGGCACTTGCTCCCCTCATTCTGCCGATGGCTCGGTCACCTAAAGTTATACCTCGAGACCCTCCGTAGGATCCTCATTAAGAGAAAACACAGAGGCCCGGCATAAGGAGCTCTGTCCCTGAGGCTCTGCGGTGGACAAGCCCGCTGCTTTACAGTGACATTGCAACTTCAAAATGCATCAGAAAGTATATGCTATTCCCTAAAGTCACCGGGTAAGTCCCCAAAGATACACCCTTCCTCCTACTTCCACCTTCTGCTGCAGGAGGTGGGGGGGGGGGTTTGTTTCCAAAAGGAGGCAGCCTCCCCTCCCCTCCAATCAAGAGGGGTGGTGCCATTTCTCTCTACCATCAGGACTGGCTTCCCCAGGAACCAGCCAGAAGCAAAGATTCTGCACTCCCAGGGGTGAACTTCTTTCAGTAGCCCAGAGGGTTTTTTTTTCCCACCCAGCATCATCTGGGAAATTATCCTCTGGGGCCGCATTTTATCTTTGATCTTTAAAGCATGGCTCTGTTCCTGTCTTGAAAACAAACTCAAAAAACAAATGTATACAAGTCCAAATGAGTGAAACAGACAAATCGGAAGGTCTTTATTCACATTACAGGAAATGTTTTGTGTCTTTTTTTTTCTTTCCATTCCTTTCTTAAAGAAGGGTTTTCCCGTACTTTCTTTAAATGGCCAACACCTACAGTATTAGTATTTATTTTTCAAGAATCAACTTCCCAAAAAACTCAGTTTCTACATAACTTTTCAGTAAATCACCTATCTCCTAAAGGGAAGGGCACCTGACCCAGGTTGTCTACCACAGGAGTCCGCTCAGTTCCGTATTTAGGCGAGCTTCTGGGGCCTGTCTCAATCCCATCTTCGACTCTGTGGCACATTTCTGAGAGGGAAAGCAGTGCCTGTTTGTGGAGACTCTGAAACCACTTTGGGCTGACAGGTGCTATATAAATGAAATATCCTTCCAATTATTGCTACTGTACTATATCGAATTAAGCTGTATCACCATAACTAAGGAAACAAGCCTGCCTACACAGCAGTGCCCTTTCTCGTCCTGGCACTATTCATGCTCATCTCCTCATAAATAAAATCATTTCTAAAGAGAAATCTAAATTACCTTCAAAAGCATTATTGTTCCTTGTACATTACTGCACGCCATCATGATTAAATTGACAGGCCTTCAAAGTCTGTAAACGGATTCCCAGGTAACAGCTCTAAATGCTCTCCCTTCTTGGTACCCAAAGTACCTTTCGTCTGCTCTCCTAGCAGATAGACAGTGACTCTGAGAGAAGGATCAGAAACTGAAAGCTACTGACAGCATGACAGGAGCATCTCAGCATGACAGCTGATGGAGAAGATCACATTTCCCCCGACAAACTTAATTGCTTGAGTAAATCAAGTGAAAGTCAATACATCCCCTCACTCCGCTGGTCCCATGTGGTCTTCCAACTCTGTGCCACTGAACTTCTTATTGGTAGAGGCAGGAAAGAAGAAAGCCCCAAATCTTCAAGGGATAAGTATCCCTTAGCATCAGATGACTGATGCCAAAAGAAGTTTCTTTCTCCCGCCAATACATTCTGTTTCCAAACAGAGTTGATGTTGTCTTAAGAGCTGGAAACACATTCTCTCCTCCCCATAGGCCCTATGTGAGATCTTATCTTGCCCGCTTCCTCTGGTCTTTACCATGAAGGCTTATTTGTCCAAAACCAGCATCTCCAAGTTCCACTCAGCATATCTGCCCTTTTGCTTTGGCCAATGACTTCTGCTTGTAACTGTATAACAGCATGGAATGTCATGAACAAGTGGTATGGAAAAATATGTAATTCTAGGGAAAAAAAATCCAACAGCCCTAAAATCACATGTTTGCATTTCTATGTGTGCTCGCACTTAGCTCTAAATCTGGGCTAACATCAATATTAACCCTCAAAGTCTAGGATGCACGTGTTCTTTATGAGTCTATAGGCATGTATACGGGGCAAATCAAGAATGTCAACTCCGTAGCTTTCAAAATCTTTGGGAGAGACATCAATCAATAACTATTAAAATACTGCATTTCTAAGGAATAAAGGAGGTGCTCTGTCACAGACAGGAAGTTGGCTTAGAGACTGGAAATGAAGGGTAGGGCCAATAGGTATATCTCTGTAAGCTTCATCAGTGAAAAATCAATACTAGGACTGACAGATAGCAATGATCCAGGGGAAAAAGTACCCCATGAAACATAGGGCTCTACAAGGTCATTTGTAAAAACGGGAGAACTCTTAAGAGACTGGGTGAGAAAAAAGAAAGAACTAAAAAGTGTTTAGCTTGCACAAATAGAAGTAATACTTTGAGTTAGGGTGAGAGTGATTAGAGAATATTTATAGGATAATGACAACGTTCTTTCAGTTAGGAGTAGGTCATGGTGACAAAATCCAAGGCGGCACAACTCTGACATGTCACTAAAGACACAAGAGAAAAAGTCAATGCTGACCTGTCCTTTTATAAAATCACACTTAGCCTTAACTGGAAATGTCATGTGCTGTTGGAGATGTTCTACCTCAATAAAGAGATAACAGAAGGGAAGAACCACAACTAAGATCAACAAGGAGAGGGGACAATAGTCTTAAAACGATAGATTAATAACATTTGTGGTCTCTAAAGGGAAGCAGAAGGCTGAGTGAAGAATCAAGAAAGTCCAGAGACTGGGAAGTCAATAAACATAGCCTTGCTCACCAACCCTCAAAATTTTTCATCCATAGGGAATCTTCTTAATTCTCAAAAAGAAAAAAAAACATAAGGCAAAAACAAAAGGCCATTTGCTTCCTACGGCAGTAAATAAACTATATAAGTAAGAGGTAACCTCAGTGGTACCCAACTCCCCTGATCACCAAAACACGCTCCAGCAAACTGATTCATAGTGGATGACCAAGGAAAAACAGGCCAGCAAGGGAATACGTGTGAGGCTGATTTTGGAGGGAACAGCCATGTCCCAGCAACTTCATGTGTTTAATGTCTCACACATAAAGCCTTTGAGCTTCTGTCAGAGAGAAAATCTCTGCAATCTGACCAGGAATCTAACCCATATGTCACTGTTTATGTTCTCTCTCGAGTGTGTGTGCACAATGGTGTGTATATATATTAAAATCCAAGCGTCATCAATAAAAACTATTGAAAGTGCTCCTAAAATAAGCTTCCTATAAAAACGAGTTAAACAAATACGGGATGATTGATGTTGAATATACAAAGCACATAGATTATAAAGTTCTGTTATCATAAGCTAAATGGTATAAGCCTCAGGGAGTTCCTCATTTCCTTTAAGAAATGCATGCAGTTTCACATAAATGCCTCACAACTGTTCTAAATTTTATCGGTAGTCATCAAAACTCCAAGGTATAAATATGCATATATTTTGGCTGCATCACATCAAGTGGAAAGAACCGTACAGGAGTAGAGAGATGGAATTCAGGTCCTAGGTCAGTCACACCTGAACTATGTAATCTTGAGCAAGTTGCTAAATTTCCGGTAAGATGTTTATTTCTGTCAACAAAGATTAAGCTCCCAGCACGTGCTAAGCACTGTTCTGTGATACAGACCAAGGAAAACAGCTCTACTGAAGCTGAAATCCCAGCATGGAAAGACAGAGAATGATAATGTAAACAAATCACATTCACCATTCAGGGGGCAATAAGTACTCTGCAGGAAATAAAGCAGGTCAGTGTGACAAGGAAGGACTGGGCCATAAGGACTTCACGTGGGAGAATCTGCAAAGGCCCCACTAAAGAAGTGACATGTGAGCCAAATTCAAGTCACAGGAAAGAGGTCACATAATGGCAGAGAATAGTATGCCAAACAGAGGTGATAGCAAGTCCAAAGCCCCTGATGAAGATCTGGGCAAGGGCTATTTAAGGAACAGAAAGACAAGAATGGTCAGAAGAAGTCCTAAAAATCATTCATTGGCCAACCTCTCTAAAGAATTTTGTGAGAATGAATGAAACAAGATGGGTAAGCCCTTGAAAAAATTTAAAGCACGCTACAAAATAAAATGAATTATTAGAACCAGCATACTATGAAGAAAAACTCCTATCCTCCATAGTATATCTTAGGAAAGGTTAGAATTATAGTTTCTTTCATTCACGTATCTCAAAACATTATATTTAGAGCTAGAGAGAACAGTCCAACCCATTCATCTTCCAGATTGGAGAACAAAGACACTAACTTAGCCAAGACCATGTCAGTGGCTTTCCAGGATGCAGCCCATCAGGCGGGTGCCCCGCCCGACACCCTATGTTAGGTAGCTTGAACAAAGCTGCTCACTTCTTTTCCAGGGCTAACTAATTTTACCACAAGAAATCTACAATACAGGCAAAACAAACGAATTGCCCAAGGCTTCACGTAAGCCACTAGTAGCATCAGCACCGTGGAGATAGGAATCTGAAGTCTCAACACTCAAGACTTGACTCTAGACTCGCCTCCTACAGGTTTTATGACCTTGGACAAGTTATTTAAATTCTCCAAGGCTTTAGGTTCTGCATTTCAAATTGGAGGATAATAGAAATGTCTTTCCTCCCTATATTATGGAATTCTGAAAGGATCAAATATTCTACTAGAGGTGAAAGTCTAAAGAAACTATAAAGCTCAAGAGACTAGCATGCCCCTTGTCATTTGCACGTAGCCTCTCCTTCGGTCACTGCCCAGGCACTGCCGCTGATATTCTGCCAAGTGGCACAATTACCGCTACCTTGGATGGGCTGTGGGGATACCCTTCTGATGTGTGAGTTTAAAAAAACAAAAACAAAAATGTATCTGAGGAGCTCCATGAACAACTTGATGGTTTACCTAATGGTTATGCTTCTCACTGATTTCCGTTTCATTTGAATTCCCACTGTTGGAAGAAGCAACCACAGATTACGCTGGAAATACCTCTTCCTGGATTAAGACCCAGGATTCTGCTGAAGACAAGCCATGGGACCTTGAGTAAGTCTCTGAACTTTAGGCTACCATTTACATAGTGTGTTTCCATTCCTGGAATGTGCAGAACACTTACTATCTGCTCACTGCAACATGCAAGCTATCTCTTATTTGTTGAGTTTCCCAGAGACCATGCAATGATTTCAAATCCTGTATTTTATTTGATCCTTTTAATAATCCTGGGAAGAGTGAGAACAGGGATGAGGAAAGTGAATCTAGAGAGGATAACATGGAGGCTTTTTGTGGTTATGCGACTCATGGAAAATCCCAGAAGTCTACGCATTCTGACTCTAAGTCTGGTGCTCTTTGAAGTTCACTGAGACTCTTTCAGGTAAGGATCTAGTGACGATCAGATGGGGTCATGTATATGAAAGCTGTAAGGGCTTCCCAGATATAATTGTTCTGAGGACAAGGTGGTTGGGACATGCCACCTTCCTTTGTCTGGCGTGGTAGACAAAGGTGTGGTAGAGTATCACCCAAGTGGAAGAGGATTTCTGCCTCCCCCAAGATACCTGGAAAAGTACACAGTATGCCTCTATCCATCCCTGCTGATTGACTGCCTGAGTCTAGCCCAAAAGACTATCTAGCTCTCTCCACTGGAACCAAACCAGTCCTTTAAGAAAGGGGCCCCCTGTGGAGTTCTAGCAGGAGGAAAAACCACACACCCAAACTAGGCAATTTCCATACAGCCATGAAACTTTATTTGAGATAGCGTTCTTGACACGTCTTCCTTTCTGTTTCTTCCTGACTTTTCTCTCCTTCCCCTATGAGGTAAATAAATATTTTTAAAAAGAAGGAAAGTTGTGTGCTCTTTTGTTCTGTGTGATCTACATATTGGAACCAAAAGGCTATATTTTTCCCCCAAAGTAGTCATGTTGGCCAAGTAGCAAAAATGCATTTCTTTTTAAAAAAAAATTATTTATTTTACATGTTGTAAATACCAGGAAATTCTTATCAGGATGTGAAAGTTCAGGTCTTGTTTTTCTTTTATCCCCTTTCTTTCTCCTTAAGGGAGAGAAAGAAGAAAACAAATCTCTCTCTTTATAATGGAATCTCTTCTTTCTGCCTCTGCCCTGCTGGAAGCAGCCGGCCTCTAAGTGGCTTCTAATGTTCTGGTTGAGGTCGTCCTGCATTCCTAACAGCTACTTCATTTTCCCTAATCCCTCGGACCAGAAGGGAATAATGCAATACCCACGATAAAGCAGTCCTGGTTTTCGGACATCCCTCTAGCAAAGGACATTTTATGACAAACTCAAAATGCTGAGGGTTGCCAGTAGGAAGGGTTGTGTTTGATTGAAACAGTATTATGGGGCCTTAAGTCATAGAATTACCCAAACTGGGTGATTAATAGGCCTTCTCCAGTCCAACTCCTTCATTTTACACTCGGAGAACCAGAGAATCAAGAAGCCACAACTTGGCCCCACTTGCTCACTTCTCAGAGGCGGAGGTGGGAGGAGCACCCAGGCTCTTGGTTCAGTTTTTTGCACTATTTCCTTCTCCCTTGCATTCTGTCATGTACAGCATTTGGACATCAAGAGAAACCATAATGGGACTATTCTTTCAAAAGGGTGTCTAATGAGGAATTATGCATTTCTTCCTTCATTCATCAATTTGGCAAACATTCAGTGGGCACCTTTTATGCCAGAAATTATGCTAGGCAATGGGGGGATACTTAAATGAAAATGATGTGGGCCCTTCCTGCAGTGTGTGTGTGTGTGCATGCGTGCTTGTCTCAAGAAATACAACTTAACATTGGCTTTAATGATTAAAAGAACACATTAAAAAAATACCAGAGTGGGACTGGTGCCAATTAGAACACTTGTGGGCCAATTCTTTCGTGTCTCTAAGAATTTCTTTTAGGTGAGCCTATCTCCCATATTCACCCTTATTAGCTACAACCCATTCTCCACATAGCAAACAGAACAATCACTGAAGGGACCGCTGGGTGGCTCAGTTGGTTAAACGTCTGCCTTCAGCTCAGTTCATGATCCCAGGGTCCTGGGATCAAGTCCCGCATTGGGCTCCCTGCTTGGCGGGGAGCCTGCTTCTCCCACCCCTGCGGCTCCCCCTGCCTGTGCACACATACTCTCTCTCTCTCCCTCTTTCTGTCAGATAAATAAATAAAATCTTAAAAAAAAAAAAAAAAAGGACAATCATTGAAATAATTAAGGTCATATTGTTTCCCTGCTTAAATTCTTCAATGACTGTCCACTGTCCCTGGGATGAAGTCCAGGAAGACCCCTACCAGGAAGGCCCTTCGTCTCCCCACCCTGCCCCTGCTCCCTCCCTCTCCTAGCTGCACACCCTCCCTTCCCTTGACCCCCGGGCTTGCCACACTGGCACTTCTCAGTTCCGCCAAACCACCAGACTTATTCTTGCCTCAGGGCCATTTGAACAAATGGCCCCCTTTCTTTGGAACTCTTTCTCTTGATCCAGGGAGACTGTCCCATCCCACGCAACCCACCCTTCACCGAGCTGACACCTGATTCTTCAGCTCTCACGCTGGACACCGCTTCTTTAGGGATACCTTCGTGGCTCTCACCTCTCTGGGCTGCCACGGCATCTCGCTTCCTCTGCCCTACATTCAACAGCTTTATCACATTTCCTTGTTTAAGCCTCTCTTCTCCGACAGACTATAACCCGATGAGGGCCAGGATTAGGTTTGTTGTGGTCACTGTCAGGCCAAGGTCTAGAGCAGTGCTCGACTTGTGGCCAGTTTTCTATAAACACTCTTTGTTTAGATAGAAGGATGGATGAATGGATGAGTAGAGGAATGAGGAGATAGAAAAGGAATATATGAAAACGCGACTATGGACATTTCAAATGAGGGAAGCCACAAAATCACAACTGGAATGAAAAGTTCTAGCCTGGACTTAATGAGTCAATTCTGGAACGCAAAAACAAGGGGATGTGTACTAACGTATGAAAAAGGGACCTTTGGAAAAAACAAACACTTAAGATTCATTATCCTAAAAAGTGATGGGGATAATTTGAAATCCTAAATACCCAAAGGATTGGAAGGAAGGAAGAAAGAAATGACAGTTCTAAAATGAGAAACACAATTCAGAGGGGCGAGGATGGGACGAGTCGGGAGGGACGTGGGGCTCCTCACCTCTGAGCTGTCCTCTTCCTCTGTGGGTAATCAGGAAGGTAAATGAAGGAAGGAAGAGGAACAGATGCCGATTTTCTGGAGCCTTGTGAGGATCATCATCAGGGAGCACAACGGGGTCTCCTGCAACTTGTGCCCCACCCCCACCCCCAGGAGAGATCAAGCCCGGCCTCCCTGTTTCTCCTTTCTGAATAAGGAGATGACCTTACACTTGGGCACAGGTCAGGTCAGCAGGCAGTCAAGGAGGGAGCTCTCTTCTGCAGTCTCAAAGTGTTGGGAGGAAAGTGTGGGGTCGCCCACGTGTGTGTGTGTGTGTGTGTGTGTGAGAGACAGTGGTGGTTGGCAGAATCTTCAGAGGCTATGATTTAAATTTTGCTGTTAGACTATTAGACAAGGAGAGAAGAAAATATAACCACAGAGAAAAATAAAAGGCCGTAGAAGGGAAACGTGGTAAGTTAGGAGCCTGACGCAAAGGAGTGGAGAGGTGAGATGTTAGTAAAGCTGGGTAATTAGGCGGCCACCCTTGGAGAGGGTTGGATATGCTCACATACAGACTCCAAGCCTGTTTTCAGATTGTTCCTCACAGCCTAACCTCTTTACAAAGTCTCCCTGCAGTTAGCAGTGGGCAGCCTGGACGTGCGATCTTTCTCTCTCCTCCCCCCTTTTCTCTCTCCCTCCCTTTCCCTGTCTGTCCTCTCCTGCCAACTTGGTCCCCACAGTCACCATGGGCAGGCCATTATTGTAAAAGAAAAAGGAACGGCAAGACTCACCTCAGTCACAAAGGGAAACTAATACAAATCAAGGCAGTTTGTGTGTTTTGACATCTGTGATGCATGAGGTGTTTCTCGCACCCCGGGAACCGATACGCCTGGTGTTGGGGGTGTGCTGTGCTACGCTCTGTCTGAGGCAAGCCTTCCCCAGCTCGGAGCACTTTGTGGGGACTCCACACATGCCCTTCAGCCTCCCGACATCCCCGCCAAGTGCAAGGCTCTGAGGACGATGACCTGGTGCCCATTTCCAGAGAACAGAAGCTTTATACATCCCTGCGCTCTGACGGGGCTGTGCTTTCCTCTTGGTGGAATTCTGGAAACCCGGCCTCTTCTAACTTGTCTAGTGACTCTCTGAAGTCACAAAAGCAACATTGTCCAGCCCTGTCTTAAGGAAGATTAAACTGCATTTAACAACCCGGGAAAGGTAATGATCTCACTACAAAATCAACACACGGCGGTGGCCGGGAGGCTGCTCCCGCCGCTGCTCAGTGGCCACCCAACACCTCAGGCCTCAACCAGCCATTCATTCTTCTTCTTCCACTCGGCTGCCCAGCTCCACGGCTCTGACCCAGTGACATCACCCCGCACTGAACAGGATTAAATGCTCTGGGGCTAAGTAAATAGACCTCAGCCAGCAGCTCAGTCCCTGCAGGGGCTCCAGGGGAGAGATCTCGGGTCTGCCCCAGGCTTTGGGCAGCAATGACAAATGCCACCATTCTGTCCCTTCCCCCCCGACCCCGGGAGCCCACCTCCAGCTCCCAGCCCTTCTCTGGGGCCCCCACGTAGCAATGGGCAGTGGGCACAAAAACTAGAGTAGACCTTTAGAGAGTAAAAGAAAGTGAGTCATTTAATGGAGAGTATCGTGTCTCACCCCTGGGTTTGCCAACTTAAAAAAAATTACATTTTTGACCTCAGAAAAAATAAAACACAGGCTTTTTTTTTGGTGCTGTCCTTCTTAGTAAAATTCAAGAAAGAGATCAAGAAAGTCAAGTGCTAGAGCAGTAACAAATACTTAGGATTCAGCACCCGAGAGTTCTGTACAGATAGGCCAAGCCAGTGACACCAAATTGTCACTGGTAAGCCTCCCATGAACTCTTCTACACTGAACCCATTTACAAAATGCCCAGAATAAAACTCAAGGAGGGGGATGGTGAGTGAGTAGGGGCCTCCTTCCAGCTCAGTCTGCTGAGTGGGTCTCTGGGTCTCGGGGCCTCGGCACCCGGCAGGGTGAAGGAGAGAGGGGTGGAAAGGAGGGAGGTCTCTCTGTCCTCTAGACGCTGCTACACTTTCCACTTCGGGACGAAAGGAATCAGCAAGTGGGTTTCATCCGAGGCCAGCTCCGTATCAATGCCTCCAAACTCAGCCAAACTAAACAGCTCGAGTCTTGGCACTGTCTCCTTCAGGGAGAAGGGAAGGAGGGGGGCTGGCAGATAAAGATACTTTGGGGCACGCCAGCCCGCCCCCCAGCCCATGCACATACAAGGAACTTGATTTCCATGCCCCAGGGAATCTGTCGGTGAAATTCCAGAAATTTGCTCAGACGTTGTAAACATAACAATCAGGTTCAGAAATGGGAAGGCTTGCTCCCCAACTTCTATTTTTCCATGGGAAGTACTCATCAGTATCATTCTGATCCAACAGACAAATAAAGTACTTGAGAAATCAGATTTTTATCACTGGCCCCAAAAGGTGCCTATTTCAGCTTGTCACAACCCCTTCTTTCTTCCTGACCGGTGTCTAGGAGCCTCCTGTGTCCTCAGTTTACCTGCTCAGAAGACTGGGGAAAGGGGTGGTGGTGCCTGCCCTGGGGGACGGAGTAGACGGGCAGGAGGTAAACAGGTAGAACATTCCCCACCCTACAAGGACACACCATGGATGGTACCCGTGCAGGGAGCAAAGTCAGGTTCACAAGGTAACACAGCAGAACCATGAGGAGGACCCTAACAGCCATGACATACCGGTCCATGCAGACAGGAGGATGACTAAGTGCCAGGCACTTAGCTGAGTGTACGACCCAATTTGGCCACTTACAAGTGGGGGGATAGTGGGCAAAGTTATTTCACATTTTGATCCTTGGTTTCTCCTCCTGTACGTGGGAGGAAGGTAGAGCTCCCTGCTGAAAAGACACCAAACCACACATCGAGGTGATGTCGGCAATGAGGAGACACCATACTTATATCTTTTTGACTTTTACTGCCCAACTTTGACCTCTAAAGCACTTCTTCCCTCCTTGTCTAATTGTCATCCTCTGGGCCTCCTGGGAGATAGCCTAAGGAGAAACTTTTCCCCACGTAACCAGTGTGGAAACTGAGGCCCAAGCAGAAAAGTGTAAGCAGAATGTCCAGGACCAGCCCCCCAGCCCTGCTGATCCTATATCAAGTACCCTGTCCTATGAAGCTGACCAGCAGCAGAGATGGGCGTCTGTGCATACATTCGTGCAACAGTTAGGGACATCTGAGAGCTAAATGTCCCCCCGGGATATTATCTCCCTGCAGCATTATTTAGGGTATTTTTTATTTCTTTACAATTTTTTTCCCTGGCTAACAGATTAAAAGGCAGGACTTCTTTAGGCATAAAGGATAAACCCAAATGGCACAGCTCAAGTGATGAATACGGGGAATTAGAGGGAAAGAGGAAAGCTTCTTAACACGCGCTTTCCAATTGCCCTGGAGCCCAGGAGCTTAAATATTTACCATGAAATTTCCTGTCCCTCTGGCTTTGGGAGTTTCTAACTTGCTAGATAGAGTCTTATCCTGACAGTTCCACCTCACAGTGCCACTACATAAAATGAGAGGAGATTCCGTCTGGTTTGGAAATCATATTTTCTTTGGCCTTTTAGGAAAAATCATTCGAGGCTGGGTCTGAATGGCCATCCTCATGGAAAGCACGGGTAGTGCTATGAAGCGAATCAGGAAGAGCTGAATGTGAGCGCTCGGGGCCCGGCGTCCAACGGAGCCACGGAAAGAGATGGCGGGTGGGGGGCAAGGAGAAAAGGCCGGTGGCAAAAGTGCCCTAAAGAAGGGCTTGACTTCATGTCCAGGCCTGGACTGCCTGTCCACACAACACGCTCGGGAGTGGGTGACTGTTCACGATGACCACTCCCTTTCCCGCCAGGGCAGCTCCACGTAGGCAGCCATGCCTCACACCTCACAAGAGACAAAAGACAAATACAAGTAAATACCAAGGAGGTTAAAATGCCCTTGTTCACTGAACGTTGAAGGGCAAGCAAGAGGCAGAAGCAGGATGGGGTCATTGTAGGTAGAATGAGCACTGTAGGTAGAGATCAAAGGTCAAAGACAGAAGTCTGAGCAGAGATCCTACCCGGCTAGGTGGCTGAGAAAGTCATGAGCCTACGTGGGCTCTCGGTGCGGCAGCTACACCAGGCAGGCCGTCAGTGAGATGATTTTAACGTCCCTTCCAAATCGGGTCGTCTTTATTTCCATCATTCTAAACTCGGTTTGTATGACCGTTTTTCAGTCTAAGGTGAGAGAAATGACCAAAAATGATGCTTTCCAAGGTTGGGAATTCCTCGACTGACCTAAATTTGAAAATTATGCTCCATCTTAATTACTTGGATTGAGTGAAGGAATTATGAGGTAAAAGAAAACTATAGGCACACCTCAGAGATATTGTGGGTTCGGTTCCAGGCCACCACAGAAAAGCCAATTATTGCAACACAGTGAGCCAAATGAAGTCGTTGGTTTCCCAATGCATATAAAAGTTATGTTTACACTATACTGCAGTCTATTAAGTATGCAATAGCTTTAGCTCTAAAAAAACAAAAACAGTATACATTCCTTGATTAAAAAATATTTTATTGCTAAAAAATGCCAACTATCACCAGAGCTTTCAGTGAGCTATAATCACTGAGCACAGATCACCATAACAAACATAATAATAATGAAAAATTTTGAGATATTGCGAGAATTACCAATATGTGACACAGAGACAGGAAGTGAGGAAATGCTATGGGAACAATGGCGCTGATAGACTTGCTTGACACGGGGTGGCCGGAAACCTTCAATTTGTAAAAAACACAATCTCTATGAAGCTCAATAAAGTGAAGAATGCTAAAACCAGGTATGCCTCTACTAGAAAAAAAGAGGTCAGAAACTAAGGTGGACAAAAGTTATATATAATTCATTTGTTGGAAACAAGGTTAGCAAGGAAGTCATGGCAGAAAAAAAAAAATGTAAGCAAAACTTGACCACTGAATTCTTGCAGGCACACAGTAAGAGAGAGGAGTCCAGACATCATAACCTTATATTACCTCTTCTGGAACCTTCCTGACTTCCCCAACTATGTTACCATAGCACCTTCCGCATCCTGCTAACTGCATTTGACACACAGAAATATCCACATGTTGATTGACTTGTCTGTCTCTCCCAGAAGAGGGCGAGTGTTTTGAGGCTAGGGAGAGCACCTTACTCAAATTTATATATGTAGGACCTTGTACAAATAACTGGCCAAAAAAATACAATGAATGAATACTCATTGAACTTTTTCCCCAATAGCAGTTAAAAGGAAAAAAAGATCCAGGCCACTGGCTAAAGGTTTTAATTTCTGACGAGACCTTCACTGCAAGGCACAGGGCACTGATTAGAAAGTATCAGCGTTCTCAAAGTTTCGTTAGCATTTTCAAGAAAGTTAAAAAAAAAAAATCTAAATTTACCTCCAGGGACCTTGTCATTATCTTTTCTGCAAAGCATTATACCAACTTTGAAGTGATTTGACTTAGAACACAACCCAAGTAAAAATGTAGAATCCCATGAATCTATTGTTAAGTATCTAGAGACTCATGACTCATGCAAATAGCGAGGTTATATCATTTGTCTGGATGCCTACGTGTCAAAGAGCGTGTGCTCTGGGATTAGATGACACAGGTTCAAATTCTGGCTTCCAGACTGTATGACATTTTCAATCTGGGCGAAGAGTATCTTCCAGTGTCCGCAGAGGAGTTAGGTTAGGTGAGCCTTGATTCACTCCCAACTCAAAGTGCCCCAAACCCGAGGTATTCCCACCCGCTCCACAAATAAGCTGCTGCCAAGTCACATTCTGTGTGACAGCTCTCACTGATCTCTGAGACATGTCAGAGCTAGTGACAATCATCAATAACAGTGGCTGTCTGACATTCAGGTTGGTAAGGGGTGAAGATCAGGACACATACTCATACACACGCTCCTGAAGGATCTTCCATGGATATAGGTCTGGAATGTATGTTTCAATAAAGTTCTATGCATAGAACAATTTCCCATGCCCTCACCCCCGCTCTGGTTGGGACCGACCCCACCTGACTGTGCCGAAACCCATGCCTACATTCAAAGAGGCAGTAAAGACTACCATCCTTTAAAGAAAAACATCTTCAAAACCACAGCTGCAGCCCACAGCAAACCAGGAATGAGTGTATCAATCTTGGGCCTCCCTTCCTCCTTCTCATACTACCCTTCAAAAACTACGATCTACCATTGGCTCAAACTTCTGTTTTTCACCTGAGTCAATGGCCATGTTGTCCCAGGACACCTCTGCGTGGTTGTGGTAGGAGAACAAAAGCATGTTAGCAAGTCACCTAGGAGCTACGCCTTGCCATGCCAGACTACACCAAGAAAGAAGTGAACACACACCCTCAGAGAAGGCTCCAAACATCCCAACTACCCCTACTCTATATTCTGGGAGCAAGAAGAAAGCAATTTCTGTTGATGTAGCAAAGACGTGATGAAGCAAAACCTCAGTGTGCTGCCTGCTGTGAAGGAGTAGGCAAGGGACCGGCAGGCCCCAGTCCCGCCAAGCCTGCACTGCAGCGTCTGCTGGCGTTTCCCCCTACCCTTTCTTAGTGCCTGGCTGTGAGCCAATCTTGCCAGGAGGCCTCTGGGGGCATATATGCCACTAAAACTCACTGGTTAGAGTCACAGCCATTGAGGACCCTCTCCATGGACGTCCTCACCCCAAAATGTAGTGGTGAAGGGAGGTTGCTCACAGCACAAGAAACACGTGCAGGGAAAAGCTTTGCAAGTCTCCTCCACAGGTGGGAGGTCTAGGGGCACCCTTAGTGAGCATGCTTCGTCTACAGACAGCCTCTATGCGCATTTTTTATAAATCACCATAGGTCATAGATGGACGGTTACGGACCCTTATTCAACAGGAGTAGGTATGGAAGGAAAGTGAGGGACAGTAACGATCCACTCCATGGAGCTGCAGGAAGAATATGTCCTGGTCTTTAACAGATACCAAGAAAGTAAAAGGAAAAAGAACAAATGAACCTCTCCTAGGTATTTCTACACCAAAGGGCATAGTTCACCTTTAAAAGTCCAACTTCTGAAAATTCCAAAGGAATTAAAGATTCTTTCAGGTAGGAGATACTTAAGGAGAAGTCATAACGTTAAGGTCTAACATGTTTTGGGTGTCTATTTAATCCCAAGTACTGTTCTAGGCATTTTTGTATGTTCCGTCACTTTTAATTCTCAATACGCCCCCATAAGGCCCATTAAACAGATGAGAAATCTGAGGTGAAGAAACATGAAGTAACCTATCTAAGGGTGCCCAGTGGTGTGCCATGGAGTTGGACTGAAACCCAGTCAGTCTGAGGGCAGAGCCTGAAAGGTTAAGCAGAGCACTCAGCAGCTGGGGAGGATGACGGAGGACAGAAATATCAGGCTGCCCAAGAGTGGAATTTTCCTTTAGCCCTGGGGTTACACTCTTATGAAAATACCCCCAGGACCTGAAGAAGCCTCGGAGCCAAGAATGTTCCTATTCCCTGACAAGCAGCAGCATTCCCAGGGCTGGGCTCCCCGACCCCGCTGGGCTCGGGGCAGGACTCCCGAGGAGGAGCGCGCCTTCTCCAGCCAAGGCAGGAGGCCCCACCCTGCACTCCCCGGGGCAGATGTGGTTCCCGGAGGTGTTTTCTTTTCCTCTTCTTATTTAAAGAAAAAACAAAACTCTCCACACTCCCCACATGTGAAATGCCTCTCGTGCAGCCGCCAGACAATCATTTTACAGTCACACAATGACCCTTGCGCCCAGAAAAGAGGAAAAGCCTGCGCCCCGCCCCATCTAAGCCTGGGAGAGTCAACCTCTGGAAAAGCCCAGGTCGTGGAAGATCAAACTCACTCACTGAGGAACAACAGGAGGTGGGGAGGCTGGCGGGGGAGAGGATGGCGAAGGAGGAAGCATAAAGTTTAAAGGTCAAAACAAATGTCAACCTAACACCAGTACTGTATGAACAGCACACAGCCTGACTGCTAGACAAATACAGGCTGCCGGGGAGGCGAGGTATCAAGAGGTTTTATTAACTCTCTTCCTGGAATCGTACACAGAGGAAGTCTGTTCCATCATATAAGCTGCAAAGCACAATATTTATCCCTCGGGGGGGAAATCGCAGAGCTGATATTGAATCCACAATCCAGAGTTTCTCCTCCATTCCTTTCCCAGCCGGCCCCTGTTCTCGCTGCACCTCCAGGGCCCTGTCAGCAGGAAATACCCACGCAGATTTTGATAAGACTGGAAAGGGTCACATGCTGATGAGAACACAGGGCACAACCCCAGCTCCGCCTTCTGCTGACTTTCCCCAGGCGTGACTTGGTCCCACCGGGCCCAAGGGAGGCCTAAGATGGATGGCGCCCTCTGCATCCTGGGCACTGTGGGCGTCCCTGTGCCATCCCTGTGCCCGGTTCTGTGAAATCCCAAACATCTGTCTGGGGGGCTCCCTGGGAGAAATGTCCCTTTGCAGAGTGCAAGGCAGTAAAGGCGGTGGCTGGTCTTGGCTTGGTTCCCTTGCCAACAGTAAGCTCCCCGTCTATTCCCTCTGAGCTTCCCATGCAGACTGCTCACCTGGGTCCCCTGGGGAACTTTTAAAAATGCGTGTGTGAGGCTGTGAGCTTGTGCGCATGTCTGTGTCTGTTCCCCAGGCCCACTCCCCTGGAAGTTCTGATTCAGCTGGTCTGGAGGGGATCTTGAGAATCTGTGTTTTTAAAAAGCTCCCAGCGAATTCTGATGCAGTCAGGACCCCCAAAGCGGTCTGCAAGTGAGTGTGATAGGAAGTCGGAGATCCCAGTGTCGTCCTCCTTACAAGGGGCCCAGGACAGGGAACCAGCCCAGTTGGCAGCAGGACACCGTGACGCCCACCGTGGGCCACTGTGGACTCAGAACCCCCATTCAAAGCACCATGCAGTTCTCTGCATTGCATTCAAGGGACAAGTGTGAGTCTGGAGGCACAATTAGGGTCTCAGGCCTTCCCTGAGGGCCAGGAACACCTTCTCCAATCCGTCTGTTTCTGTCACCCCTCTCCTGTTTCTATGAAACCCGAGACAGCCTAATTCCATAGCCTGTTCTGAAGACGAGATTTGGTTTACGGAGCTCCCCGATATCTATATAGTTATTATCTGTGGGCTTTCGTGGAAACTTCTGAAGGAATGACTCAAAGTATTTTAGGACCTGTGTGTGAATGACTGAGGCTGGAGAACGTTCTGTTTTGGCAAGCGCTAAAAACCAAAGCAAAAATACTTTGCCGGTGGCATCCAAGCACAAAAGACAAAACGACGAACCCACTGGCAGTCCCAAGAACGCTACAAAAAAATACCAAATTCTAGAGTAAAAGGATAAGCCAAAGGCAAGTACCAGAGGAAAAACAGGTAAATGAAAACAAATTAAACAAAATAGGTAAACTGAGAACATGCTGGATGCCAAGCGGATCAAGAGGCTGGGAAGGAGATGTCCCTTCACCGTCTCACGACCAGGCTCAGGCAAACCAAGGAGACACTGCGTCTCCCAGCCTCCTGGCCTTTCACTCAGCATCCTCTACTTCTGGTTCTATGCCTGCCTCTCATCTAAACATGCCAGACACCAGGCCCTCCCACTCTCTTCTTCCTCGATTACTTCTACAGAAACTCTTCCCATGGACACGTTCATTACCAGTCCCCGGACAGCTCAGTTTGAATACAAAGCAGTGGTCTCTCTCCCATAGAATTTGCATTTTTTGTGTTTTAGTTCTTCACTGGGCTGAGGAGAGGGGAAAGACGAAGCGGGGAGGGCATTTTCCCTTTTCTCTTGAAAGAAGTTTAGGACTCACTAGCTGTAAGGAATACTCTAGGGTTTCCTTTCAATGCGTGGGGTTGAGAGTGAAGATTCTGGAATTGCTGCAATTAAAGGTCCATCGTGAGCCCACAGAGAGGCTGGTGCACCTTCACGTAGGCTGCCTAAAAGGTGTACGGGCACATGGGTGGTGTCAGGTCCCAGTGCTGAAGGAGAATCCTCACTGCTGTGTATAGAGATGAGTGTCTGAAAGGCTGCCCGTCGGCCCCCAGCCTTTTCCATCCCGTGACAACAGAAAAATGGCCCTATCTGAATTTCTGTGACATAAGGGTGGGAAGCAAACTTTATGTGTGGTGTCTCTTCGGGCTGTTTGTACTACACTTCTTCATAAGAATAGTCAAGGGGAAGAATAAACATTTTAATCTTGTACTCCCCATTTTCACTGTTCTCCCAACACCTATTTCCAGACACTGATTTCGATGCAGGTGGAAGAAAAGGAGGAAGCATGTAGAAAATTAGAATCTCCAGAATACCTTAACTTGAGCTAAGGTCATCTAGGAGGTTCTCTTCGAATTCACACATGTCTAAGAAATTTCCACCCACTAAGAGAAGAGATAAAAAAACACACTTTAAAAAGACCTTCTTATGTATTTTGAAGAGCATATCAGGACTTCTTTCTTTGTTGTGCCCAAGGGACTTGTGGTTTTTAGAAACTGTACCAAATAGTAAAGATCAGTTTCAGGCAAAGCGAAAAGTATCTAGAGGTTGAGCTACCATGGAAAGAAAGACAAAAATGGTAAACACCACACACACACACACACACACACACACACAGAGGAAGGGGGCTGGAGATGTGTTAAGTAGAAAGGATCCATCCATGTTCCTGTGGGAAGTGTCCAACGGTGGGGCCCCCCTGAATTCTTCATAGGTAAGAATTCCTTTTCTGGACAAGCCACCTCACCAAATCCCAGCCTGGCACCCTCAGGCTCTCCTGTACAGCTCTGACAATTCGGTTGACCCTCCAGCTTGTTTCTTCTCTTTTCCCCCACTCCTCATGAGCCTCTTTCTTCTGCCACTTAAAGAAAGTCCCCAGGAGGTATATTATACTGCACAGGCCACCCTGCCCATCTCTCTTCATACAGCCCTTTGTGGACATAAAAGAGTCCATCAGCCTATCACTGCAGCACCCCTGTGGGTATGGGGAATGACGAGAGACGTGGGGATTTTCTTGAACCAGAAGCAACTGTCAAAATAACAGTCCTTGGTGAAATACATTTCTCTATATACTTTATATGGTTTGGAACAATTCAAAAACTGCTGGTTTCTTATGTAACTCATTGCCTGATATGGTTAAGCAGGGATCAGTATAAATCCACTAATGGGAAGTTCAAATCTCCTTAGAAGGAAAAGAGCAAAACACTTGGTAATCACCAAAAACTTGGTAAATAGGAACGAAATCCTTAGCTAGTCTTGACAGATCCCTAATGGAACAACTTATATTGTGACCAGTCCAATTCCTGCAAATGAGAGAAGCATTTAATGGAGAGTTAAACTGAGTAAAGAAACTTGGAAACATCATACCTCATCCGAGCTCTGCAAAATACAACACACCACACACAGGCACACACATACACGTATGCCGTGAACGCATCTCCTAATGTTTTAAGTATTTGTCCGTGCGTGTTTTTCAGAATATTCTTAGAGAAAACTTTAACAGGATCCTAGTATGTGAAACAGATAAGAATCAAAGTTTCTATGGTTAGGCTTAGCACCCTCTTGGTCCCCAACATTGGCCCCCAGTGCATTAAGGCTCCTGAAATCACCTCTTAAAGACCACCGTCCCAGTTAAAAACAAGAGGTATGGGTTATCTCCATAATGGGTGATTGTAGACTTTGACCATTCATTCCAAGGTTCATTTACTGAATACCTACTGTACTCCTCTACAGAGATACCAAGGCAAAAGAGACACAAATCCTGATCTCCAGGAGCTCAGAGTCTGTTATGGGAAAGATAAATCATCAGAATATTCCAAAACATTAGGATAAGTAATATAATAAAGGTAGTCACAGTATTCTAGGAAATTCCAATTTCATCTCACCAAAAGTTTTCAGGGCACTGAGCCTATTTCAGAATGAACCAACTCTGACTTTTATTATCAGCTCATTAACTTTGGGACAGAAGACCAGTCAGCTCAAGAAATGAGTATATTAAAGGCTTATCTGAGACAGACTTTATACCATGAAGTTATTTCCCTGTATTCCCAAGAAGTATGTAAAAAGCACCTGTTACCAACCCTGTAATAAGCGAGGATGCCAAATTTTTAAAGATCTAAGAATAACAAAATTTTCACACTGTCTCAAACAGCACACCTCTAGCTCAGAATTATGATGCCATGGCCAATACAGTGGCCTCCGTCAGCACTAATCACAAAGATTAACTTTATAAGCATGTATAACACTTACCACAATTTAGTAACTGATAAAGTCTTTTTCTTACAGGCATTTAGTATGGCCATTTTAAGGAGGTAAAGTGTTCCTAAGCTTAAATCCAATTCAGTGAGTTGAGTTTGCTGATTTCTTTCCCTTTGCTGAATTGGAAACCCTTAAGTCTGAGGTCCAAGTCACAGTTGGTGACTCCTCTGAGAACAAAACAGTTTCTTACAAGCGGATTTGATCTGTCTCTAGATAATTCTATTTACTCCCATGTAACCTGTGGAGTCCTTAATAACTCCAGAGTTGTTTTTCTCTTTTGTAGTAATAGATGCTGTTATTTAGGGGAATGAAAGGAAACACTCATGCCAGTGACAAGGGGAAGAAGAAGAGGACTAGAGAGTGCTGGAAAGGAACACAATTTCGAGTTATGTCATCCAGCATCCCACGAGAGTAGGAAGGACTCTGCATGTGACCACAGTATTTGGTCAGACACTCCCGTGAGAGGGAGTTGACTACTTCCTGGGGAGTTGGATCTTGAACAGCCTTTTTATTTATTTTTTTAAGGACAAATTTTCCTACACTGATACAAGGTTCTGCCTCCCTGTCACTCCTACTTATGGGCTCTAAATCTGCTCTGTGGAAGCACTCGCCACTCCCTCTCAGAGACCGGCCTTCAAAGACACACGGTGGTGGAAGTGTGGGGCTCATTTCCAAATCTGCTGGGATCCTACAGATTGGCCTCCAATGCTCTCTTCATTTTATGGACTCCTCACCACTTGGAGGAACCATAATAGATCATACACTCAAAGACGTGATTTTTAGAGATTATTATTATCCCATCTTTAATCTTTAAAAAAATTCTTGGTAAAATACACACACCACAAAATTTACCTTCTTAACCATTTTTAAGTGTGGCATTAAGTACCTTCACAGTGGTGTGCCACCATCCCCGCCCTCCACCCATAGAACTCTTTGTCTTATAAAATTGAAACTCTGTACCCACTAAACACTATTTCCCATTCTCTCCTGCCCCCAACTTTCTGGCAACTGCCATTCCACTTCTGTCTCTGTGAGTCTCCAGGTGCCTTTTATGAGTAGAATCCCATAGCATCTGTCTTTCTATGACTGGCATATTTCACTTGGAATAACGTACGCAAGGTTCATCCATGTTGTAGCAGGTGTCAGAACTTCCTTCCTTTTTAAGTCTAAATAATGTTCTGTATTACCATTCCACTTTACAGATGCAATGAGAAAGGCTCCAGGAAGTTAAGAGCTTTCCTAAGGTCTCACAACTAGAATTGAAGCCAGATCCCCTGACTCCCCTGTCCACTGCCTGCCCATGTAGTCCTTCTTTCTTTTCCAAATGAAAATGTTCTATGTTTCCATTTGGACTGAAACTGAAGATGAGGCTTCTTAATCAAGGTTCCCGGGCAACGAGCTTGCCTTATTCTTCGAAGCCAATCCACACACACCCCAGAGTGGCAAGTACCTTTCAGATGGTAAGGAGTGTAGAGCTTTAGCGACTCCCATCCCCAAAACACAAGCGCTGGCAAGGGAACCAGGATAGGAAATCTGTGGATTTAGTCCCACTATAATAAAACACCACTTCCAAATAAAACAAAACAAAAAAACAAAACAACAAAAACAAAAACAAAACAAAACAAAAAACACCACTTCCTTAAGGTTTGTTTTAATTACTATCACAATTATTGATTATGTTCCCTTTGAGGGGGTGGGGGAACAAACTGCAAAGCCTCTTTTCTTTTCTTACTTTTCTTTTTCATTCTAAAGTTGAATTCCTATGGTGGGCAACAGTAGCAAGGAGAGAGAGGCCTCGTGGGAGGTTTTGTTTGTTTGCTTGTTTATTTTAATCTGGATGGGATTGAATCTGGACTTAATCTCTCTTGCCAAGTTATGGGGAAAGCCACAGTACAGTGTAACCAGAGTGGGTCTCAGACATTCCTCACAGCTATTACTTCTTAATAAAGAGGAGCCTTTCTGCAAGGGATGAGGTTACTGTCAGAGAAGGCATGACTAATCATGATTAATTTGATCTGTGCCAACATAAACTGGATCCACCATTCACTAAATAATTATTCTGTAGCCTGGATACCATTTCCACAGGGTTCAGGGAAGTTGCTGGCCATTTATCACATTACAACAAAATAAAAAAGACCTACATAAACAAGAGAGGATAAAATAAGAAACCATTCTCAAAATAAAGCCAAATGTCTTCACATCCACCCACAAAATGCCTGCTTTAAGCTAGAAACAACAACAATAACAACAAAAATCCCTACGTTACTCTCTTGTGCCAAAGGAAGACAAACAGAACTGACTGGACACATATCCTTCTCCCAGAAAGAAAGAGGAGCCAAACCTGATTCCTTTTTCAGGGCGAGAAAAGGATCAACCGTCTAATTGGCAGAAGTACCTCCATGCCCTCAATTGATCTTTACTTTTTTCTCGTTGTTAAGATATCGGCACCCATTCAACATAGGAGGAAACTGTGGTTTGGTAGATTTATTCCCGAACTGCCTAAAACCACAGAGCATGTTTGCAGCAAAACCCGGTCTCTACCCAAGACTTCCACCTTGAGGACTGTCCTTGGCAGTAACCTTTGACCAAGTTCATCCTGGGCCAGACCCTAACCCAGATCATCTCTTCTGACTTCTATATCTAAAGGAGATGATTTTATGAATCATTTTACAAATATTTATTGAACACTCCCTATGTACCAAATACTATTCTAGGCACAAAAGCATACCAGTGAGCAAAGCAGTCTCTGCCCTCAAGGAGCTTTCATTCTGATAGAGAATGGAAGCTAATAAACAAATAAGTAAGTAAAAGGCACAGCACAGCAGGTAGAGATAAATGTGAGGTATAAAAATAACATACGTTAGGAAGAACAGGGAAACTCAGAAGGGGTGGAGTCTGTTATTTTATATAGAGCGGTCAGCAAAGGCATCATGGATAACTGATATTTAAGCCGAGAGATCAGGAGCAAGCACTGCAGATGTTTGGGGGAGAAAACAGCAATAACCAAGTATCCGAAGTTGACTGGTGCTTAGAGCCTTCTGGAAGGTAGAGCACAGTGAGATGAGGCCAGGCAGGTAACAGGGGCCTGCTCACTTATAACTCTGCAAGCCATTGCAAAGAGTTGATTTTTGCACAGAATGAAACAGGGAGCCATTGCAGGTTTGGGGCAGAGGAGCGTCTACCGTGGAAACAGACTGGATATACGAGTTTGGAGTTTCTGCTGTAAGTCCAGGCTAGAGAGAGACATTTGAATGTCTTATGCGTATAGATGATAGTCAATGTCCTGTGAGCATGTAACAGAGGGAAGACTGGAATGGAGGACTGAGTCCTGGGGCATGCCAATGTTTGGAGGCCAGAGAGATGAGGAGGACCCGCAAGAGATTCAGAAAAGGAGTAGGCAGAACTCAAGAGGAAAACAGAGTGCTGCCCCAGAAGCCAAGGGAAAAGAGGTTCATGAAGGAAAGGATCAAATGTGACAAATGAGGCCAAGAGGGAAGACAGTAATTAATGTTATCAGAAGCTTAGGAGCATCTCTCCAAAGATGATTAAAATTCTGGCTTTCAGCATACATCCAAAGAAAACTGGAGAAAGGATTTCACAGCTTTAAACAGCCATCGTCATTTACCATCCCTCTTGGGTTTGCGAACTGTTCACAGCCAGGGTTCAGAGAGTCAATGTGGTAACTCTCAGCCTCCGGTAGCCCAGCTCCATGCTACATGTAGCCGGTGGTGTTTGCTCCCATCTAAGGGCCGCTGACGCCTCGATGCTAATCGCCTCCCTATTCCCCACCACAAGCAGGGGCGGAGAAGGAGCAATCTGTTCACCTGGCCTCATTTTAGATGGGAAGACACTGAAACACTCATTTAGGTGCTTGGCCACATGATATTGTCCCTTCTGTCCATCAGAGTTTGACTTCCATGACCTGGCCTTCAGTGACTGCTACGACTCACCATTTCCTAATCCCAATTATTCACTCCAACACATGCAGTTATTTACTGTTCCCTCAACACCTGGAACTCTTCCCTACTTTTGGACTGGGATGCCTCCCTCCCTACCCCTGCCTGTTTAAGATAGTTTTTAGGCCCAGTTAAATTCATCAGTGAATATTTCTGTAAATGAGGCTCCTTGCAAGTCTAGAGTAATTTCTCCCTTCTCTTTGTCCTGCCAATATGCACTTATTATATACAAGTTATCATTTGTGGCCGGTTAACTTGATCTATTTTTGGTGACAGGCACCATATCTTTATGATCTCTGTTTTTGTATCACTTAACGCCGGGCCTTGCCCCAAATAAGTACTCGACAATTATTTAGAGGATGACCGAATGACTCTTAACGAGGAATGATGGGGTTAAGAGCTAAACGCAAGCCAATAGTTGAGTTTAATTCAAGGCCTTTACGTTCTGACACCCAGATCCACTCTTCAGAAATACTGGTTCCTGGTTCTGCCCATGCCAACTGCGGATGGTGACAGAGCGGTCCCCATGTTCTGAAGGCCTTGGCTCAGCCAGCCCAGAAGTGGGCTTCTCTGGGGACCACTCCCACATGCCCAGCTTCAATGGGAAACCCCTGACCCATTCTGGTTTTCAAAATAAGGACTTCTTTCCTTCTATTTATTTATTTTCCCCCACAGAATGCCCTGGTAACCACTGAAATAATACCATCGAGTACCCCAGAGAAAAGCTAATGGTGTGTATCCCTTAGGGCCCACAGCGTCCATGGAGCCACACCAAGAACCCCCTTACTTCCCGCATGTCTATCTCCTGACTCAGCACATAGAAGAGACAAACATCTCTGGCTTTACATACACTTGAGGATCTGAATAAAACTCAGACCTCTGTGTGCTCAGTGCTAAATGTGTTGCACTGTTTGGATAACGTCTTGGGAGCTCAGGGCCTGACATACCAAGAACTGGCTGTGATCCGGGAACAGATCTGGGAAGAGGTGACGGGTTCTGGAAGAGGAAGGGTTTGTTAGAAGATGACAGGACGGGAGAGCATGTCGGGAGTGAGAAAAGAACTTAGCAGACCTTGAAGCAGGAAAAAAAAAAAAAAAAGTTTTTAGAAGCTTGGTAGAACTGTGAATTGGCCAGGGCGAGAGATGAAGCTGGAAAGACCCGTCTGGCGAGCTAGTCTGGTTTGTTACCTAATGGTCTTAATATAGCTGCCTCTGTGCCTTTCACCGGGGTCAGCCAGGGCACAACAATGAGGCCACGCTGTACACAAAGATCTTCCATCCGTCACAAGTGATGGAAAGAGCACTGTACTGGGAGTCAGAAGGCCTGTGTCCCAGCCCCAGCTCTGCCACTGAAAAAATTTGTAAATATAAACAAGGCAGTCAATTTCTCCTTGCTTTGGTCTTCTTCCTTAGGGGGATAAAAGGGGAAGGCAATGGTGCTGCCCACCTCATATCTTTACCAGGAGGCTCATATACGGTAATGATTATGAAAGCTCTACTCAAAATCAATATGCATATGAAATAAATCTCCAACAAGATATGGTGGGTTGTCTCAGGAAATACATTGTTAGAACTTAACATAGACCCCACTGACAGCACTGGAATCTATTGCGGCCCCTCACTCAAAGAGCGTATTCTCTACATGAGGGACCATATAGTCGGTTCTTCGGAATCAGTGGGGGTGCCGGGAGAAAACTAGGATCAGGACCAACTTGGACTGATTCCTGGCTCTGTTATTTGCTATCTTGTGTGACCTTGGGCAAGTTTTGTAAACTTGCTAAGCCTTGGTTTTTGTTTCATTTTATTTATCAGTAAAATTAAAACAACATCGCCTACTTTGTGGTGAAGATCAGGGATGATTCTGTGTGAAGTTTCGAAGTCGGTTCCTGGCACACAGCAGACACTCGGAATTATTGTGGCCATTTTCATAATTAGTTTCAATATCAAAGACCTCATGTCTGATAGATACCATATCAAATGCATCAGCCATTTGCAAAGGATTGAAATGTTTCTACTATCATAAACCTAATTTAAATCTTATTTGAGACTCCCTGCTTCCTTTTGCATGTCCTTTATTTGTCAAACTGAAAATAGTAACTTGGAAATCAGCATATGATGTCAATGAAATACACTGTGTGTTAGAAGATGTTCTAAAGACTTCTCCCTATCTCCTCACTCACCTTCAAAAAACCCCAGCAAAACAAAAAAGTCCAAGCTTATGGATTGCAGAACAACTAAAAAACATATTGGTATTTCATACAACATTTATAACTTGGATTAGATTTTGTGCTTCTCTTACGTTTGGGTTGGAAAGGGGCTGGAGAGAGGAGGAAGAAGGGAAGGGAAAGAGGAGGTGTGTAAACTCGAATGGCTCAGAATAAGCATTTAGGCATTTAAAGTTAATGAAATCTACTGAGTTTCAGTCCGGCAGAGCATCGCTCCATTCTTAGATGCTAGAAATGAGGTCAGTTGACTGAGGTTTAGAATTTAGCTTTGCAGACCATTACTGCATTGCCAGCTTGGGTTACCAAGGAGAGGCAGGCCCTGGGTGATCATTTAGAGGCTGGGCTGAGCCTCCTGGATCACAGACACCGAGTCAGCGCTCTGCAGAGCGCCCACACAGACCAGCTTCCTTCCCTCCCATCCTGGGAGAGCTGCGTGAGGCCTGATGAGGGAGAGGCCCACTCCCTCTACCCCAACAAGGAGGTAGTAAGAAGTCGAAGGTGAAATATTCTGGATCAATCACCTTTCAAACAAACACTATTTCTGGAAGTCACTTCTGGATGTTCAGGGTAACTGGTATGGGATACAGCACAGACACCAGGTGTTGTTGTTGTTTTACAAAAATTCCCAGTGATTCTGGCATGCAGCCAGAGTTAAGAACTATGAGAAGCGTGATCTACTTCAATACCATTAGGTATAGATGAGAAATACGAAAGTGGGAGATTCCGAATGAGTGACTGGTTCTTCAAATTGCCTTCCCCTTATTGTCCAATATTTTGATCGTATTTAAGGGAAATCTTCTTATTTTAGACTTAATGAGGAGCCCCCCCACCCCGCACCCCCGCCTGCCCCTGGGCACCCTGTATGGGGAAATGAAACTCTACAAGGCTGAGGTGCAAGAAGGGAACTGAAAGGTGAAACGGACTTTAAATAGGAATGAAACTGACAAGAGTCAGCTCAAAGGCCAAAAGTAGAGAAACGAAGCAAATGAAAACAAACCACCTCACTGAGAAAAGCTAGTTAAACCCTGAAAGTTCTTTCGGTTTGGATAATTTAAGGTTTTAGTGAGGGATTATGTTCTACATGTTGAAAGTATTCCCCCCACGCGGTAAAGCTTAGCAGACCCGGCATTTCTTGGGGGCAGCTGCAGAGCTGTAAACAGTCTGCTGATTGAAAACACACCTCCTGAGATAAAACAGTGGAAGGCAGTGATCACTGCTCGTGGGCCACCACAGATAATCTAGGGGCTGCCACCTTCCCACGCCCGATGAACAGAACCTTTAGACCTAATCCCAACATGGGTTCCATCTGATACTCGAAATAAATATCGTCCCCCTACCACATCACAAAAGGGCCCCAAAGGACCTAACTCACCAATTATAAATGAAATGGAAGAAAGATGATGTTCTCCAGTTTGGAAATGCCTAAGTTTAGATTTCTGATGGAGGTGGTTCCTTTGAAAAACTGGTTATACAGTTTGAGTTTAGACCATGAACCAACAGCACACAAATACAGCATCTGTGATGGTCCCTGCAGGCATCTCAGGAACCCATAGGTGCCTTTCATCAGTGGACAATGGAAGAAATGCCCCTTTGCCCAAGTCTATATTTTCTTACTTGGAAAACATAGATGGGAGCCCAGGTCCACAGTTCCCCAAAAGACATGATAATGATCAGATCAGAAACAGAACAGAGGCAGTCAGAAAGACTGTGTGGTCAAGGATATGCAATGGCTCACTGATGCAAGTTATTAAATAAACAGCAAGATCTTAAAAAACATCTATCTTAGCCCGTTGACATTCAGAGTCTTCAGATGTAGGTCCTGAGATCTAGTCTCAGCTACTGCTTGCTTTTTTGCCCTAAGGAAAATGCTGGTAAGTCCAAGGAATGATCTGAGGACTGATTTATGTGGTCCTCTCCTTCAGCTGGCTGAAGCTCAGGAGTGTGCCCTGCCCTGTCCCTGCACATTGTGGTGTCCTGACAGCATCTTCTACCTCAGCAGTCTCTACCCCCAGACTACCCTCCCCGTGTTCGGACAGGACTCTAAGTGGGTGACAGATGAGAGAGAAGGGAGCTGGAACTTCCCAGCTCTTTCTTGATCAAGTAGAGAGTGACGCGGAGGTTCCCCTACACCTCAGAGACACGTGCGCCGGGCCCATCTCCAGCCAGGAATGGGGTGGTGAGAAACACATCTCCCTAGCAAACATCAGTGATGGGGCTGGGACACCTTGGGACTTTGCTTGTCCTCATTACCCTTCGGCCCACTTTGAAGTGTGGGAGGGTTAGCAGCCATAGAACGGTCCCTGATCTGCAGAGCACGTTATGATTTACGAATTGCTTCCCTTACTTTATGACAGAGTAGACAGCCTGAACGCTGAAGTCAGGGTTTAAATCCCAGCGGCATGGCCTCAGCCCAGCTGTTTAACCTCTCCAAATCTCCGCTCCATCATCTGCTAAACATTTCCCTCAGAACTGGAGGGAGGATTAGATGAGGTGGTGCAAATGAAGCACGTAGTATAGGAGCACAAAGTAAATGGTGACTAGACATTAGCTAGTCTTATTAGCAGAATGTTATTTAAACCTCATAATAACAACAACCCGAGCAACCATGGAGGAGCCTGGCGGGAGGTATAGAGCATACAGGCTCACATGTAGCTGGGTGTGAGTGGGCATGCGTGTACCCGCGGCTAGCTGGTGGACAGTGGAGGGGTGTCTAGAGAATGGGCATTAGCAGTAAAGCAGGCTCCAGAGAAGGCCATGCTTGATGTGTCCCAGCAGGAGTGTAACTGTATGGTGACAACCGATGGTTGAAAAACTACTAACAGAGACTAAGGGTATTTAGTTCAGATCATACTTCGTTGACGGCCATGATCAGAGACCAAGCATCTTGTCCAGGATCACCCTAGCAAGTGGCAGGACTGAGATGTCAACCCAACCTCTCTAGCCCTAAACCCAAACCCAAAGCAGAGGGGAGGGGGCCTCGGATTTCCAAAGTGAACCCCAATCCTCTCCCCCACTGCCCTATATCACCTGGTACTTCTGAACAAAGTCAAAGGGGCTTTTCCTAAGAGCTGTTTCTTATCTTGGATGGTTCAGGACTCAGATGTGTGACTCCCCCCTAAAGAGAATAAAGAAATGTGAAATCTGTCTTTTGTCAAATGGATTTAGCACTGAATCCATCTTCAGGGCACCAAAATGTCACATACGTGCATCAGTGAAGTCATTCTGGAAATTCAAGAAATTCACAAAACTGACCCCTGGTGCTCCCCTAAGCATGGCCCCATGCCAGAGAGAGAACAGGCATGAGTGAAAGCTCTCCTCCTGGGAAGCACTGAGAGTGGCAAATTTTCAGGACCTAGGTTTATTTGGAAAAAGGGTATTGCATCATTAAAGAGGTTAATGAGCTTCACAAGGCAGATGCCCTGAATGCTAGGGAGGGGAGAGCAGAGGAGCGGAGGGGGTGGTGGGAGAGACTCGTGCAGGGAATTGCTGCATTCTTCAATGTCAGGCGTGGTCAGGAGGTGCCTTCCTCATGGTAATAATTGCAGCAGAAGGACAAGCTCTCCTGGTGGGCACTGGAGCCTGGCTGATGGCTGGGCAGTGACCTGCCCTTCACATCCCGCCCTGGGCTCTCTGAGTGAAGAATGCACTTGTCAGCACAGAGATCCCTAAAGATTCTGCCAAAACCAGCTAGCTCACTGTTTTTCAAAAGGGTTGCCCACAGAATATTTCTCTCAATGGAAAGTGTTCCCTGATCAAATAGTGTTTGGGGGAAACTGCATATGACATATGACTCTTGGGGCTTCACAAGGCACATTAAGATGTGAGAGGTTCTGAGAAATGTTTTATAAAGAAACTTGTTTAATTTGTTTTTTATTCAAGCTTTTATAAAACTTATTTAATTACTGAAGTTTCTGCCTCTCCTCGTACTGTTTTTTTGTTTTGTTTTGTTTTTTTTGGGGTTTTTTTAACCTAACACCTAGCAACATCCCATTTGGAAAACATTTTCAGAAGAGCTGTTCTAGTCCAAGATCCCACATTTTACAAAATATGAAACAGGTACATTGAGGTCCTAGTGACCTACTAAGGGTCACAAACAAGTGAGTGGTTCTTTTTTAGTAAGCTAAGGTTGTGTGACGTTTTGTAGATAGGTTCAAGAAAATCAGCAAAGACGCCTGGATAAAATAGTGATAAGCAGATCAATATCAACTTATTGATCACATTCTCCAATCACTAGTAGGTTGAAGAAGGAATGTCTTTTATTCTTTATGATGAGGTTTGGGACATGGTAAATTCTAGAATCAACCTGAAGGATGCCTTTGAGTTTGAACAGGAAAAACTTATCTGAAATTGGTCATCAAGGTCAGCGAAATCCCTGTGAAGCTGAGATGCAGAGTCCAACAGGAAATGGGAGAGCCAAGGAGAACCACAGTGACAAAGTTAGCACTGGCATGGATGACTGGGTCTAGATAAATTCTGGAGATGGAGTTCTAAGCCCTGGGCTGGATATTTATATGTTCTAATTACTATGGGTATGTGGTGCTCATTTTAAGAGGTCAAGATCACAGACATAAAGGGACTTCTCTATCAGAATACCCAGAATTCTTAACTAAACCCTGTTCTATTCAATTTCTCTATCCACTGAAATGAAGTCATGGGATATTGTTGTTGTTTTTTTCAACTCCACTGATCACATAAAATGGAAAAGAATTACAACAAAGAACACATTTGAAATCATCTTCATAGATGATTTGAACACTGATCCAAAACTGACATAGCGTTCATCGAGCTAGTTAGGTTTAAGTTACAGGCACAGCCTAAGGAGTCAAGGAGGTTATTAAAGCACCCCTCACAAATCCCACCGTGTTCTGCCCCGACCAGACCGCATCTGGTAGAACAGATTCCACTTTATTCACACTTGAGTTATATTTAAATAAGACATTCATAGAGGGAGTGTCTCTCACTCAAGGATTGATACAAGGAATGACCTGCAGAGTGAGTAGAAACTGGAGAAACTAAGGTTGGTTAAGATCCAGAAGACTATGGCTCCGCATGACAGGTCTCCTATAGAAGAAAGGAAAGAGATGGTTGATAGGATTTTAAGAAACTGCGCAGAGGCAATCTATAAGGAACGCAAGAAGACAATACTTAAGTGCAATATAAGCACTAACTCTGTAAGAGTTTGAGCCGTCCATGAATGGTAGGTAGCCAGATGTCTAGCATGCTCCAAACAGCCACCTCTAATCAGACTTCTCCTGCCATAATTAAGTAGGATGGCCTCAAATTGCTCCCAGAGTTCTGTCATGTTTCTTCGCTCTCCTTCCCATTCATGACTACAATTTGGCTCTCTTCCCTTCCTCCCTAGCCTCCATGATCCACCACATACCATCCTCAGTGTCCCACTATTCTTCTCCCAGGCAATTTACCCTGACGTCCACACAGAACATGTGCTTTGCCGCACCACGCATCTCACATCCAACACAAAGCTCATGCTCACCTAAAACATCACTGCCATGATCACACCAGTCATTGGGTAGGAAGCCAATGTTCATGTGTTGGGGATTTGAGGGAGAGATTTCTTTAGGTGTGGGCTCCTAAAGCAATGGACTGGAAGGGCTCGATAATAGTGTGATTCTATTATGTTTGAGGGAGCACTCATTCTAACACACAAGATTCTCACAGCTGAAGCAAAGGCATTTCTACAACATTAGACGAGTCAGACTAGGCTTCTATTCCCTATTCTCACATCCCTGGGATCCCTTCTATTCCCTATTCTCTGTCCCTGGGAGTAAGGCTCCTTAAAACAATGTTCACCAAGGGTGGAGGAACATTTTCACACGTGCTTTCTAGGAGCTGTCCAGATCAGCCTTCCAGGGATCTGTGATTCACTGCACAAAATCCCCATTCTTCTGTGGTGAGCTCGTGGAGGGTTCACATTGGTTCCAACACAAGAGTAGCCTTGGTGGATTAGAGGCCCTGGCAGGAAATCAATCTCTAATCTCTTTTTAGTGGCTCATCCTTCTCAGTAGGATTTTGGAAATAATCCACAAGCAAAGGTGACTTCTTGAGCTGTCAGGGAGGAACAGTGGAGAGAATGCTGTGCTGTCAGACTGAAAGTCTGCAGGATTGTTCCAGCTCTGACGGACCTTGAAAGAGTCAATAACCCTCCTTAAGCCTTGGTTTCCTCATCTGTAGATCTGAGGAGTTTGAATTTGCAGTAGCTTCTAACATTTCTGGGTCAGAGATGATCTTAAGAATCTGACGAAAGGTGTAGATTCCCTTCCCACAAAATGCTTAAATTCACGTACAGACAAAACCGTGCATCCGACTCCAGAAGGTTGGGAGAAAACCTCACAATCACTTGCAGGATTCCATAGCAACCTTAGACCCTTGATTAAAAACTCCGTGGACCAGTCAGATATAACAGGCTCTGATGCTTCTCTCTCTAGCTTTCCATCACACCTTCTCTGTAAATATTAATTTTATTAAGTATTTTTCTGCTTTTTAGCTTCCAGTTACATAGAGTTCTCCTGACACCCCTAAGGCCCTTAAGGTAATATATAAAATGTGTCACATGTACTAATTTTAAGAGACAACACAGACACAGCACAAATAAAGCCTGCAATTGCCACTATGGAGTGCAATCTCTCTACTCAACTAAAGACTTAAGTACCCACCAACACTCCACTTAGATCATCCCCCAAGAATTGCCACATTCTGCAGAAGCCTGTTGTTTGCCTTTGTCTCTCATCATGACATGCTCTTTGCATCATAAGATTCCAGAGACAGCTGGCCTGGCTCTCTGTCCGTGAAAAAGATGGTGGGCCCACTCAAGCACTGACCACCAGTCCGATGTTCCAACGATCCAGGCATTCAAGTGCCATTGGGGTCCTGAAATGTCTCATACTATCACTGCTAAATCAGGGGCATTGGGAGGGTAACTCGTCAAATAAATATGAGCCAAATAAAGAGATGTGGATTGTAAGTATTTTTGCTTTTCTCTTTTATTTAAAAATTGTATCCTACCTATTTCCCTGAAGTATTGAAGTCAATATTATCGAGTGTTTACTAAGAAGAAGAAAATATAACCCAAGACTTTAAGAAATACAGAAAGACAGTTCCTGCTTTCAAGGACTTGGTATTGTAATTGGAGAGAGGAGACATGAATCAAATAACAACACCTTTTTAAAAAGCCGGTAAGAGATAAGTCAAAGAACAATACAACCTGCGAATAACTAGAAACAGCAATAAAATAGAGGCCACAGCCCCCTGAGATAAATTGCCAAATACTGAGAGAGAAGGGGAAGGGGCCCAGAAAGCAAAGGATGGGCCCTAATCCGAGTGCGGACAGCCTGCCCTTTTCATTCCAATAGGCTCCCTCATTTACTTTCTCTCCTCCAGCTCTCTCTTCCTTTCTTTGAAAGGCTCTCAAAATCTTGCGGCTGGCTAAGCAGCAAAGTTCTTCCAGCTTGATAGCGAGTGGAAGCTGTGAACTTCCCTATCTCACCGCCATGGATGTGGGGAACAGCAGTGAGGCTGGTGTGGAAGGTGCTTTCGCTTATCTTCCTGCCCCCGCTTGCACTTCTAGCCCTGTCACTGACTACACCCTGGACGATTCGCTGTGCACACCATCAACCACCAACTCTGCCCTGCCATGTGCTGCATGCAGTAGGTAAATGTTGGAGGACACTCTCCTGGCTATACTTCTTAATGACCCCCAAATACCTGACTCCTCCACATTCGCGTGTATTTACCCAGGCCCTGCTCCATTCCGCCAGCCCCCCTCCCTAAGCCCCTCCACCTCTAAGGGTCAACGCGAATTCCCCCTGCCCCAGGAAAGCCTGTCCAACTGAATCAGCCCATGGTGATCTCTTATTGGCTCACAATTGATAACACAATGTCAGTATCCCACACACCTCCCATCTCACCTGGCCTTATTCTGAAAATCTTTCACAACTCTAAGTTTTGCACACCCTCAATTTTGTAGCAAAGCTGCCTGAGAGCAGAGGCCATGTGTTCCCTTCACCTTACATCCTCTATAGAGCAGAACTCGGTGACAGCTGTACAGAACTGAGATGTGAAACCCAGAAGGATCCCAGTGGCATCTGGTTTGACAAAAGCAGATGTCCATAGCTCCTCAAAACATCTACTTGATAATGCTACCTTACTAAAACTCAAAATTCTGATGTTAAAGCCCTAATTCCCAACATGATGGCATTTGGAGATGGGGCCTTTGGGAAGTAATTAGGTTTAGCTGAGCTCATGGAGTACCCATGATGGGATTGGTGCCCTTAGAAGAGGAGCAAGAGATACCAGAGCTTCTCTCTCTGTCACAGGAGGACACAGCAAGAAGGGAATCATCTATAAGCCATGAAGAGGTTTCTCACCAGGAGCCAAATTGGCCAACACCTTGATCTTGGACTTCCCTGCCTCCCAAACTGTGGGGGATAAATGTTTGTTGCTGAAGCCAGCCAGTCTGTGGCATTTTGATACAGCAGCCCGAGTTGACTAATACCAATATTTTAATGCGTCTATGAAGACATTAGTGTCTCCATGATCTTCTTTGGCAATTTGCCCCCAGAACCTGTTACCTCCAGAACATCCCCCACCACACCTTCTTCCTCTCTACTCATGTGACATCTTCCCTGCTCGTCAAAGCCTCATCCAGGGTCACATGATCCACAAATCCTTCCGTTAGTGCTGTGCTCCCCTCCCGCCCAGGCAGCCATCCTCACTGGGAACTCACAGTAATGACTACGTATACCATTCCTTGGCGACTTCCTCCTGCATTGGCATGTCAGCGAGAAACAACTGGGGAGTGAACACACAGAATGCAGGACAACTCTGGATAGTCGACTTCTATTTTTTATCTACCTTTTGTATTACTACCATATTCCATTGGTTCTTGGATGCACAATTTTTTCTTTCGAACATCTCTGAAACCATCTTAAAGTCTGTGGCATCTTAGATTTGATGATATATGGCATTTCAGTTTTCATACGTATGTCCTTATTCCCCAACAGACTGCAAGCTCTTTTAGGACACGACTCACACATTATGTATCAAGGTCTTCCCCTTGTCCAGCAAAGACCCCGTGGACCACATAGATCCTCCATACTTACTTGCAAAAGGAGGAAACTCCCTCCCTGAAACCCAATAAGGAGATTAGCCTTCTGGGGTCTGAGATCTCCAACTGTTCCTTCCCTCCTGAGAAAAGATGAGAGCAGCCAGAGATATGGGTATGGTGGACGGTGAGGGGGCCTAATCCTTGGTCACTTGTTTCCCACATCATGGAATTTTAGAATTGGAAGCGTATGCTGACTCCACTTTGGTTTCTCTCTCTGAATCCCATAGTCACACTTGTTTCTTTGTGCCTCGTTTTCTCTTTTGTAAAACGGGTCTGATTACAGTTACCTCCATTACCCCTAGAAAGGGGTAATGACTGGAACAGAACTAAATGATCACATCTTATAAATGCTGCAGAGGAGGTCATAAGTATTATTAAGCACCTGGGCTGAGGGCCTGCTGCTTCCAAGGATGGAAAGGGGGAAGGACATTGGGAGATCCCGAGGTTGCTGCTCTGTAAGAACTCTCCCTAAGCTCCCCCCCTTTCTCTCCATAATATCTATCCCAGGAAATAATCTGCTGAGGAACAGAGAACACTTGGCAGTCATGGAGAGAAGGAGGGGAAATGGATGGGGAGAAGAGCTAACAGAGGGTTCCATACCAGCCCTGGGGAGACACTCGCTCAGCCTCATTCTTCATCAGTGTCTACTTGTGTGTCCTCCCACATGCCCAGGCAGCAAGTGCAAATATGTCTTGTTACACGATCCATCCTGTGTTGCCCAATAAATAACAGACACAATCGAAGTTGCCAAGAGCAGCTTATCAGAGGCTGATCTTTATGTCTGGATCCGAGGTCCTGGAATACCAACCCAATTAAGTGGAAGCTAAATGAGCTCTGGACACAATTCCCTTCACCTGCACTGCTCCTTCGAGGTGCACGCAGGAACATGCAGACGATGCCAGAACAATCTTCCTGAGAGGCATCAGGAATGGTCTCAGATTGAGCTCATGCTATCAGTCAGCTTTCTGCAAAGCCATGGACTCTTCAGCTACATGAGGTATGACCAAGACCTGGAACCATCCTGATGTTTTCTTAATAAAAGCAATGAGGCCAAAGTTGCTAAAACTAGCATGCTCGGATATCCCCCCTTGTTTTTCCTCCTCTGGAAACATAAACTAATGTTCTGGTTCATTCCCTCTTTCCCTTTCCTTTTCCAGGCCTGCATTTCTAAACTGTGTTCTCCCTGATTAATGAGGAGACAAAGAGATCATCTTTTGCCATAGCTCAAAGAAAGACAATCGTGCCCCACTTCTTCATGTTAGTGGTCTGGCCCTCCATTCCTCATTTTCTTCCTCTCTCTTTTGGTGATAGGGGTTAGGGGGTGAGGGGGGATGTTAGGTACAATGGAATTGGTGTTCCACAAAGCTTCCTTCTCCAGAACCTTTGCCTTGTGTCTCCCAAACCCATCCAGCCTCCCGAGGCAGCAAAATTAGTGTAACCTACCTTTACGGAGTCCCACTGACCCAAAGATCAATGCCTCTCTGTCTATACACAAGAATCAGAGTTGGGAGTGGTCCAGGGATAGCTGGTCCAGTAGGCATCCGTTTGTGATCTAATGAGTTTGGGAAACACCATAAACTCAACCACACTTGGAGATCTATGATGCTCATTAACATATTAAAGGCTCTGAGACATCCTACTGCAAAGATATCTGTTTCGCTTTGTTTGGCCAGGGGTGTTTCCCAATCTTTTTCACTCACGGAATCTGTGTTGGCCTCTAACGTCTCTTAATGTTCTAGGGCCTCTTAATGTTCTGGGTCCGTGTGTTCCACGGACTACATATTGTAAAACGAGGACCTCGTCCCACAGTTCATTTTTCTCATGGGATAAGGAAGAAACAGAGAGGGAAACTATTCCTTAATCTCACCCGTGAAGAGCAAAGGTGAAGCAGTTCATAAGAAGCAGAGCGAGCTCGGGACTGGGAGGTGAGGATGTCTGGGGAGAATTCTCTCCCCGCCTGCCATCCCCTGGCTGTGTGGCTTTGGCCAGCACCTCTCTTTCCTAGAGTTACTTTCATTCTCAGTAAAAGCAAGATTTTTTTTTTCTTCCAAGGATTTCTAAGGCTCTTTTCAGTTCCCTTTTCTGGGATACTGACAGAGACTCTAGTACTTGCTGTAACACCTTCTGGAGCAGGTCCCAGAAGTGAGCCTATAGTTGTTCTAAATTTAAACTTTAAAAAGCTCATGAGGATGTCAAGCCACATGCAGGAGAAAACAGCAAACCCCTGTGGGTCACGAAGGTACCACTAAAGTAGTGGCGTGGGGGCGATGCAGGCCCTTGGAGCACAGGTCACCGCCTGTACTAGGAGGCAGTCAGAGTGGATATGGTGGATGCTTGGCGTCGTCCGGAACTGGGAAGCTCCCCCACCTCCCCCCACCCCCGCCACCTGCTGCTTCACTAAGCACCAGGAGCCCAGCTTCAGACAGCAGCCAAGGCTGGGGCTGGCTTGTGACGAGCCATTGTGCCAAGATCTGGCGCCGGCCACCAAGCACTAGACAAAAGTGTGAGGGTACTTGAGCACGGGATGCCTCCTGCATCCCTGGCCTGCCATACCTGTCTCTCACCCCTACCCCAAGGTAGTGCATGGACAGCCAAGAACAACATTTATAGTCCTCTCCAGTCACATGAGCACATAGCTTTCCTGTCATCCTCACGGCCACCTCAGATGACGGTCTCCGTGTTGGCACATAACCACGGGCTCAGGCCTCCCTGTGTCTCCAGAGCACAGCGCTGCCTGGCACTCTTTAATATCTGCCGAATACGGGGTTACCTCTAAGCTGAGAGTTCCTGACTGTTAAGACTCAGAATATACAATAATCTACAAATTCATCAAACATCCTTAAGGTGTCTTGGATATTGTGAGCGCTAATCTACCCATTATGGGGGAAGCAAGAGGTCACGCCAACCCAGACTCTGCTCCCCCTGAAATTACATTAGATAACACCTATGAAGGCTTAACTATGCCACAAACTTACCATCTCAGTCGTCCTACTATTCCCACCTCCCCCCCAAAATCTGTTGCTTTTCCTGTGTTCCCCATTTGGGACAAGGCCTGGAAGCAACCACTCAGTCACCTAAAAAAGCAATAATAATTATCATTATTAGAGATGACATTTATTGAGTGTTTATTATGTGCCAGGTTGGCAAGGCTATGGATTTTGTGCTGTCATTTGCCCTAGTCTACGGAGATGGAGGTACTATCACAGAGCCACGATTTCCCTCCAACCTTGTACATCTAACCAGCCCTGAGGTCAGCTGCCCATCATAAACGTCTCCCCTCCTACCTTGACGTACCAAACCTTAATCACTTTTCTTGCCTGAACTATTAGAGTCCCCTTCTAAATGGTCTTCCGGCTGATCTACAACCTATCCACCCCCAAATCACTCGAAACAGAAATGGCAGAGCAACCTCTTTGCCCGGCATAGCTGATCATGTCCCCCACCCCATTCAAACCCTCTCCAGGCTCCTTGGTGCACGGGAGCCTCTGAGATCAGGGACGGCTGCCCAGAGAGGGATGGCTGCTGAGGCTTCCTGGAATAACTTTCTTGCCCCTTCTCACACAGACTACCTTGAACTTCAAATTATTGTGCACCATCTCCTCCAGGAGCCTTCCCTAAACGCCACCCCTCAGCCAAGGCTTCCTTCCTCCTGTGCTCCTTGTCGATGCCCATTTAGCACTTGTGACAGAACCTGGCCCCAGCCTGCTTACCGACCCCTGGACTCTGAGATGTCAGGGCAGCTGCTCTGGATGCTGCTTCCCCAGCACCTGGCATGTCACCTGACAAGGCCGAGAGACCTGGGTTCTTTAGCACAAGCCCCTGCTCCCACTGCCTGGAGGCTTGATTTGTCACTGAATAACGCTTTACAAAAATGTCAGAGGAATGTGACACCCTCCTTTCTCTTTCCTCATGGCTTTAAAATACATTAATAAAAAAAAAAAAATAAAATAAAATACATTAATATTTCAAGAAACGTATCCATACTTTCTTCCTACCAGGAAGAATGCTCTCATGTTTTTCTGATGAAGAAACTGAGGCTCTGACAGATCAGGTGACTCGCCCAAGGTCACACAGCTCGTGAGGGACAGACCTCCCAGGCCCTCAACTCTCTCCCTGCCTCAGCCCCCAGCCCCCTATTAAAAAACAAACCCAAGAGAGAATGTTACGTATCTATCTGCATACCCATATGTATTTATACACACACACGAATCTGTAATAGGAATAGATACACACATACATGAATGTGACTAGAGCCTCGTGTTTAAAGAAAGGGCTGGGGGCTCTGAGAGCCGCAGAAAGAGAGGAGGTCCCCCAGGAGGGGGCCGGCAGGGCGGGGCGGCAGCGGCCGCACAACAGACAGCTGGTGTTTGGGTGGTAGTAAATCACCCTGAAATGAGCCTCTTCCGTGGACTCAATGAGGCCCCCACAACAAAGGGAGGCCCAGCTTGCAGCCGGACAGCCCGCCCGCCAGCCCCAGACGCATATAACAGCTTCATTCAGGAGCCCCACGTCCACACAAAGGCCCCGAAATCAATCCGACATCCCGCCACCCTGGACAATGCCCTGAATCTTCTCAGAATCGAAGGCTCAAGCGAGGGGACAGCATTCAGGGGAGATCAAACCGCCGGCCTGCCGCTGAAAGCAGGCGCGCCACAGACCTTTTGGAGAGCAGGCCTGGGTGAGGCAGGAGGGCACGGGCTCGGGCTCCTGCAGCCGGGCGCACTCGGCCGAGGGTGCGACCAGCTCCATGGTGAGCCGCCGCCGTGGTCGCGGTGGTGGCCGTGGCCCCCCACGCTGCCGCGAGGGTCTGAGTGTGCGGCTAAGTGAGGGCCACCGCGCTGCTGAGCCTCGGGCTTTGTGCGGCCGCGGCCCGTGTGAACCTCCGCGGCAGGCGTTTCCCACTGGCTGCGGGCTGGACAGGAGGGCACGCACATGCACACACACACACACACACACACACACACACAAATGCCCCGCCCGCGGCGGCAGCTTATGGTGTTGACAGTGGCAGCCCCACGCCAGGCCAGGGCGCCCCCGTTCCCAGGCAGGGCCCCTCGGGGTGCTCATCTGCCCCATTCTGCTGCCTAATCCGGTTATCAGCTGCTGAACCAAGGGCTTGCCTGGTGGAGCTGGGGAGGCTCCCGCGGCGGAGGGGGCAGGCTGCTGAGCCTGGGTTGTAGTCTCCTTTCTTTCCCAGGGTCATTGTTAAGACTCCTGGGTCTCTGCCAGTCCCCGAGACCCCTGCTTCCCTGGAGGGTAGGACCGGATCTGCTCCTGGGAGTAGGGGCCTCCAGCAATGGCCGAGTGGAAGTGTGCCGGGAGTCACAGTGTAACAGCGCCCAATCTGGGGGAACATGTGCACAGCAGTTACCAAGGCATGGGCCAGAACCTGACCAGAGACTCCAGGTAAAGCGGTGGGACATTCTAGGCGGCCACCAGGAAGGTCAAACAAATTGTGATGAAAAACGAAGGGCTTCTGTGGAAGGGCCATTTGTCGTGGTCCCCATACCCTGTTCTCCGACGGCCTGCCTGGACTTCTCTGTGCAAGTGCCCAGAGTGAACAGGGTTGGCAGGGCGAGGTGCGGGGATGTGGGCAGCTGCGGGTGAAGAGCCGAATCAAACTGAGAAGGCCATTAAACCAGGCAAGGAGGCTCAGAGCAGAAGAAAGAACCAAGGGCACTGGGGGGCAGTCTTCCCTCAACCCCTACTGTGGGCACAGACACCTCTATGTTTCTCTCTCTAAACTGCCGGCCAAACTTCTGCCTGGAATTGACATACACACAGCCATTCACCATGTTACATACGAGATCCTGCCCCCCCCCCCCCGCTCCCTGCCCCCCTCAGGCCAGCCCCCCAGAGCCGGAGACCTAGGGAACTGAGAGGTGGTGCCCAGGGGGCTAACTGGAGGAGGGGGCTGAATCTAGGAGAGGCACAAAGGGTATTTTCTGCTTTAGATTCACTTCATTCTCAACTGCCTTCACTAGCCAACAATAGTAAATTGAATCCAATTTCCCCCTTGGAAGGGTCAGTTGTTGTGGTGGTGGTTTTTTGCTTTTTGTTTTTTGGGTTTTTTTTTTTTTACCCTTCTCCTTTCCATTTTCTGCTTTTTAGCTCACCTCCTCCAATCTACTTCCCTACAGGAGCCGAAATTAAACAAGCTCCCCATATGCCATGCCTCACTTGTTGTCTGTTCCCCTCACTGCCATCTGGCCTATTTGCTCAGCCAAAAAGAGAAAGAGAGAGAGAGAGACAGAGAGAGAGAGGGAGAGAGAGAGAGAACAAGAGAGAGAGAGAAAGAGCAAGAGAGAGCAAAGAGGGAGGGGAAGAAGGGAAGAGGGGAAGGAAGGGAAAGCAGGGAGTGGGGGAGGGGAGGGAGGAGAATAAGGGAGAGAGGGAGACAGAGAGAGAGAGAGAGAGAAGGAGGGAGAGCCAGACACAATGAGGAGGCAGGGGTGAGGATGCAGCCTCTCCCATCTGCTCCTTGGCCGGAGTCCCGGATGGAGCAGTAATGGAGAGCAACAGAACCAGTGATAATTAACCCAAACACAGACCTGTTTATTTAACCTGCTCTGACAGATCAACTCCGAGGCGGCGCTCTAGCAGAGGGCCCTGGGACACACTTAGGGAGACAGCCTGGAGGCTACTAAGGACACAGAGGCAGCCTGGCCCTCCCCACAGACATCCCCGGGGCTGAGCATGAGTTCCAGGAGCAGGAAGGAAGAGGAGACATGGGCTGCTGAAAGAATCACTCACACCCACTCAAATCTTCTGGTAAGAAATCCTTTTATCATCTCGCCCTTACCTCTGCCCATTATCCTGTTTGATGGCAGTAGCTGCTTCCGGATGGCCAAATGCTGCCAAGCAAAGCTAGCCAGTAAGATACACTTGTTTCCTGCATCTTCCTGCCCCAGCGTTCCCTCTGGAGCACTCCCCATCTTGGCATAAGGACCCTCGGCCAGGAGACAAAAAGCTAACTCGGGGACACAGAGGCTGGAGCGTAATCACCTGAACCTCAGACTAAGATGGTCAGTAACCAAGGACAAAAGCCAGAGGCATAAGGTGAAAGAAGCCTGAGGTTTGAGGCCTAGAACAGCCACTTTTGCAGCATCAATGTATCTGATTACTTTCTTCTCCCTGGGTTTCCATTTATCTACTTAATGGGGGCAGCAAAGCTGACCTCTTAAGATGTTTAATTTTCTTCAAAAATTAAAATGGAAAAAAGGTCATTGTCATCGGTCCGTATTTTCTTCCCCAAATTAGGGAGGAGACTACAAGCTTTGAGCAAGACCGCCGGACACTATGACCCATCTGCCACGGGCAATGAGTAGTGCCCAGAGAGGGGGGTCCACAGGCACGCTCGTGCATGCTGCAACTCCCTCCAGCTCTACCCCTGCAGGCCCCAGAAATCAAGGGCAAGAACATTTCCAGGGCTGAATAGCAGCAGACAGGAGTTGCAAGTCTGGGAACTGGAACCCCAGGAAGCTCTTGGCTGAGCACTGAGGGTTAGTGAAAGAGTGCACTAGCTGGGTTGAAAATAGGAAGCATCAGGGGTGGGTGAGGAGTTGGCAGGCACCGGATTCCAAGTGGCTTCACGCTCCTCAGTGGAAGAAATGCAGAGATAATTTGAACATGGCTATTTTCAAGCTCCACAGCTGAGCTCCCTTGCTCTCCCACCCCACACCTCCCACCCAGCCCTGCAATTTGGCAAACCCTTTCTGCTGGCTGCTCTTATACCCAATATGTTGGGTTGCCTTAGCAACTAAGGCAATTATCTCCTTGGAGCAGTTAAAACAATGACCGTCATAAATAATAACAATAAGAAGGATGAAGGTACAAAATAGATCTTAGGCTCCCAGGGTCATAGGTTGGCAAAGAACTGAGAAGGAAAAGAGGTCCTGATGGGGCACGCAGTGAAAGCTAGTCCCTTATGGACCCTGTCTTATTTATCTAGAGAAAGAGATAGGAAATACTTAGCCTTTCCTTACAGCCCCACCCCCACCCCCAGAGATGGTTCCTATTTGTTGTTGGTTTATCCTGAGCAGCTTCCTATCAGCCAGACCCAGCACGAGCACTGAACACTAATTGTTTAATGCCCCTCTCCTCTCTGGACCAAGGACTTCTTACAGGCAGCCAGAGTCTATCATTTTGGCGTGTTTAGCACTTAGCTCAAGGCCTGGCACAGAATGAGTCCTCGAAAACATTCATTGATTGAATGAAAATATTATATTATAGTGAAAGAATGCCCAACTTTTGCCATAATGTTGTTTGTTTTGTTTCTTTCTTTCTTTCTTTCTTTCTTTCTTTCTTTCTTTCTTTCTTTCTTTCATCCTTTCTTTCCTTTTTAAAAACCCTCTGGGCCAGATCCTTTTGAAGCTACTTCCATTTCTAACATTTCATGCTCCTAGAATCTACTGGCCTCTGGTCCACATCCACAAGAATACAGAGGAATCAAGATGTAAGGTTAGTTATCCAAATACAGGCTTCTTTTTCCTATAGAGCCGTCCAATAGTGTTTCGTGAACGTACAGCATCATTTGAGATAAAACACTAAAGTAAAAACAATTAAGACTGAGAAATAAGTGGGTAACGGATCCCAGAGCTTGAGCTCACCCGCCCCCACACACGTATGCCTTCCATGTAACACTCCACAAACTCCATCCCATGAATGATGTTCTACCAATTAATGAAACATCAATTAAAATGCAGGGTTTGTGACTCAAAACAAAAGATAACCTACCTTTTCCCACCATCCACAGGAGATGTGGTTAAAACAACAACAACAACAAAACCCAACACGGGATCAGAGAATCGAATTGGACTGTCTCATCTCTACCCTTCCCTTCCTGTTCGACTTTCTTTTGAAGTGTTGGAAATTCAATACTTGACACTTGCAAAGTACATCCCCATCATATGTGGTCTTTATAATAATTCTTGAGATAAACTGGGCAGGAATCATTATTTCCATTCCAAACATGAGGGAATGAAGCAATTGATCACGAGTGTTAGACAGTGGCAGTCCTCGGCAATCCTGCTACCAGCTTTCTTGCCGTTTCCTTTCCTGGTGTAATGGCCACAGTGTGTAGTATGTAATGTGGCCATTAGTGGAAAGGTGAAATGTAAAATTTTCCTAAGCTGTCAGCAAAACATTAAGCAGATACCTAGTCTCACTTCGAGAAATGCCGAAAGGAGTTGATTTAACTCTAGGGCCATCAAATCCTTGGAGCCCCATCAGCCACGGTCCCCATTCTAGAAGAATAACCAAAGCTTCAGCACCTCCTGACTCAAGGCCAACAAAATCTGTAAATGCTTAACCTTAGAAAGTTTCTTGGGAGGGTTCTCTGCCAGGGACTGGTCAGATGAGCCCCAGGGACTTATGGCAACTCTCAGTTGGAGTACCTCAGCCTCTGGAATTCCTGAGCGACTCTAGACTGACTTCCTGTTTTTCTGACCAAAGTCAATTCTTCGAACTCCCTACTCTTTGGATCCCCATGGAAGCTCACAAGGCCACTCCCTCACTCTCTGTGTGTGCACCTGCAACGCTGAGAGTTGAGAGTCGTTTTTTGCCCAGTACCCAGAATCGCTCCTATCAGAGCTTCAGACACCTGGCGAGATCTGGCACGCACTTATTGGACTATAACCTAGTATACAGGTTTTGTGAATCTAACAAACACACCGCCAATCTCTTCTGTAGCCTTTGTCCATTCGATTAAAGTAGCACAGCCAAATTATCCTTTTCAGATTACTTTAAATGTGAAGGACCCAAATCCAAATTCACATATCACTAGCAGTGAAAAGCAGATTCTCCAGAACCTCTGATAAATGAAATATTTAGTCAGACTCTTTTACAAATATACAAAAGTCTTATTATTAAAATATATCTTAAAGGTGTTATGATGCCAATAGTTCTACAAATTATGGCAAATTTGATTAAACAAAAATTATTTTCAAGTATAAAGGATTGTGCTTGGGGGAGTACTCACAGATCAAGGAGGTAAAGGCAAGGTAAGACTTTTTTAATGTTTTCTTAATCTAAATCATCATCACTACTAAAAGAAGGTGTAGTAAGGAGAATCACGAATGGACTCCCAAGGCTATCCCATGTCCTAAGCCCCAGAACCTCCGAATATGTCATGTGACATTGCAAAAGGCAATTAACACAGCAGATGGAATTCAGGTTGCTCATCAGCGGACCTTCAAAAAGGGAGAGTGTCCTGTATTAACCAGGTGGGCTCAATGTGTTCACACATCTCCATAAAAGTGGAAGAGAAAGCAGAAAAGGTAGAAACAGGGTGAGAACAGTGCAAAAAAGTTTCAGCATGAGTCCCTGGCTTTAAGATAGAAGAAGGAAGCCATTAGCCAAAGAATGCCGAAAGCTTCTGGAAGCTGAAAAAGAAAAGGAAACAAGAGTCTCCCCTAGACTTGAGCAGGAACACAGCTTTGATTTTGCCCAGTGAGATGCATTTCAGATTTCTGACCTCCAGAACTATAAGATAATAAATTTGGGTTGTTTTAAGCCGCTGAGTTTGTGGTAATTTGTTACAGCAGCAACAGGAAGCTAATACAGAAATTGTGACCGTTTCCGTGTGTCTGTGTGTATGTCTACGTATGTTCTCCATAAAACACAGACATTTATTTAAAAATGTAAAAATGCGTCCCCTCATGGTTTCAGGAAAACGACATCAAGTAAAATGGAGGTGACATAATTCTCTCAGGACTGCGAAGCATCAGAAGCATTTTCATGTTAATAAGGATCTCTAGCAGCATACACTGGGACAGGATTGCCCAGAGTGAGTGAGAGGAGATGCTGACACAGGACACACATGACCGCGGAGTGTTAGTCGTTCTCCAAACAACTGTCCTTGGGCCATCAGGAGCCGCCAGAGCCTCCTGCAGAGGGGACATCACCACTGCAGGGCCCCCTGGGCCCCCTCTGCAGTAGCAGTTTCCAGGGCAAGTCCTCAGGGGCTCCGGGGGCCAGGTTTTCAACAGAGGAAGAGAAAGGGCATGAGCCTATGAGCAGATGCCCAACCAATAACAGGCCAGAACAAAGAGGATTCAAAATGGTGAGCAAGGAGGATGACACTGTCCCCTCACCAAAACAGCCACAGCAGGTCATCAATTCACTTGTGGGTTGTACACAGAGAGTGTAATCCCTCTCTCTCCCCTGACATCAGTTGGGCCCATGCTGATGTGATTCCAAATCAGCTGAAAGTTGCCCCATTAGAGAGTCTCAGGCTGGAAAGACCCTCATGGTCATCTAACAAAACCACACCTCCAAGGCCCAGAATTCCTGCTATGGAACCCTCACTGCCATAAAGGCAATCCATTCTACCTTGGAAAAGTCCTGGCTTTGGACTCGGAGATGATAAAGCCCAGTGCAGTCATCCCACAGACAGAAGCTGGGAATGGTGAAGTGGTGGCTTTTCTAAGGTCACACACTCAGGGAAGGCCGGACTTAGAAGTCGAATCTGTGTCTTCCAACTTCAGATCCAGTGGATTTTATACTACATCATGCAGCCTCCCACAAACAGGCAAAATGTACTCCCAGGGCAAATCCGTAGAGAGAGAGAGAGAGAGAGAACACAGCCTACGAGTCTACATATCATGGAAACACCAGGCTACCCGGGTGTAGAGCAGGTAACCGAGGGCTGACCATCTGTGTCCGAGTGGGCTATACCCACCTCAGCCACCAGTCCACTCACACTTCTAGAGACTAACCCATCATTTGGGGGGCAGTAAGCCAAGAAGGCTGGGCCCTACAGTGTAGTGAAAGCCATATCTGCTGGGTCACAAGTCTGGGCCTTCCCAGACGGGAAGGACAAACGCACCACTGGATTCCAGAAAGCCAGGCCTGCTGCCCAGTAGCCACCAAGCAATTTCACAGACTTGCAACTGCCTTTGCCTCTCCTCCTCACCTTGATCTGTCACATCTGAGCTCCTAGATCTCAATACTCATTCATTGCTTCATTCGGCACTCATTTCTTTACAGGGATCTGCTGAGTGTCTACTGCGTGCCAGGCCCTGCCTCCTGAACTGGAGATATAATTAAAGAGGCAAACACTTGGAGAGGGAGGACACCAAGGGTTTAGGAAGCACGGACTACACAGTGGCCCCATCTGCCTAGGGCACAGTGGAGGTCAGAGAGGCTTTATGAGACAGTCCCAGGTAAAGCTCTCAGTCATACCAGTCCTCTCTGTCCCGGCGATGTCACCCCTCCAAAGAACTGCAAACCATGCAAACTCCATGAGAAACAGAATCGTGGTGCCAATGAATCCATCGACAAACAAATTCCTGCTCAGCACCTGTGTGTCTGCATCTTATCCTAAGTGTGCTGTGGCTTACGAGAACAATGTAAGTCAAGACCTCTGCTTTGATAAATTCCCAGAGTTACTTAAGTGATAAAATGTATCCATAACATTACATGTAATTGAAATCCATGCTGATTTGAAAGGAGCGTGAAAAATAGAAAAAGTGAGATGTGACAGAATCTATATTACCAGTGATAAAATACAGACAATGTGGAATCAGAAAAGAGAAGCATGCAGTGGGTTGATGTCGTCAGGGAAGGTTTCCCAGACGAGATGGCAGCGTACCCCCAACTTAGGGTTATGGCACTCTCAGATCTACAAACCTGGTCTCTCCAACAGGAGTGTCAATGTCGGGCTGTTGGACCACATCTCGTGTTCTTCTGTATAGTTTGTAGGGACGAGGCAAACACAAGGGAGACAATTTATACTCAAGAAGGAGTTGTTCCCAACTCTCTTAAGGAATATGGCGTTTTCTTTGCTGTCCCAAAAGACCAGTAGAGTGATCTGCACCGGGAGGTAAAATGTTCTTTATTCCAAGGCAGCACCAGCCGACAGCTACTAAAACAGGAGCCAAGAAATATGATCTTTCCTCCCAGCCACCGTGTCTGAGGATGGCAGTGTACATTCCTCATACCAAATTCAGCCCAGATATTTTATGGGAAAGAGCCCCACGAAGAACCAACCAGAACATCTTTCTGGAAGCTCTTTGAACCCAAGAGCACAGGTACGGAACACCACATAGCAGTCTGTTCTCTGTGGACCTTGGGTACCCGGGTGAGGCTTCAGCAAGAAAGGAAGGACCATGCTACCTGACAAGTTTTATCCAGAATCTGTTCTACAGGTGTTTGTGATCCTTCTCATTCTCATCCTAGGAAAATGTGGCCACTCCAGTATTTGACCTTCACTGTGCCCATTGCAACCTGTCATGGCACTCCTATCATGGCCATTGTCTGTCTTCTTTCAGATATCTGGCACTGGTTTCTGCAATGTCAGTTCAGTTGAACTTTTATTTGCTAAAATGTATTGTGTGATGGCAAGCAAGGTTAATCTTATTAAACAATGGAATCAAAGAATTTAGATATATAAAGGAAAGTTAATAGATTTAATAGAGGTTCTGACCTCTAACCTCAGGCAGTTAATAGAGCCTTAATTGTAAGGAAGAAGCGAGTGAGCTAGGAAATAACATGACTTGCCCGAGGCTGAGCTGCTAGCAGGTGGAAGAGGAGAAACTAAAAGTCAGGTCTCCCACCTCTTCTCTACATCCTTGCTATGCATCAATGCTCCGTTCAGATTTGCCTGCTCCCTATTACCAAGTGGTCCATAATTCCATATTAAAAGAGATCATCTTTCAGAAATAGGTTAAACTGTATGTTATCTCTAAATGAAAACTTACATTCAACAAACCCAGATTGTGCTACTACAACAAGTATTATTCTTCTGGCTCCTTGGTTCAAGGCTGGGTAAAGAGTTTGATGCTATTAAATATGGAGCAGTAAAAACACTTTCAAAGCTCTTCAAATCTATCCCCCTGCTGCTAAGAAACCATCCACCTGAACCCATATAAAAGATGGTCATGTCACCTCAGCCCGTGGCCTGAAACAGCTGCTCGAAATCAGTTACCAACATGCAATTCCAGTCCCACCAGGACCGCTGCTGGGCTTTGGCATTGATGATTTCACTAGAAGGCCACTCTGCCCAACCTGGTTCTCTGCAACCTGTCCCACCACCTTCCAGGCAGCTGCTGAAATCATTTTTTCTTCTAGTGGAACATCTGTGTATCTGACAGATGTCACCGTTTGGGTCATACTCTTGAATTTCAACATTTCGTTTTCCAATTAATTAAATTCTTCATTTTCTATGAAGGGAGGATATTCTCCTAGGGAAGCAGTAGAACGCCTGAGGAGAGCACTGTTGAATCCAGTTCCCCAGTAAGTCAGATCACCTTAATGTCCAAATTCAACTGTGATCTCTCTTCAGTGCTCACAACCACAGGTGAATCTTCAAGCACATTTTCAACAGGATTTAGGAATGTTTACTAAATCCTTTGCTCTTATACCAAATTACCTTCCTCTGGTGCTCTTCTCTAACGAATATTAGAGAAATTTAGCTTTGGTTCTCCAACTCTACAATGTTTTACTAGAGAAGGTCTCTATATGGGATTTCTATGTAGATTTACAGGCAACCTCATCTCCTCTCACTTAATGGACAGCAAAATTTCTCTGGAGAGCAGATAGAGAATAGAATATATTTCTATTCTATATCTGGCCACCTGGGTGGCTCAGTCAGTTAAGCTGTTTCATTTTTGGCTCAAGTCATCCGATCATGCGCCACATCAGGCCCTGAGCTCAGCAAGGAGTCTGCTTGACATTCTTTCCCTCTCCCTATTCCCCCCCCAACTCATGCATGCACTGTCTAAATAAATAAAGAAATAAACAGAGTCGCTAAAAATAAAAAAGAATGTATTTCTATATTGTCCAGACATTAATCATATAAAGTCAATTAGTATTTATTGAGTACTTGCTCTGTGCCAGGTGTTATGCTAAGAGCTGTGGGGGAACGCCAATAAATTAAATTCTTTATCCCTAAAAGAGTTCTCCAGTCTAAATGGGAAAAAACATAAAAAGCAAACAAATAAATAAAATTTAAATAGTCCGAAAGAAGAAATGGGACAATGGGGACACATTTGCTACAAAGTAACTGGTGATAGAAGTTCAGTGGAGACAGGAAGGGAGAGGATTTCTCATGGAGAGGTGACTACTGGCTCGATGAGGGACAGGGAGGAAGGCATTTAAGGTCACAGCAATGTGAACAGAAGAAAGGAAGTGGGAAAATGGAAGCCTGGTCAGGCAGGCAACAGGCCACTCAGAAAGTGGTGAGAGATGAGTCTTTAAATAGCAGTTTGGGTGAAATTGGAAGCATCTTTGAATGCCATACTAAGACATTTCACTGTCTTTTTATGTCTCGAGTAAGAGCAATGGCATTTACAAGGGCCTAAGTCGATCCATATACACTCCCAAAGTGTACAAGAGAGCTCCCACGGCAGACAGCCAGTAGGATATACATGGAGTCTCTGGCAAGGCCAGGGAGGCAGCTAAAACGAGCACAGAGTAGGTATTTAATTAACAGTTTATAAATGACACATCGAGAGGCACAAAAGGGGAAAGAAACTCTCAACTCTCTCAAGCAATAAAGCATCATGTCTCTCCCTCACATCGCATTTACAGTTTACAAATTCTTATACTGTTTGTGTCTCATTTTGTTCTGTTAACTCCTTCTAGAAATGATCTCAACTTAGTGTGCTAGGAAGCTCCCTGGACTAGGCCTCAAGAGGCCCTGCGATTTTTGGTCCCGGCTTCTGTCCCCGTTTGCCGCTCTCTGGGATCTGCCTCCAACATCACTCGCTCCTGCCTCCAGCTCCAGGGAGGCCTCGGGTTGTGGTGGGGGTGAGGGAACTCTCTGACCCAGCTGGTCCTGCGGTGGATGCCTTGAGGGCCTCTCGGCCACACAGCTGTGGATTCACAAAGCAGTCATAGGCCAATCAATTTCCTCAACTACACATGAAGTTGGCAGCGAGGTCAGAAGGACGAGAAGTGGAGAACAGTCATTCCCCGGTGGACAGGGGGCAGGGGCTATCCCAGCCACTCCACCCAGAAGCCGATTAATCTTTAAAATTTCCAAGGACACCATATAATTCAAAGGCCACAGTCCTGTTGATGAAGTGCTGAAAGAGGGTTTTGTTTTCCACAAAAAGGGAAATTGAGGTTTTTGCGGTGAAAGAGAAGGATGTAGAATCAGCCACGTAATGGTTTATTCACGGCCTGACCCCTCCCCAAACCCACAGAGATATTGGAACCGAGACTCATCTCTCTCATGAGTCATGCCGACTTGCATGGGCCTGGTGGACTTAGGAAAGAAAACGCCAGTCTGCCCAGTGTGCGCAAGCATTTGGGGACAACGATGGGATTCAGAGATGGACAGATACAGTTCCTTGACTTTAATGTGGAGAGACAGGCCGGAAGACAGGACTGTCCTGTCTAATAGAGCAGGCAGGTCTGCTCGCAGAGGGCTGGAGAGTGGCTATCACATTTGGGGCTTGTTATGTGAGCCCGTCGCAGCTGACTTTTCCACTGACATCCCCAACTTCCAAATTAATTATTTACTGACCCGAGTTTCAGCTTGGCTATGTCAGACGGAAATAGCAGGAGTGTTGTGTAGCTCCTGGGGGCTGGCATCGAAATAGTGAGAGAGGATGCTGGTCAGCCCACATGCCCCTCTCTGGGTGAGAGGGAAGCCACCATGAGTCCGAAGGATCTCTGCGATCCCCACATCTTTTCTCCTCATCTCGGTCTCGAAATAGAAAAAGAGGGATGTGCTGAGCCTAGGACCTCCCCTGGGAGTTGTTTTCCTAATTAAATATTTTCCTGGCCTAAAATCAGAATCCTGGGGGTGGGGGAAGGCAGGGGAATGGATTCTCTGGTTCTGGTTTGTCAGGATTTGAAATCATAGGTGAAAGGGTTCAGAGCCACTGTAGGGCTGGGGCAGGAGGGGGCTCGGCCATCACTGCGAGCTCTGTTTGCGCTCTGTTTGCAGGCAGAAGGACAGGTGTTAAGTTACATGCTCGGGGAATGCGAGCGCCAGGGAGGGACCCGGTGGGTACCAGCCAAAGGAGTCAGGTCAATACCTCCTTCTGTCCCGGCTCTTCCTGGAGACCGAAAAAACAAACCATCCCTTGGCTTCAGGTTCCTGAAAAGACCTGAACTGTTCCTGTTTACTGTTCTGAAAGGCTGCACAGCACTTCTTTTTAAAGTAATTTATTTCATTGAATTAAAGACCGCAGAAAAGCAGCAGTATATGCTGGGAGGGCTAAATAGGGCATGTTTGCAGAGCCCTTGTCCTCAGCACTGAGGGTCTAAATAAATGCAACATATAATACAGTTGCTCCTGTCAAAAGCGCAAGGTTGAGAAATAGCACTCTATGCATTTTGACAAACATCTTTACTTATTTATCCTTTGGGACACAGGCTTTGGGTTTCCTCCTCCGCTGGATGCCTGCTCCGCACACCAAGTTCCCGAAGCTCGGGGTTTGTGATTGTATACGCGGAAGACGGCGGGGGCCGGGGGGCAGGCGGCCTCTGCAGTCAAGTGCAGCACGTTAGAGAAAACAGAAATCTTCGAGGAGCAGTAGGATAAACTCCTGGAATATCGTATTTAGATAGAAATTTCAACCAATTCAAGCCTCACAATGAGGATATGTGATCATCTACTTGAGTGGTAATTAAGTTTTTTAGGTCAGCCTTGATTGTAAATTCTTCCTGCAGAGTCCAACCCAGTCATCTACGGGCATGGGCACGTCATGCATCAAATAGGTGTAGACAGCCCCGACACAAAACCTGAGAACCCACACCGCACACAGACACACACACGCCCGCACACACACACACACCGGTATTTAACAATGAAGAGTCCAGCCCGGCATTGTGGGAACTCCGACTCCTTATCAGGGCAAGCAATCAGAATGACTGTGAGGATTCCTATAGACAGTCTACACCCAACAGACATGGAACGTGTTATTTCATATTGGCTACACACGGACCTAGTAGTGAGTAACGGCAGCCCCATTTGATGGATAAAGAAGATGAGTTTGGAAGATCATGTGTTGATGAAGTGGCAGAAATAGGAATGGACCAAAGTCTGGGTGATTAGTCAGCCATTTAGCCCTCTGTCCAGTTTACAGAGATTATCAGGATTTGTGTGCACCTGGTGTGTGTGTGTATGAGAGAGGGAGAGAGGGAGAGAAGACTATCCCCTAACTGCTACAATCAGTCTCACCCGGTTCAATCCAGGGTCTTGGTCTAGTAAACTATAAAATCAATATAGCCAGGATTTTTATTCACAAGTCGAAGTTATTCTAGGGTTGGTTAGATGAAGAGGAAGCAAGAACTAGAATGCACGTCTCTTGTTCCCTAATTCAGGGCTCTTTAAACTACTGGACAAACGCCTTCCCAGCTCAGATTCCTGACAATCTTATAAACTGTACTGTAGACACTTGTCACCTGTCAGGAGCACATCGTTTAAACAAGTGGTGCCTTTCCCTCCTGTGACCATGTAGAAAAAGGAGGGCGTTTATAGAGTCTGATCATCTGGACTGGCCTTGGTGCCATGCTGGACAGACAGAATGTGGCTGAAGTGATATCTGGAAATGCTGAGGCTGGGACAGAAGCTGTGTAGTCCTCATGTGATTCTTTTGGAAGAATGTCATGGAAGAAATCCAACTGCCCTGAGAATGCTGTGCAGCAAAGAAACTCAAGTCAGCCATACTGAAAGGCTGCATGCAGAGAGAGCTACCCAGGCAGCTTCAGCTTTTCTAACTACCCCAGCCCAGACCCCAGACATGCCTGGCAGACACAGCATGAAAAAGAGCAAAGCGACTCCCCTCACGCCCCAGCACTTAGGGCCAAGGGCCTAGTCACATATCTGGCAAATTCATGCTATCCTAGCCACTCCGACTGAGTTCCCGGTCCTCAAGGAGCAGAGATGAGCCATCGCTAGTGTGCTCGTCCACAAACTGGACAGCATGATGACACGGCTATAGTTTTAATGCCACTAAGTTTGGGGTAGTTTGTTACACGGCGGTAGGTAATTAGAACAATGTCTGCCTCCTCTCTAAAGGGCTGCCGGCATGATCCAGTCATCCAACTCCTCTGTCTGTCACCCTCACCCACAGCTTTTTTCACTGTTCCCCTTGATATACCCCTCTTGGACCACTGGAAAATGCCGAAATTAAGAAAGATCTGTTGCAGGACTAAGAAAAGTACAAGCAGGTAGCAGACATCAAAATGCCTCCCCCCTCAGTAGGTGGAAGTGATAACGAGAGAGCCTCTTGGATGGAAAGACCAAGCAACACAAGTTGTGAGCACATGGAAGGTTCCTGAAGGAATCTGGACAAAGGCATACAGTCAAGGAGATGACTGGAGAAAAGGAAAGCCTTAAGTCTGAGAGGCATGAGCTGGGCTCCCCACTGCCTCCCTCCCCAGACCACACGTACCACCCCATGCATCTCTGCATCAAAGCTCATGCCACGTTCCCTGATCCTTCTGGGCTCCAACCTTTAGGACAGAGTTCGATCTTGCATCCCCACAGACTCCGGCAAACTCCAATCTCTCCCCTCTCTGATAGCCTATTGATTGGCAGCTTAGCAAGTTTTTTCTCTTACTTTCACATGTTTGTTTTATCCCTACAACTAGAATAAAAATTATTTGAGGGCAGAACTTGTACTATGTAATTTTCCTTCGTATTCCATATCGTCAGGCCCAGACCACAATGAAACGAGTCCTACTCAATATGTGTTCAGGGACAGAAATTCAGTACTACCCACACACGAGGGCAGACTGACCCGGCTTCTCTACTCCAGGTATCTCCAGGATGTATTTTCAAGAAGTGGACACACATTGGCGCAAGGCCACACTTCACAGGCCAGCTTCTGGGATGACTGCTCTACAATGTATTTTCTGCACCCCCTTCTTCACTGGCTTCTGATCCTACCACAGTTCCACTCAAAATACTCTCCCAAAAGTCACAGTGACCAGTCTTGCCAAAGACTGTAAACCACACAGTCCTGCAGACTTCTTGGGGTTTCTCCTGCTCCAGCCAGATTGGCCTTTGAAAACATTTTTATTTTTTCCCTACACTTACCATTTAAATGCCTGTGATCCCCCAAGGCTCTCTCCACAGTCCTCAGACACTACATGTTACACCAGGCAAACTGAGCCACACCCATGCTCTCAGTTATCAACAGATGCCAAGCCCACAACATTCTGCAGAACTCAGATGTTTTCAGCGGCCTATCAGGCTCACTACATGAGTGTCCCGTGGGCCCTTGAAACAATAGGAATCACACTGAATCGCCTCAGCATCCTTTCTCTAAGCCTGCCCTTCTTTGTGAATGGCGGTATCCATTTACCTAGGGGATAACTTAAATTCCACCTTCTCATTCAACAACCAAATCCCATTAGCCACTGGGTCCTGGAGATCCTACCTGCTTAATGCCTTTTGAATCAATTTGCTTCTGATGATGCCTCCTGTCACCAGTGTGTTTCAGGTTTTTATCACTTCTCACCTAGATTATGTCAAAGACCTCCAACTGGCCTCCTTTCCTCCAGCCTCTCTCCCCTGTGATCTGCTGTCCATATGGCTCCCCATGTGACCTTTCCAGAACATAATTCTGTCCATGCCATTCCTGTGTCTAAAATAGACCCAAGTTTTTGAGATAATGTCCAGTCCCTTCATACACCAAGCCCAACGAACAGTGATTCAGAGTGAACTTTAGAGCCAGCCTTCATGGGTTCAAATCCAAACTCCGCCTCTTTCTGGCTCAGTGACAGAAATGGCTTCATGTTTCTGCACCTCAGTTCCCTCCTCTGTAAGGTGGGGATAATAATGGTAGCTATCTCCTAATGTTTTATGGGGATTGCATGATATATACATGTGAAGGGTTTAGAATTCTCTCTGGGGCAGAGCAAAGGTCCAATAAATACCAGTTAGTTCTTATCTGCATTCTTCCCTTGGCTTGCCCTCACGTGTGCTCCCAACACACTCTTTGCATCATTAATTTGAGCAGAAAGAACTACTTGTGCTTCCTATAATCCAATTAATCTGTTTCTTCACCACCCATTCCTCTACACAGGCTATCCCTTTTTTCTGGAATGACCGTTCTCCTTACTCCAACTGACTCCTCTCGCCCCTGAAAACTTTCAAGGGTTACTTCACGTCCATCCCTGAAGCTTTCTTTCCCCGACCCCAATGTGATTGAGAGGAGTATCCTTTCTGTTCACTGCATTTAATACACTATTTTGTACTTTCCACTTTGTTTGCCTATCTCACTCAAGTTTGTGTGATTCTTCGTGGAAGACGACGTGTCTTATTTGATCTTATATTCTTAACATGGAGTGCAGTGACTACCTCAGAATCCAAACTCATCAAATGTTAGTGGAACAAATAAATGATCACTCTGGGACATTAATAACGGGTACCCAGATGTACCTTAAATTGGATTACTTGCACTTGAAGCAAAACAGCAGCTTTTTGCCCCAAACATGCATGCCTTCTGTGATTTTTAATAGGTTGTAAGTAAATGTAGTAGAGAAATGTGATGATACCCAGGGAGATGGCCAGTTCGGAGAACCACCAGTTTCTAATAGTGCGCGGTCACGAAGCAGCATGAGGGCTTCTGCTCCCTTCATCCTGTCTGCCCTGCTATCCAGAACAAATCAGCCAGTACAACACAGGAATTTGAATAAAGTAGCCAACCTGTGTTAAAGTGATCACAATCGAGAAGAAGTGCATTATTCAGTCTCTCAGAATTAGAATATTTCTAAGCAATGAGTCTTAAGTGAGAGAAGTTTTTGCTTTTCTTCCTGAGAGATGCTTCATTAATTCTTTTTTTTTTTTTTAAGATTTTATTTATTTATTTGACAGAGAGAGAAAGATCACAAGTAGGCAGAGAGGGGGGAAGCAGGCTCCCCGCTGAGCAGAGAGCCCGACGCGGGGCTCGATCCTAGGACCCCGAGATCATGACCTGAGCTTAAGGCAGAGGCTTTAACCCACTGAGCCACCCAGGTGCCCCCCCTTCATTAATTCTTTAGAGTGAACCTAATAAGTGACAGCAGAACAAACATGGGGATGCATGAATGGTACTTCTAAGGACTTCCCCTCAAATCAAGTCTCTTTTTTACAATATGATCTGGATTTTAGTTTGGGATCTCAGAAAACTGTCACCAACTCTCTAGCACAGCTTCTGTGTTTTAGGGTTAGACAGCACTAAAAGTAGGGTTACAGAGAAGACTACTTTGACCCAATAAGGGAAGCAGCATTGAAGCCCAGAACTATCCAACAATGGAAAGGCCACTCACAAAACACAGATGAGGCTGGCTAAGTGTCTGTTGGGAATATTGGCATGGGTCCCCTTCACATCTCATTTTATGAAAGTGGTTGAGATTTCACATTGAAGGTGTTTTGAGAGCTTGGTAAAGATACAATAGGGGTTGCTTAAGTGATTCCTGTTCTTGTTGAGGTTAGAGGGAACATTCTGGATACCTCAGATCACACAGTTGGAAACCTCCAACAGTGGCTCATACAAAGAGAGAGACTGCCTACTTCCCACTCTCCTGGACTGAAAGGTAATGCTGGCCATTCAGCACAGGCTGTATCAAGAACAGTAGGCTGAGAATCTCATCAGAAAGCATCTTCAGGAGCCACACAAGATATTTGGCAACAATATCTTGCTAAAAAGGATGTGAAGGTCTTGAAAACAGAAACCTCCACAAATACCATTTATCATAATCTCTTACCCCAAAGCAGGTGACAGGAATAAGGACACTGACAGTAAAACCAGAAAATATGGTTTTGTTTGGGTATCAAAACATGCACAGACAAACATACACATTCCTACGTACATCCCTACCAAATATTTGGGTCAAATATATATAACTCCTCCTGAGAACAAGAACACTGAGCTACCCAAACATTGTAACTAAATAGGCTTCATTCTAGTTACCCAAGTGAATGTTCTGGAAAAGGACCTCAAAAAGAAGGATCTGGAAAGTGAGACTGAAGCTTGTTTAAGAGCGTTAACAAAATAGGGGCGCCTGGGTGGCTCAGTGGGTTAAAGCCTCTGCCTTCGGTTCAGGTCATGATCTCAGGGTCCTGGGATCCAGCCCCGCATCGGGCTCTCTGCTCAGCAGGGAGCCTGCTTCCCCCCCCCCCCCCCGCTCTCTGCCTGCCTCTCTGCCTACTTGTGATCTGTCTCTCTCTGTCGAGTAGATAAATAAAATATTTTTAAAAAAAAAGTGTTAATAAAATAAAATAAAAGCAGTGAACATATTCTCTTCCTGCATTTGGATAACTCTTTAAACTTCCCAAGATCCTTGGATGGCCATCATCTCCACAGTCTTCCCTCCTCGCCACGAAGACCCACAGCAAAGAGATTTATCTCCCCGTGGACCCCAGAACGTGAAAGGAGCAACCGGAGTGGGAATGTAGCCGATACAGAACTTAGCCAGGTTCTTTCATCCCAGACTCTTCTCCACGTACTAGTCTAAAAACAAATTATGCAGCAGAGCACACAGTTGTGTGGCTTAAGGCATTTGTTAAAACAGGGCCTTCATGAAGTCTTTGTGTACCTTACAAATTTAATAAACTTCAAGTACACGCCATTTGGACTCAAACACTTAATGAAATTTAAAAGCTATATTATTACCGTGTATGACCTCCAAACTGCAAATGGAAGGTCTTATATAACTTCATGATTAAGGATACAAATATTAAAATCAGAATGACCTGACTTTGAGTACTCTCTTATACACCTGCTATAAGTAGCTTCTCATGTATATTATGTATTATATATATAATACATATATATAATATAATATATAATATAATATAATATATATATATATATATATATTCCCTTTTGGCAAGCTAACTGAGCACCTGGGGCTGCAATTTATTCCTCAGCAAAATAAGAATCATAAGACATACCTCTTAAGGTTGTTGTACACATTTGTATGTAAAGGGCTTAAGCTTGGAGCCTAATATACAAAATGTCAGAGATAGCAATTATTACTAGATTATTCACAACCTCTTTCAATGATTTCCAACTTCAAGCCCTGCAACAAAGCAAAGTTTCTACCTTCTTTGTGAGGGAAGGGGGAAAGTAATATGTACCTAGGACTACTGGAACTAAAATCCAGAAGCCTAGAATGCCTCTTATAAATTATTTGTAACTATTCATATGAGTTAGTTGTTAAAGTTTGAAACTTACATTAAGAATTTCATTTAGTTTCAAGAATGGGCCCTGAATTGGCAGGGGGCAGGGAAGACACCCCTCTGAACTTATCAGCCAAAGGACTTCAGAGTGGAAGAACTACTCAAGGTTCCATGAAGGGACCCAGTTCTGAGTTCCTCCAGGCTACCTGACAGCCAGGAGAAGCCCATCCCCTCTGAGGTTTTGGCCTCCTTCCCCTCGCTGCCATCACCCCTCACTAACCATAGATTTCTAAGTAAAAAAGGAAATTGCCTAAAATTGAAACTGCTTTGGTCTATTATTGGCTTTGGTGGCTGTGGGAAGAAAATGGAGGGGGGTAGGGGTGAGAGATGTTGATGAAAATAATCTGAGTCATCACTTCCTGGAAGAGGCGGTAGTGTATACCCAGAGCTGGCTGGGGAGTCAGGGGGCTGGGGTAGGGTCCCCGCTCTGCCACGATCTCGCAAGTCACCATGGGGGCGTCACTTAACTTCTGTGGGCTCCCTTCTGTAAAGGGACCCTCCTGGCCTTCCCAGCCCTGAGCTCTTGCAATTCATAAATACCCGAGTGAAGAGACCGCCGGGGCTTCCTACCACCAGCGGGGAAACTTAAACACACTTGTGCTCCCGAACACCGCAGCCATTTCTTACAAGAAAGAGCAGGCAGGACGTAGAAGGAGGAGGAGCAGCGGGCTCTGGTTGAGTCAAGAAACAACTGCTTTACATGCTAACCCGTCGCCCGCACCCCGACTCCCCATCCACACGCACTGCTCCCCCGATCCTTGGACAGTGCAGAGCAACCCCACTGAGCACCAATTACTTTATATCGTCTCTTAGATGCAGGATCAAATAAACTTATTCACTCAAGTGTGCACAGACCCAGAGGATATAAGATGTAGGTTTTAAGGAGAGAACAGTAACAGCATCAAGTCAAGGTCACAGATTGTGCTGGAATTGTGTGCGTCTGTCCATCCCCGCCTAGCCTTGAAAGGGAGGACTGGCCTCTGTCTCATCCATCTGACGCTAACTCCTAGGGGCAGCCGCTAGCCCCTCCAGCAGAAGGAGGGCCTCGGGGACCATGTGCTGAATGTGTGGGTGAAGAAATGAAGGCTGAGCCGGCCCATGAGGAGCCAAGGAAGGATGGCCCGTTTGCACAACGCCTTGAACTCTGTAGTCCCGTTGATCTCCCGCAGTAATTGGTAATATTCTCTCTCCTTCATATTCTCTCTCTCCATCTCCAGCCCCCACCCCCACTCATTATGCAGTCTGAGGGAATACCACTCAAAATATTTTCTCAATTAGAGGAGAAAATAGGAATTTGCCACTTGTCTGCCTCTATTCTGTTGCCTGTCAGCCTTCAGCAAATATTTCAATCCCGGGTCTTCGCCTGCTGCTAACCTTTCTCCTTTAACCTTTGGCTCTGCCCTCTTCAAACCCTGCAGGCTTTACCTTCTCATCTTTCCAGCTCCACAGTCCATTCCAGAGCTGACTTCTCTGGCCACTATGTTTAACCAAGGGGAGATATGGCGACATCCCTAAAGCAATTCCAGTCAGAGGAAGGCTGCTGGGATTTGCTTGCAGATTAAGAGATGATTCAAAAACTGTGCCCGTCACAGTGGACAGGATACTTCCTATAACCGGGCCCCTATTCTCACTGGCCTCTCTACCTTCTGAAGCTTCCTTCTATTCTAGCTCCCCACCCCCACATCCCAACTACCACAACTGGGCACATCATTGAGGTTCGAGGCCATTGTTGACTATCCGATGCACACATGGGATGGGAATCATGTCCACCAGTGCAGTGAAAATGTAGAGCTCCTGGTTGACTTTTCATCTTCAGCCACATCACATGACTGCTCCCTTCCAAACCCCCAGCCCTGTCCCCCATCACCACAGCCTCCCTGGTTCCAGGTGATCCCTGATCCTGCTCACATCCCACACCGGGACCACTAGCATGCATCACCTCCCCACCCTTGCCTGTGTCCCCCAGTATGTGAGCGGTGCTATTTCTGTGTGTTTCTGCCAGGTTTTGAGGAAGGGAGGGAATATTTAAGGACCTTTTCTTTCGCAATGGCGAGTTTGCTGTCTGATAGCACTCCTTCCCATGTAATTAATTGTGCTGTCTCCTGGCTCGTTAGTAACGAGACCCCCAGGTCCCAGCCAGTATAATGCAGGGTAAATCATGTTTAAGTAACCGCAATAACTAGTGGGTCAGTTTTATCTTTTGTCTTGGCTGTGGCCATTATTTAGCGGGGTTCTCAAAGTGCCCGTCAGTGAGGCTTTCATGTCAGGCCAGTATTGAAAGACAAATGTTTTCTCCCCACCCCACTCCCACTGCCAGGCCCTCTTCTCTGAATGCTGCGAGCACATGGAAGCTGGGACATAAAAGACTCCTTTATCTGATTCTCCTGGGCGAAGCCATGGTGGGTTCAGGAGGGTTCAAGAGAAGGGCCAAGCTGTCGTAAGATGGGCCGAGCAAACAGGCAGGGCAGAATCGCACACAGTGGCAATAAGTGGCAACGGCAATCAAGTGTCCTGTCTCATTTTTAGCACCCAGCATTGGGATGACTAAAAAGAATGGTCTTTTTTCCAGACTGTCACTGATTGGCCATATGATCTTGGACAAATCGTGAAACATCCCTGGTCTGGGCTGTTTCCTCATCTGTGAAGGGAAGAGGGCTCTGATGGGCTTTAAGGTTTCCTTCATCTTTACTCTTCTTTGTGTGTAGCCATCAAGGTGTGGGAGGCATGGGACCCGCTCAGATAGACAGCTATGAAGAATGCCACCCAAAACACAGAAGTACAAAAAGAGGTCCTCGCAGAGATGAAAGCACCAACTTTCTTTATTGTCAGAGTTTGCTTAGGATAAAGGAAAGTGAGAGAAGAGAAGAAGAAGGAAACAGCACGATACCTTTTCTTCAAAGGAGACAGTAAGGTGCAGAGTGGCCAAGTAAGCCGCCATCTCAATGAAGAGAATAAATTACCATTGTAGCTAGAAACAAATGCTGAAGAACTCCGACTCTTATCTCAGATTCTTATCCTTTTATACCATCCTTCGCCTAGGACAGCTTAAGGATAAGCAGAAAGAGCGTTTTTGTTTGATTTTTTCAGATTTGCATTTGCCCATTTCTTTGGCCAGCCTGGACATCTCACAGGTCTGGCATGGAACCCTGCTGACCACATACCCTCCACAATCATCTGTCTTACACAGGCCCTTAGATGCAAAGCCTTCAGTGGCCACTGGATCCCAATGACCAATCCCTTCTCACGACCTCCAGAACAGGGCTCACGCCATCCACAGAGCCTGTGCTGCTCACCGTGGAAACTCCCTGAAGACAGGGGTGATCAAAGTCATGCAGCCCTTAGACCCCTACGACATCTGGAATACCACTCGTGTACAGGAGGTCCACCGTAAACACATCTAGAATGAAAGGAGGTTAAACAGCAGCACAACTTGCTCGCACTGGTGGCACAGACCACCCTAAGACATCTCTCTTAGCTTACAACCAGGATGGTAAGCTGCCCTAAACAGGTTCTGCTTCTTGTAGAACACCCACCACCAATTAAGAACTTAGAAATTGGGGCAAGGATGGGAGAGGAATCAGGACAACAAGGGATTCAGGGGAGGACTGAGGGATGGAAGCACACCAAGGCAGCTGGAGAGGTTGAGTAGAAATATTTAAAAATAATATAAACAGGATCCCCCAAGACTCCTTCCTCTCTTTCTAAGCCCAGAGCTCAAAGCCAGCCCCCCAGACATTTATTTCAACAGCATACCAACAGTGGGTTCTTTTCAGCACACACATACATGTCCACACAGATGCCCCCTCATATACACATGTCCAGACACCCTCCAGTTGGCAAACAAACGACAGTATGCAAATTATCAGAAGCCACAAAGATTCGCTTCGGTGGGGAGCCCGAACAAACAAGGAACAATTTTGCAAGTGGCCACAGATGGCTTAGCTTCTCTGCTTACAATGGACACTAACAAGATTTGCCATAACTAATTCATTCTTTCACACCATTGCCCTGTTCCCCCATCTTCCGAGGGTGGGGGAAATTCCCCCATCACAGCCATATGCATTTTTGTTCCTTTCTAACACAGAAAAAGTGCAATTTGTTCCTCCACACTGTGTATGGGTGGGTTGCATGTAAAGTGGTTAAAAAAGGTCTGAGGAGAGATGATGGTGGAGGCAAACATATGCTGGCTTTTCTCCCCCATTTCCCTGAAAGCTTTGTGGAAAAGAAGAGATTTACTGAGCCCTGTGCCAAGCTGGGGAACTCAGTGGTAGCAGAGGAACTGAGTGGCAAAGCAGAGCAGAAAACAGAACAGACCAGAAACAGTGAACCTTCCGGATGAAATCCAAACTCCTCACACCATGAGCAATGACCCTGACATACAGGACACCCACCTTGAGTTTGTGAGGACAAGAAGATCAAGTTGATGAACACCTTCCTTTCGGCATTCTGTGCTCGGCATTGTTTGTGGAAACCAAATCCCAGGTCAAGAAGACTGGATTTGGAACCTGTGCGCATGCGTTAAGCTCTTCTTCTCGCAAGGCATGTTCCAATCAACTTTTGCTAAGTGTCAGTAAGACACTTACAAATTCTTTAGAAAACCAATCAATGAATTTGTAAGAAAATGACTGAGCTTTCTCTAAGTCCCAGGAATCAAAATGTTAGAGGCGGCCCCTTTACACCTGCCTGATGGCTCTCTGGGCCTCTTCAGTGTAATAGCAAACACCAAGGGCCCTTCCTCCCCTCACTGGGTGCTCCAGTCCACCTCTAGCTCTCGTCCATCTCTGGGCTCACTTCCCTCCTGTGCTGGCTGTCGTAGGATTTCCTAAAGAGCTGCCCGCACACTCCACTACGCTCTTCTTCCCAACGCTGGAAGGAGCAAATCTATTCCTTTCTTGTTGCACTCAGGAAAAAAAAGTGAGATCTCCCTAATGTGGCCCTCCATGGCTTCTCTGCATTCCAGACTTTCCAGGTAAACTGCAGACCAGCCAAGCAGCCTGAAGGCACACTCTGAGTACTCTACCCTCCATCAAGGGGGCTCACGCAATGCCCCAGGTTACTCTTCCCTCTTGCCTCGGTCCTGTGCTTTCTTAAGGGCCATCCAAGCCTCCCTTCTTCCTCCATCCTTCCCTGGGCTCCACATATACCTCAGCATCTGGTGGAACATGGGCATCCCCCTTGGACCTCCCCAGCAAGACAAGAAGTGTGGAGGTTTCTCTGGAGGCCAGATATAAGACCATATAAATTGGGAGCAATGGCTCTGCACTCTTTCACTTGTCCAGATGCCCACATGACTCCCCTCCTTTGTTATTCCTGGTCATCTTTCATATTAGGTGTGGCTACATATGTCTACTTTTTTTCAAATAAATATGCATTTGATACTTGCAAGCAGCTATTCCAAAAAAAAAAAAAAAAAAAAAAACCAGCTATGCACATCATTACATGGATGAGATAAAATCACATCTATATATTAATATGTCTCCTAGTTATAGGAGCAAATGCCTAGTTGTATGAATCAGTATTTATATGGGGATTTCTTGAAATATCCGAGTTGAAGAAGACTTTGGGATCTTCTGCTTCATTACCTTCATTTCAAGATGGGACCCCGAGGAACAAGAGGCACACGAGGAAACCCAGGGTTAGGGTGTAGGTCAAGGCTAGAGACTTAATCTCTTACTTCCTGGGTCAGGGCTCTATTACATCGTGTGCAATATCTATCTTCCCAGAAGCTGTACACACGACACACACACATACACACACACACACACACACACACACACACACATGCATATAACACCGAATTCTCTTTAACAGACACCAGACCGCACCACCTTCTTAGACAGAACTCCTCAGAGAACTATGATGGCAGAAGGACATACGTGCCTATAGGTCCCTCGCTGACGTATATAGATTTGACATGGACCCTCGCCTTGTCTATCCTCCCCTCTAGCCTTGCCTCTGGTGCCTTCAGGCTGAAGCCCCACAGCTGAGCTGTCCTCTTCTGAGAGAGAGAAGCTGCAAGGAGCAGCAATTATCTCTGTGCATTAAATGAGATGAGCAGAAGCAGCCACAGGGCCTCCACGGTCAGGCCCAGACAGAGAGGAATCTGCCACAGGCCTCACATTGGGAGCAAAGGTCAGCCGTCACTCAGGAATGAGGCCAGAAGGAAAGCCAGGCATCCAGAGGTTCAGCACCTGCTCCTTCCTGGAGGCAGAAGGGGCACAGCTGGCCTGGCCTGCAGCAGCCCCTCTCCAGACCCAACCGTACCGCTGCCCCCGCTGGCTTCCATGCCAGCAGGAACCGGCCAGCACCTCGGGTAAAGCACCAAACAATTTTGAGAAGGTCCAGGACCACAAGGCAGGCTGATCCAGGCTGTCCCACTGTCTCCAGAGTCCATCCCTCCTCTGCAATGGCCACCTGGATCACTGGAGCCTTTCAGAGGCAGCCCCTTCCCCAGACCTTAACATGCTCACACGGCCCCTAAGCACACGCGCTTTCCTACCCTTCATCCCCTGCACACCTCTTCTCCCAGATGCTGTCCTTCCCTTCCTCCCCCCAGGGAGTGGCGAGCGCTCCGGCGGCCCCCACCCTTGCACCAGATTCACCCCAATACAACAGCCCTTTCCACTTCTAGCCCCTCCACTGCTTCTCCTGGATTCTGGTCCCTGTACCAAAAAGTGTGACATGTGAGTTTTCAGGTTTCCAGCCAACCTTGCTATTCTCGCTTCCTCTTTCTATGCTGGCAATCCCAAGGACATCCCATTGATTAAATACATCAATACCATAAAGCCACATGTGTCTACCAGAATGGACACCTTCAACTCAGTTCATCTCGCACAGCACTTCTTGTTTTCATTTTTAATTAGCCACAGACTGTCCCTATCACTCAATCAAAGAACCAGTCAACTACAGGGTATTTTTTGAGAATTTTGGCATCCTTCTTCCTAGTGGAGATACTATGGAGAAGCTTATCTGCCTTAATTCCTACTTAGAGCTTGTAAGGCAGACAGACAATATTACCCCACTCGGGACATTGAAGAGATAATGCCCAGTTATATCACCACGATAGTGCTTGTTATGCAATAAGTAGTTACCGAAGAAACACCTATGATGAAATGAACGCATACATTACTGAGTGACTCAGTGATGCAGAAGGAAGAGAGTGCATTAAGTGGGACAGTCACCGTTGGCAGGGGTGCTCATCCTTCCCCGTGACTCTGTTGGAGCCCACTGTTCTGAAGTCAACATTTTCCCTTTCCTCCTTCTCCCTGCCCCTCCTGCTCTCACAACCCTGGCATCTGCAGCCTTGGCTGACGCCATGCTAGAATGGGACCCCGGTTAATCCACCATGCAGCCCAAGTCAGCTGGCAGAGCTGAGCAGAGGGGCAACTCCTCTCGACCCCCGGCCCACTGTCTGCCCGGTCTGTGGGCTTACCACCTTCCTCACCCGGTCTTCTGTCTCTCTCTAATTCCTCCAGCTGAGATTTGTGTTCACTCCTGGACTGTAGTGGAAAGTAAAGGAGAGAACATTTAATAAAAATTACCTTATTTCATAGAGTAAGCTGCTGAGCAAGGAGTCTATTAGTTTCCAGAGCTAAATGAGTATACTGCTCAGTTAGCTTGCTATATTTCTTATAATCTACATTAATAGGTACCTACAATATATTTTAAGATATTAAAATCGATACAGACACATGCACGTATTTTAAGTTATCTAGGAAAATTCTATATCCTCAGGAGGAAGCAAAAGAGAAAGCTTTAACCTCCCCCCCAACTGCCACTCTCTCTAGTGTTGGTTTTATTTTATAAACTCCATTTCTAAGGGAACCCGGAGGCCCCTCCGGTGCTCTAAGTCATAGTCCCAGTCCAACAGTGAGAAAAGGGAAAAGATGGCATGTTTCAAAACTGCCTTACGGATTTCATGGATTTTCACCAAATCATGTGTTCACTTGCCGACCCCTCTTCTTACCACCATAAAGGAGCAAAACCCACCCCTGTGTTTGTAAAGGGCCCACGTCTAGCAGAGGCCCGTGAGTAGAGATGGGAGTGAGTACAGGGAGGGCAGGTACCAAAGTTGCAGGATAACTGAGAGGACATGTCAGAGCATCTCCTAAATCTGCTGAGAGGAGTTTCACCCATTTTGTAGAATGTGACAGAAAAAGAGGATAAAAGCAAGCCCGAGTTTCAGAGACTGAAAAGCTTACAAAGCGTTCACGAGCCTTGTCCAACTCTCTCTGGCTTCCCCGGCATCCAGCTACTGCGGTTCCAGTGGTAGAGACAGAGAAATGGAAGCGTGGAGAAAGCACCTCCCCCACAGGTGTTCTGGAAGGAGGCTCTGGAGGTGAGGACCTCTGGCGCCCACGCCAAGTTCAGTCCGCCCTGGCACCATGCGAGTCGCCACGGGCCAGCTGCCTTGCAGCTCAGAGGGTGGGCACGCTGGGATCACCGCTCCCTGACTCAGACCTGAGGCGAGTGACCAGAGGGCTCTCTGCCTCACTTTATACATCTGTAAAATGGGGATAACAGCATCTCCACTGTGGTTGTAGGGAGACCTTAGCAGACAATATGTGTCCAATGCCTGGCAAAGTTCCCAGCTACTCCAAGTACCGAAACGGTAGCCACTGCCATGCCCAGGAAAGCAGCCGCGCCACCAATGGCCTTGCTCTGTGATGCAGGTTTTCCCTCCTCTGCCGCTCATGGGCAGGGCATATTCTTCAGCAAGAAATCAGGAAACAAGAGGCCAGACACCAAAAACTCTTCAAGAAAACCTCAACGACAGCAAGGCCCAAGGTTAAGCATCTTGTAGGATCTTGTGTGACTTACGGGATGAGGCGGGAACAGGAAGAAAGACCTCCGTTAGCGCCGGTTTTCATTTTTTGTCTGTTTTGTTATTGTTTTCTGTTGTTTTTTTCCCTCCCCCTGCCAAAGGATTAACGTGTAGGTTCTTAAACAAGGGGGTCCCCTATTTACAGCTGACAGCGGCAGCTGCAACCCCTGACTCCCCGACAGAATGGCAGGGAATCGAATCAAAAAGAAAAGCAAGTGGACAACCTTTCCTCCGGGAGCACGAAACACAATACCAGCCTTTCGCCAAACCCAGCAGACCCCGGCTCTGATTGGAGGTTGCCTCGGAACAAAGGGAAATTGGTATTTAAAAAAAAAATCTTCTGAAAGCCAACTCAGCAGATGGTTTTTTCCTGGGCTCCCGGAGAAGGGGGGGAGGAGGGGTCGGGGAAGGATACTGGGATAACACAACTGCCACCAGGATACAGATGACTGAGAAGTGACAAAGATGGGCAAAGAGGGCTGACCTCTCACCCCAGAATTTCACAAAGGGCAATTACACCATGTGGCGGGTATCTGGACTCGGCCACTGACCGCGTCCAACCCGCAGCTGCTGCTCATCACGGCCACGTCCGGGGGCTTTATTCAAAGCAGGGGAAGAAAGGGGCCGGGCACGGAGGGGATACTGGAGGAAGCCATGGAAAAAGTTTAATTAGAGACTATAGTTTGTTTGGAATCGACGACAGGGCAGTTCCACAGAAGAGCACCGCATATTTCCACTGCACTTTTAACATTTCAGAAGCATTTGCTCGGCTGATCTTCAAAGCGATGTGGAAGGAAGAGAGACAGTATTAATCCCTTTTTAAAGATGAGAAAACAGGGATTCACTCATCAAAGGCCGAACAGGGTTTTGGACCCAGAACCTCTGGGATGGGGCAGCCACCCTCCTTTCGTTTCTCAGACGAGAAAGTGCTCCCAGAGTCTTGTTTCGGAGGGGCTCTGCGTGCATCCCACATTTTCGGTCTGAGCCAGGACACTTTCGAGGGCACTGTGACTAGCTCCTCGACTGAGTCGCGGGGAGCCTGTCTTCCCACAGCCCTGGGCCATGCTGCCGGCCATCACTTACTACCACACCTCACTTCTGGGGGGCGCCCTGCTGAGTGTCTTCCAGTGGGGACATGGCTGTGGGCAGTCGAGAAAGGGGCTGTGAGTGTCTGGGAAGAAGCTACAATGCCCAGGGTCACACACGGCCTCGACCAGGGGCGGACAGTGGGAAGAAGTAGGTGGATGAGAGAAGATTCAGTGATTTTCTCCTGGAGGATGTCTCAGCAGGACCAGCTAGAGTGCATCTATCAATGATCGCTTCCCACTGCTGCAAATCAGGAGACCTGAGGGTCTGATGAGGGTTTGAGGCTCCCCTCACCCCAGCTCCCCCCTGGTAATTACCTGTAAGCTCTGGGCAAGCCATTTAAAAACCCTCCAAGACCCTTCCTCAATCTACAGAACAGGGAGGAACTATAGCTATCCTAAGAACAAACCAGAAAGAGGCAACAGTTGGGCAGATGTGAACAGTTTGCAAAGGTGCTAGGCAGTTGTGATGGTTGCTCCCAATTTTTCATACTATGTACTATCTGCAACAGATATTTTGACAGTTTATTACACTGCCCTGGGTTTTGCCTTAAATGCCCTGACATTGATTCTTTCTAATAAGGTCTTTCTATACCCCACACAGCACTTAGGCTGAATACACCATACAACTCTGTAGATTCGTTTAGAATTTAGATGCCTCAGCTCTCCTACAGTACATCAGGATGAGTGCACAAAAAAAGACAGCATGATGGACGATTCCAGATGTTTCTAAGGCACCAATGCAAAATACATAAGGCTAACTGGGGAGAAGGTGTTTTGATAGAGAAGAGTGTCTTCCATAGAATTATCTTCATTGGCACAGAGCTAACACGAATGTGTTTAACATCCAGGCTGGGGAAATAAAATAAGTGAATATTGTATTAAAAGATTTAATGCCTGTCCTCAGAGAGCTTACGCAATAGCTGAGAAGAAAATGCTTTACTTTTGACAGCACACTTTTAACAACCCTTTCTGTTAGATCCAAGAAGGCCGTTCGCAGATGGGGGAGAGTGGTCTAGAGATATCCCGCTGGAGAAAGCATAGAAGAGGAATTCTGAGTGAAATGGCCATCTACATTTCGAAGTTGCCTTATGTCTGTGCCTTCTATAGGGTCCACAGACCCACATAAGACCATCTGACTACCATTTGATTCACATCTCTGTCTAGAACTCTGCACAAAGAGATGAGAATAAGAATAATGCAAACGCCTGAATTTTGTTCCAAAAAATACACTGAATGTAGGATGTGATGATTTAGACCAGCAAGAGTAGCATAAGGCAAAATTAAATTGGAGAGTTTTCCTGAGAGTTTTCAGTGTATACCAACAATGAGGAAGTTGCCAAAAAGCTGGGACAGCCCAGGGTCCTGTTAACAGAGGTAGTGTGCTTAGAGCAGAGGAGGTCACAATCCCTCCTGGTCCTATACTCTGTTCTGTGAGTGCCCACCTCCCCATCTATGCCTTTTAGGAGAAACAATGACAAACTGGCATTCCTAGCATAGGAACCAAGGTGGTTTGGCACCAGGAAACCATGGACTCCAAGGAACAGTTTCAGGAACTGGAAATAGTTGAACTTTAAAAGGATGGCTTTAGTGCAACATAAGAAAGAGCTCTCCTAAACCCAGGACTGCCTCAAGAGATACCAAGTCTCCTCCTTGGGGGCCGTTGAGCAGCTGCTATATAACTATCCATGAGGGATTTTAGAAGGTATCTTTTGTTTGTTTAGGAGGGATGTTGAATGGAAATATTCAGAGGCCCTTCTGACTCTCAGTGAATTCCGTGATTGTGGAAGGGTGACCCAACCATGGATCCCTTCTTTTCTTCTGACCTACAACTTCTGTGCTCAGTCCTCCCCTGCTCCCTGAGCTGGTGCCAAATTCCAACCTATGTCCAACTCAATGGATTTAACCCCAAGTCTCAGACCCTTTCTGGATCCCCCAACCTTGGTTTCCTTCACGGCCCACCAGCATTCAAAGGCCAGCATGATGCTGACCCACTATCCATTCGATGGCAGCCATCTGGCAGGAAGACAGGGAAGTTCAGAACCTAAGGTACAAGGAAGAGCCACACACCCACACACATTGGTTTTCAGCCCCTTGCTCCCTAAAAAGGACAGGGATGGAAACATGGAAATTCCCATTAAATGTTAAAAATCGATTCCCTTTAGCTACATCCATGATCCCCATGAGAAGCCACTCCCTTTGAGTGAGTGGTTCTCTAGGGGTCCAGTCTGTCAGGGAAAATACCACAAATCCTGAGCTGGGCTCCCATTCACAACACGAAGCAAATGAACCTACTGGCTCAGCACAAAAAGCTGCCCACACTCCTGGGCACATTTGTATTTGCAAATGAAGATTTCATATTGGCCAGGCATGGCGGTGCCCCTTAAGGGACCGAGCTGCTGTCTGTCTGTCTCCCAGAATTCTCTCCCCCTTCCCTACTTCTTATTCCCCACTGTGAGGCTGGCTAGAAACTTGTGGGAGGCAAAGAAGACGGTCTGGGGAAAAAACACAATAAACGAGGTCTAGAAAATCCTCTGAAACAACCTGCATTTGATACTAATGATGGTTATCAAACGGCCTCCCAGGCCAGGTAGCAAGATGGGAACTGCCTGGACTTTTCAGAGCAAATAAAGGCTTCCATTGTTTCCCCCGGTGAGGTCATAGGCTGGTGGGGAGGTGAGGGAAGTCGGCCCAGGGAGGGAGGGGTAGGCAGGAGAAAAAAAACAAACCTGGGACTTCAGAGAAAAAAGCACACTTCAGGTATACAGGGAGGCCCCTCGCCTTCGGAGGCAAGTTCCTTGGGAAAGGATGGAAAGCTGGCAGAAGCCCGAGAACGTCTGTAGCCCGAACCTGCCCAGGACGCAGAGCTCCGGCTGCCGTGTTCTGACACGCTCAGACGGTGGCCTCCGCTCGCACACAGGGCTCGCCACTTCACCCGCCCAGGCCTCTAATTCAAACTCTGGCACATGGTGGGTACGACCGGGGGTCCACGTGGGTGTGTGCGGGCTCTGTCTGTCTGTGCGCCTCCGGGGCACCGGGCTCCACTGCACTTCTGCTCTCCCCTCTGGCGGCCTCTCCCTCTGGCCCCTGGTTCCTCTTTGAGGGTGCAGGGTGGGGGGGAGTCCCCAGAGCCTCAAAGGCCATCTTCCAAGTCAGGTCACCCCAAAGACCATCCCCGTTGAAACCCCTTCCTCAAAGCAGTTTGGCCATGTGCAAATGATCACACTGAATGTTTAGTTTATTGTGCATAAAGAGACCCCCCCACCACCTGCCCCGACAACATGAGACTTCATTGGCTCGTGCTGTTTGTTTTCTATACATAATACAGTCAGGAGCCTGAACCAAGGCCTCAGGCCCAGACTCTGAGAACCTCCCTGCCACATCCCCGGGCTCTCGGCCTATGCCCTCGCCCAGGCCCAATGACTTCCTGACCAAAGCCACTCGTGTCTCACGCACAAGGCAGGCAGGCAGGGGACATCCTGGGATGGCCTGGGACGTCCTGTGTGCAGTGCTTTGAAGGCAGGACGTTTGAACTTAAAGTTGCAGGAATCAGAAGAATCAAAGGACATGGTAGAGCAGAGCCAAAAGGGATTGCTTCTCTCGTCTTTTATTAAAAATAAAAAAAGGCAGTGTAACTGAAGATCAACCGGAAATGCAGCTCTGAGAGAACTTTTTGAGGATGTGAAATCGTAGTGACGGAGAAGGGGGAGACTCTGCAAAGGCTGGAAACGCGGCCAGGGGAGAAGGCAGCACCCACTGAACCCCACTTGGTTGTTCTTAGGACACGGCTTTAACACTTTCATTTTGAGTCAAGCTTTGAGCTCAGCAGCAATCCTGGTTCAGCAGATAAATGACCACAGAGATGAAAGACCTTTGAACCATCTCTAAATAAATCCTCATAGCAATCCCCACCACTACCAAAAAAAAAGAAAAAACAAAAAACAAAACCAACCAACCCACTGGTGATCTGCTCTATCAGTTTGATGCTTGTGGAGGCATCAGGAATGAGACACCAGCACTGCCGGCCAGAAAGCACAATTCAACACAGCCTGTGGCCCTATGAAAGCAGGATCAGCCTAGAGAAACGGGGACTTCAGAGACAACCCACAACCCCCCGCTCCAGGAGCCCAGCACCACTGTAGGTGACTGAGGAAGGTCCTGTGGGTAGCCCGAATGAGGTGGACGCTAGTCCAGTTACGAGTAAGGCGTACTGAGTGAAGGGCTGTGCTAAGCGCCCACAGGCCCTTCCATCCCACAAGGCACCAATGAGGAGGAGTGCTGCTATTACCCCTGATTTTCACACAGTCAGGATCTAGTTTCACGAGTTTAAGTAACTTGCCTCGGGTCATACAGAGCCTGGTTCTCTTCCTCCAAAGACAGAGAGAACCTGGTCCACGATACAGGGGATCTGACCTCCAATCCACTCTTGGGGCAGGGACTCCTGCTCACAGATCCCATATTCCTTACTTCAGGGAGTGAATGGCTCTTTGTCAGAACAGAACACAGTTTCCCTGCTAAAGACTCTGCCAGGTTCTCTGCAACAGCATGGCATTCACTGAAGAATGTTCCTTGGGGATGTCCAAAGTGAGACTGACTACCAAGGGAATATTATACCTTAGTCACAACCAAGAGGAAAAGAGCCAGCATGGTGCTTTAAACCCCCAGAGAATCCCAAATACAGAGGAGAAAAGAAAGAAAAATTTAAGAAGGGAAGGAAGAACCAGTTTCCCAGAATAATGTCACGGGACACAAGTTTGGTATATCTCACCACTTTCTAAACTCAACTCCGACACTTGCTCCCACGATCGTGGGCCTTTTGACACTGGGGCAGAACGGAAATAATCTGATGATGGAACAGCGGGTCCAAAGAGAGGTCAAAACTTTTGTTTATAGTAACTAGTTTTGTTAAAGAGAACAAGTTGCCCCATCTAGCAGAATGGCTCTTAAAGTTCCAGTTTTTAAACGGAAATAAGACTGCAGAGGTCAGAAGCTGGTTTGGATTCATTCTTTTTTTCTTTCTTTTTTTTTTTTTTTTAACATGGAGAAACTGAGACTCAGGAAGGTGAATCCATCTTGCTGAAATTGTTAGTGACAGAGACGGAGTTAGTGTCCAGGGCTCCTGCCCCCAAGTCCAATGTTCCGTCCCCCACATGTTCAGCTCCAGATGTCAAATGTCACCTGTTGTCCCTTGGAGACAATTACTCTGTGGAGAAGGTCATTCACCACCCTTCATGCAGCTTTAGCTATAAAATAACTAGAGAGAACCCCATCAGGAAGGAAAATTTTCAGGCACAATGATGAATAAATAGGAATGTGCTCCCTAAAAAAAATCTATAGAGAGAAAATACAGAATTAAATGAGAGAGGAAATTCAGCCTCTTGTGAAGAAAAGCTGGTAAGCCCTGCTCTCCTATCAGGTTGAGGGTGCTGTGGGGGGAAGAAGCTCACAGCCCTAGAATTTGAAAACACCACCTTCTCACCCCCGGAGAAGGGAGGGCAAGCCCACAGTCAAGTGATGTACATAGGAGCGACCAGAGAGGCTGCTTTGCAAAATGATGGCAAGGGAAGAACAAGTGAGTCACAAAGAGGGTGGAAGTCTCTCTGCTGGATGCCCAGGGCCATCGCCAGAGGGGAGGAGATGATGGGTATGGCAATCACATATCGGGCATTCTGAGCTACCTTCTTCCCCTTCCCCACACCCCCTTCCAGCTACCTAATACGCCAAACCGCTATCACCGCAGAGGATCGAGAGGGAAATGAGCCTCTCAGCAGCCTATGGAAAAAATGGAGAACCCTCACTGATATCTGTATTACCTAAAGCCTCCCCTTTTAAGTTTCTCTGCCCTGAATCACTGTCGCTATGTTCCCTGAGCCCTCAACCCTTCCCTTTCCACAGTTCAAAGCCCACTGAGCATTCCCATTACTAACCGACTTAAATGCAAACCCACTTATTTATTTATTTGATGTTCAACACTCCCTGCAATCTGATGCCAACCTTGCTTCCCATCTACATCCAAACTTTGTGTTTGGCACAAAAAAAAAAATATCTAAAGAATGAATAAATGAATGCCTGACCTATTGAACTTCCTCAGAGAGGGTCTGAGTGCTCAGAGCAGAATGCTAGAGTCTTTCCACAGACCTATGAAGATGGTGTAGGGGGATTGCCAAGAGCAAATCCCGAGCATGTTTCTAGGACCACAGCAGGCCACTGGTGGATATAAGGTTAAAGTCCTTGCTGTTGGAGGAAACAGGTTCTCCTGATGAAGCTGGGAGAAGGGAAAACTAAGTCCAAAGAAATGAAATAGAAGTTGTCTTCTGGTCAAAAGCAGAACAAAGGAAAAAAACAAAAACAAAAACAAGACTTTAACTCATGAGGCTTTGAATTTTTCTCTCCAACATCTTGGAATACTTGGAATTAAGGACAATATACCAGGTGATGATTCTGTCACCCTAACTAATATGGAAGGTGTGCAAGAAATGTCCCGATGCTTAGATCCCTACCTTCCAGCGGTCTTTTAGAGTGTGGCCACTTTGGGACTGGAATATAGCCTTAGCTCTGGGGTATAGAAGAACCGCTTCAAAGACCAACTCTGCACTTTTGGGTTCCTGCTTTTTTGAAGCAAATGAGCCTCAATTTCCTCCTCTGTAAGTAGGTAATATCTGCCTGGCAGGACTGTTGTAAGGATGAACAGTGAAGGTGAATCCATATAAAATAGCTAGCAGAGGGCCTGCCACATAGCTCCACAGATCCGAACTGTTTATTACAATGTGTGCTCTGTCAATTACACAGTTTTCCTAAAATCTCCCACTGAGTTATACCATGTGGAAATTATCACCTCTATTTGACAGATAAAGAAACTGGGGCTTCAACAAGGTTATACTCCAGATGCAAAGCCAGCAAGCCAGTTGGTGCAGATTACCACCCCACATCTCCCAGCCTGGGTCACTGAAGGGAGCCGGTCTAAGGGTCCCCTCTCCTTCTCATGCTGTTGAACCTGGACGGGCGTCCCCAACTCCTACGGGAAGTCCTCAGGAAAGAGGACAGCTGCTAAGCTCTGCCTAGCTGAGGGCCTTTCAAAAATCTGTCACTGCTGGAACATTCTATGCTCACGTGCTGTACTCGAACTTGCTTCTAGAGATTCGGTCTCGTGTTTTCTATTGTTTTGACTGAGTGACCTAGAAGGGAACTACATGAAGCTTGTTACTTCAGCACTTGCCTGGCTAAGCCTAATATGCAACAACGCTGGTATTGTGGTAAGGACGGAGTTGCCTTTACTGAGTCTATCTGCAAAGCAGGCCCATCCAAAGGACGATTCTGAAGCCCTGGAATATGCTCTGAATGCTCTTCTCGGCCTCCACTTCTCGCCAAATGTGGCTCTTACACCCCACAAAAATTCATTCATCATAAACCCACTTCCATATAGCATTTCAGTGGTCCTCCTAATTTCATATGGAAGAGAAGGGACCCGGCCCCTGGTTAGAAAGAGTCCGTCCATCCTTGAGCCAGTGAAGGGGTATCTTCACAGGTCCCCTCCTACAATCCTACCAGTCAAGGCGCCATGTTGCCTGGACATCTATAATGGCTCTCTCCGATTTGGAGGATTGGTATTAGGTTTGAAACTTGGAATAAAGCTCTGGAGGATGCCACACATAGATATCTTCACCCCAAAGTAGCAGAATACGCAGAAATAGTTAGCCTAGTAAAACACTAGCCGTGATACGTAAAGAAAGCTATCATTATCCTAAGGAGTGTGCTTTTTACAAAAACCAATGAAAAAGAAAATCATTTGGGATCCGATATGAGCTGTCTTTGCCTAAGGCTGTCAAACAATGAGTTGAACAAAATTAATTGGTCTGAAAGAAAAAAAAAAGCACATAATGATGTAACACCCAATTTCCCGCCAGCCTCCAAGTTTGGAGGAGGAATCATGAAAAAAAAGCCAAATAAAATCCTTGTTATCCTGAAACTCTATGTTCTTTCTCTAAATCAAGGGTCAACGCAATCAATCCTTTTTTTCTTTTTGGTACGGGCCAGATACTACATAGTTTAAGCTTTGTGGGACATCCAGTCTCTGTCACAACCACTCCACTCTGCTGTTCTGGCGCAAAAGCAGTCACAGACAAAATGTAAACAAATGGATGTGGCTCCAGTCCAATAAAACTGTATTTATGGACACTGAAATTTAAATTTCATGTAATTTTCACATGTTACAAAATATTATTCTTTGTTTGATTTTTTTCCAGCCATTCTTTGCCTGTGGGCTGTATAAAAACAGGCCAGGAGCTAGATTCGGCCCACAGACTAGTTTGCCGACCCCTGCTCCAAGGCAGCACACATATTCAGGTGACTCCCAGGTGAGCATCTCTACCAACTTGAGGATCAGCTCAACAGAGCCTCCCTCCTCGCTCCCAGCGTAGGACCTGAGTCCCAGGGGCCACTCCATGCACACTTCTTCAATGAGTGGTTTGCCTCATTAAAAAAAAAGGGTGGGGGGGATACCTGGCTGGCTCAGTCAGTAGAGCATGAGATTCTTAATCTCAGGGTGAGGAGTTCGAGCCCCACGTTGCAGGTAGAGTACTTAAAAAAAAAAAAAAAGATCCAGAAGACTAGATTTTAGAGTCAGACACTCATTTGTTGCTTACCAAATGCCATCCTCATCCTTTCCCCCATCCCACGTTACTGATCACATATTTCACATTCATACAAATAAGTAAATTCTACAAGTTCACGGCACTGGAACAGTAAGCGAGGTTTCTACTTCTCCACCTCAAGTTTGGCTTTTGCTCACTCCCTCTTTTCAAACCAATAGGAACTCCACAGAGTAATAAAGTTAACACTCTAATGCAATAGGGATCAGAGAATGTTTCTATCATCTATCAAGTGATTAAAGCTCAGTACTGATAACTTCATGCATTCATTTCTGGAAAGTAACAGCTCCAGGCATAAATAAAGGTAGGAAGGATGGAGAAGTACAGTGTGAAACAAGCTCTTAGGAATTTAAAATTTTTGTAGATCCTCCTATTACAGTGTCAGCATAATGCTGCACCGTGAGCTGAATTTCAGTCCTTCCCCTTCCTTTCTCTCCCTTCCAATTTCTAAGACTTAGAAATACTTACTTGGTAAGTCGCACATTCAAAGAAGTGATTTCACCTATCTTTCCAATAAAGCACACAAAGGGCATCCGGTTTTTTGGGTGAGGATGACAAGCTTGAGAATTTCAGATATTGCACATTGCAGCTTCGAAATCATCCTCATGTCACAAAATCCAGAGTTTTATCCTGGGGCATTCCAAGAGGCAGAAGGCTACCTTTGGGAGCAGCCCTATGGCTGTGTGTAAGGTCACACCTAATCAGAACAAGGTAGCTCTTTCTAGGGTAATGCATTTGAGTTTGCACACCCCAAACTGTGGGCTGTTCTCAAGTCCTGGCAGTGAGGGGGATGGAGGGAAAACAGTTACCACAGCTTTCAAGACTACCCACCCACACGAAAATCCAACAATACACAAAGAACTGGCCATCTCAGCGGCCAGAGACAAAGATACTCATTTTCAAAGCTGAAGAGACCTAACTCCAAAGCAAAGCCTCACTTTCTAAGTGGAGCCTAATTTGAACTGCTGCATTCTCTTGCAAGAATTTCAGAAGTTTCCACAAGCATCTAGATAATCTTCGGTTTTATGACAGAGACCCCAGAAATCACTGCAACTTGTCATGAGGACAGGGGAGGGAAAGCCCTACCTCTACGCTCTGTAAAAACAAGCTAGCTTCTAAAAATTATTACATGTTCCAAATGTTAAAATAAGATGGCCAACTGTCCTGGCTTGTCCAAGACTGAAGGAGCTCCTGGATGCAGGACTTTGGGTTTTAAAACTGGGATAGTCTGAACAAACTGGAAGGCACTGGTCACCCTAGGAAATCTCTTCTCGTCCAAGTCTTTGGATTTTAAATGCAACACATCAGCCAAAACACTTAGCATGAAGAAGGACACAAGCCCTACACACCAAAGAAAGAACATGATTCCTAGCAGTTCTATTGAGAGCAACTATTGAGAAGCTCGAAAACCACTAGTAACAGAAATGTTACAGATTAAAAAAAAAAAAAAAGAAAAGAAATGTTACAGATTATCTGAGTCAGAAAGGAGAGAGGGTCATTCACATGTGCTATTTTTAGCTAATCCATCATGTGTAGAGCCCAAATAAGATGTGGGGGAAAGTTACAAAGACGCTGATGAACTCTTACCACCCTGTACCCAAAACCTCTGAAAACAACAGGGCTCCTTTCAGAGGCATTCATGAGCCCGAGAGAGTTTTGGGGACAAACACTTCCCAGACTAGGGCCGTCCCCTGCTATCACAGCCGAGTGCCATACCCCTCCAAAGAAGGGAGGTCACTGTAACCCCCTGATATAAATACAATGAAACCTGGACCCATTCATTCCCAACCAAATGACATCACCAATCATCTAGACAGCTGCTTGCCACCTGTTTCACTTTCAGGAGGAAAATGACAACCAACCAAGGTCATTCAACATCCAATCTTTAAAAATCTACACTGTAAACAAAGATTCCAGTCAGTCACCTGCCCCTTTTCCTTTCTCCAGCTTGAGCTCCAGGGCTCACCAGTGGTTTTCTGAGCAATGATCTCTTGGCCTTCTAACAGCCTGAGTCACTAGGACGATGGCTTCCTCAGTCCAGTGAGTGACTTGCCTCTTTTAGAAAGACTTACAGCAGTAACTGAAACCAAAAGGAGGTTATATAGGTTCTTGAGTGTTATGACTAACCAAAAATTTTTAACATCCCACTCTTAACTATACGAAAAGATGCAAATATTTTGTCAGTTTAGCCAGGTCTGACCCAGTCAATTGGTGGCTACACAATAAATAGGAATGCTCCAGAATTATAATTCTAGTAGCTACTGATTTTCATGTGGGTAGAAGATATAATAATAAATTAGACACTACACCAAGATATCAGAGGCATTTCTCCTGGAGGGCATTAAGTATTCCATCAAAGATATTGATAATTCCAAAATAAATAAGTAATAAGCACACAGACCTTTAACAGTTGGAGGGAGAATGGAAAAAATGAATAAACAAAAAACCTACAAAACAGGGCTCCCTACCTTCTTTTTGGAATGGCTTCTTTCCTCCTCCTTCGTGGCTTTGCTATTTTTCCCAGCACGGGACACCTTCTGGTCGCCAGACTGCTTGATGGTGATCTTGATCTCAGGTGGGCATATATAGTTCTCCAGATTCTTTGGGGGTTTCTTAGCCCGCTTGGTGGTCTGAATCTTCAGCTTCAGACTGCCCTCTGTGAAGTTTGCCTCCTTGATAGAAAATTCCTGTTCTTCCAGGCCATCTCCTGCAACCCATTTCTCGCTGTCTGCATTTGAGTTGGAATCCACATCCCGCCCTGAGCCCAGTTCATCCTCCTCCTCTGGCTCCATGCGTTCTCCACCCACTGGGATCCCCTTCCCAGTTCCTGGAGCAGAGAGCAAAGGTTCTCCTGCACAGCCAGGGGCAGCTGGGGGCTTGGCCGAGGAGACAGGCAGGAATTCCGACTCGTCCCCCCTTTGCCGGGAGCTGCTTAAGATTTCCCTGGACTCCATGACAATCCTACAGTCTTCAGGAGTTCTCAGGAGGTGGGAGGGAAGAGGGGAAAAGGGAAAGGTGAGAAGAAAGGACACCCAAAATCCCAAGGACAAAGTGGTCCAGCTGCTGGGTTCAGAGTCCCAGGGACGGAGACACGGCCACGTGTTCAGAAGAGGTCAGATCTGCAACTGAGAAGCAGAGAGATAATTAGTCATGGCAGCGAAGCAAAATGACCTCAAAAGGAACTCAATCTAAGTTCCACAAGCCCCTTCCCTCTAATCTATGGCCATCCGAAAAAAAAAAAAAAAAAGTGATGGGAAAAAAAAATCAAACAGAACATGCATATCCCCAAATTGGATTCTGTTGGCAGTGAGGGAGGCGGGGGCACACACACGCATGCACGCACACACACACACACACACATAGCCCTTCATTGAATTGTTAATTTTTATGGCTGTGGGCCCAAGAATAAAGATAAGAGAAGCCAGTCCTCCAGTCCAATAACAAGCTAGAAGTTTTTTATACTGAGGCCACAGCAAGCTGAGTCACCATCAAAACCAACGATGACGAAAGGGAAGTCTGAAGTGTTGAGGCAGGTCTGTGGGAACGGTGCTGGGCTGGCTTCTTGCACCACTTCCCTCTCACACATGAAGAACAGTTTGCAAACTGAACACAACCTCCCCCATCCCCCCGCCCCGTTAGCTGCCCGGGTGAAGCCCTCCATCATCTTGGTGGAAGCACACTTGGCTAACCTCCTGACCATTCTTTCTTTATCATTTTTCATGCTAAATTATTTCAATTACACAAAATTATCTTTATTTCATAAAACAAACGCAGAGTTTAGATGCAGGCTTGCAAGAGGAGAACATAAAGAGTTCAGTGGAAAATCACTTCGAACGCTGAGATTACTGCAAAACAATCGCTAAAAATGTTTCCATCCACACAAAAGATATTTAATCATGATCAATTATTTAGATAAAAATAGCCATTCAAGACAGTTTTAATTCCCTTTCTGGTCCTTAAACGAAGTAGCATTCTGTCTGCATGACAACAAAAAAGAGAAAGAGAGAAAGAGAGAGGGAGCATTTCACAGGCCTTTGGAAATGTCAGGAATGGCTCTCCCCACCGCCCCTCCCCACCTCTTCTCACCCCCGGGGATCTTGGATTCTGCCTTCCTCCCAGAGGAAACTAGAAACATCAGTCAGGTCAGACCATCATAGGATCAGCTAAACTATCCCTCACCCTTACTCACCGCATGTCCCATTATTCCCAATTTCAGACTCATCATTTTCAAAGCCCCAAAGGAAGCCCAGTGCTCATCCTTAAGAGAAAATTGAGAGCCCTGGGGCTACACAAAACTTCAAGACTTCGTCTCCTTCCACCCCTGGGCTGTAGGTGAGATCACACTCAAGCCTTCTTAAGTGGCTCGAAACGCTGTAGTTTCCCAGCAGAAGACATTACCGCACACCTTCGGTTTCCACCTTGGAACCCAGCAATGTAAGGTATTAACCAATGCCTGTGCCGGCCAGAAAATGTCCAACGACAATTGCAAAGACACACTCAGAACAGCCGAAAAGGAAGCCTGGAGACCGGGCACGTATTTTCTCCCTCTGGAATCAGGACATTTTCCGCTGACATCCTGTGAGGAAGCTAGCTAGCAAGGCGGCCAGGGTTTCAACGGGAACCTGCTCCCCAGAGGAGCCCAGGCAAGTACTCAGCTCCTGGAAACTGCTCGGCCCTGCAGAAAGACACATTTACAACTGCTTCCTCTTAGGGGAAAACCCGATGAGCGCAGCATTTCTAGAAGAGAAGAGGCTGTCCGAGTGCGAGTAAGAGCATCTTCCCTGAATCTGTCACATAAAGACTGAACAGCCACCTGTGCCCCAGGCTACAAAAGGGACCAAGTCCCCACTTAGGGGCAGGGGAGGGCAGTGAGACCCAATGACAATTGAAGACTCTTTTACTTATAAGATTATTTGTCCCATCTAGACTGGTCTGCCTACCTCCCCAAAACTTTATATAATTTTTAAAAAGTCGGATTCAAGTCAACATTCATTTTGGCATCGAGTACCATACTAGCTGTTGGAGGAGACATCCAGATGCCTTAGGATGTGTTCCTGTTTGTCAAGCAGCAATCGTCCAATAGATCTTTCTCAGCTTGTACCCGAAATCCATCCAAACTGCAAACCGTGTTTTATGGTAGTGTCTAGTGGTTTACTTCCTCTGGCAGGAATCTTCAACGTTACCTTCTAATTCCCTGGTACGTAGTATGAAGTTATCCTTGTGTCAGGGAAAAAGTGAGGCAAGCTCTCCACTAAAAGTTCCTAAACAAAATCCATTTGGAAATTTGAATGTCTACTGCAGGTTCTGTGATGAAATAAAAGATGATGAAATCTAACTTTAGAGGGATGGAGAGCAGTGTGAAGTGGGCATATTATTAAGACAGTATCTTCCATTAAAAAAAAGATTCCCTTCAGAATTCCTTAGGTTTGATGGTAGAAATCATTAACTAATTGATGTAAAAGACCACGCTCCAAAACTTAAAGCTCAAATCATAAGAGGTTCACCAAACATGAAAACCCAACAATCTGTTTTTCAGTGCTCCTCCAGTCAAGATCCTAAGATAACAAGGGAAATACAACCTCTTTCCTCAGGGAGCTTATATTCTTGAAGAGGGATCTGGAAAATAACTGAAACAGAGCAGATATTTACATGTGCTATAGTAAAGGAGAGAAACAAAGGAAAGAAAAAAACGTTTCCCCCTTGGGCAAAGTAGAGATAAATCGATGGGAAAGCACAGAGAAAGCCTTCAAGGAGAGCACAGAATCTGGCTTTGACCTTCAAGGGCTTCAACAACAGGTAGAGTGGGAAGAAGGCAGACACAAGGGACGCATGAGACGAGGACCTGGGCAGAAGCCTGCGGGGTGACGCTCAGGAAAGAGAATGCTGATTTTCAGCCAGGAGATGCTGTACGAAATAAGGACTGGTGAAAGATAAAGCTGGAGATAAAGGGTACAGCCAGATCAGGAACACCCTTGCATGCGATGCTAATGAGCTGGATTTTATCTTACAGGTAATGGGAAGCCATTTAAGGGATGTCAGTAGGAAAGGGGCACTATCAAAGCTGTGCTTTAGGAAGATAATTCCAGCATGTAGTGTAAGGGATGAATTAATGGAACCTGATAGTAGAGGCACGGGGACCAGGAAGAGGCACAGTGGAAATTCAGTTCTTGCTGCACAGGGACCTGAACCAGGGCAGTCTGACTATGATATGATAAACACCAGAGACCAAACAGTAATGCAGTTTCAAATCATCCCAATATTCAGGAACACAGCACTTCCAGACTCTGCACACTTGTCTCACTTTAAGAATCCAGTCTTAGGGCTCGTTGGCCACCAACTCGCATCCCCTGTTCAAATCAAACCAGCCTCCACAGTGGCATTACACACACAGAAGTCTTCCCCCTTCGTATTTTTATAGAATCTTTTCCTATATCCCCTTCCACCAACCCACGCAACAACTGGCATACAGTTGGTCCCCTCCCGATGTTTGTTACACGAAGGAATGAACAAACAAACAAACAAACAGATCTGAAGCCTTCCCATATTTCAAGGTCAATGCCCAAGCCTTCACTTCTCCATGGCAACATTTTCTAAACTCTGGACCACAGCCTCTGCTCCTTGGCCTGTCTTACAGTGCACCTGGCTGCATAGCTTGCCACTAAATACTAGTCTTGCATTGTCTTCTTGCTGTTTTGAGTACACAAATCTTATTCTTCTTCCTCGATTGCAATTCAGTCTCAGGCTGAGACCGACAGTGGTTGTACAACTCTTACATTCGCTTTGGCACCCAGGGCAGGACAGGGCCCTTGAAGGACTTCAAGTTCTCTCTGAATGAAAATGAATTAGCCTCCTGACAGCAAGTCCAAGTCCTGTGGTTCTAAGGACTCCCACTGCCTCTCTGCCCGCCCAAGCGCCCTCTGCAAAATTCACTCAGTCCATGATGAGGATCATAATCTAGCCCCCCAGGCCCACATGCACCCCTCACCTTAAAAAAATAAAAAGAAGCTTTCCAAAGTGAAAAGCAAAGACACCTAACCTGTCTGTTTACTTCACCAGCACACAAAGCTGTTGTTCTCCTTTTGCCTTCTTCCCAGCACGTACCTGCCACCCCAAATTCACAGTTCACTTTTTTTGGTGAGTCTGGGAGACAACTGAGAGTTCTCCTGTGGTGCACCCCTGCCAACATGCGAGCGTGAGCACAAGCACCCACTTGCACACTCACAGAGGAGGGAAGCCAACACAAGGTGAAAACCTTTTGCCTTGTCACATTCCAGCAGTCAGCGACTCCTCCGGAGGGGGCGGAGGGGGCGGGTGCACAATGGACACTCTGTACTTGGCTCCAGCTCCCAGTCCAACTAAAGTTAACCCTTCGGCGGCTGCCTGCAGGACCCGGCGGCAGGGGATAGGAGCAATCAAACTTGCTGAGGAAATACTGTCCAGCAGGCCCCATGGAAACAGAGGGGCGAGCAGCAGAGTGGTCATGTTGGAAAAGAACATGGGGGGAGGAGTCCAAGAACTCGTCCTCTGCTCCTGCCTGGCTCTGCCATTCACAGTGACTGTTACACAGGCCGCTTGGAGTCCCTTACTCCATACTTATCTCAGCAGTGAATGGAGCGAGGGATCTTCCAGACTCAAGACTCCAACTTTACTCTGCACAGCCACAGACCTATGGGGGCACTCCAAATTAGACAGTGTGAACCTTCCAAATTATTTCTCTGAGGGACCAGGGGAATCCTGCTTGGCTAGATGTGTCTCAGAACCTAAATGAATCCCAAGGAATACATCCTCTTTACCCTCCAAATCTGCGAGATGGAAGAATTTTTCCTAAGCCCGAAGCCTGGGGGCACTCACTAATCGCACAGTCTGGTGGCAGAAATGCAAATTCTCGAGCCCCACCTACTGAATCAGAGCTCCAGGGGTGGGGGCCTGCCTTCTGGCTTTTCCCAAGCCCTCCGGATGATTCTGATGGGCTTAGGCTTTGCTTAATGTCTGTGCTTACCCTTACCTCCTGCCTTGACCAATGAGAACTACTATTCTGTGTTTAAAGGTGTTTCTCCCTCACAGCACTATTCTGAGTCTCAGAAGAATACACACGTAGGAGGCATTTGCTTCATGCCAGCAATCCCCATGTCTAGCATAGTGCCCAGCACATAGTGGACACTCAAGAAATGCTGGTTGACCAAATTAAGAAATGAACAAACCAGCAGGGCTTCCCACCATCATCCACCTCTCCCATCTGCTCGGCTCCCAGGGCGCCACCCACATGCAGGCCATCCGTCAGCTGGACTGTTGCCTTCCAAAGAGGCAATATGGCGGACCTGGCAGAGTACGTGGCATATTTAACAGAAGTCAAAACATGTGGATTCTGGACCTAATCCTGTCAAGTAGGAGCCTTCATAAGCACCCTCTCAGCCTCAATGTCTCATCAACAAGATGGAACAAATGTCTTCCTGATCTACCTTATTAGGTTATAGCTTTTATCTTTTTTTTAATAGAACCACATGCTCCTTATAAAAATAACACTTGCACCCCGTACAGTCTTAAAGGCAAACAATCATAAATATGGGAAGAGTCCTCTGCCTCATTCCTGACCTTCCCCACCCCCTAGAACGCTTCCCCTGAAGCCCCACCTCAGTCGGCTCTGTGCTCTGCAAATCCCCATAAGGCACTTCTTCCATCTTTACCTGTAAAAGCATAATCCTCAGGCCAGGACCTCTCTCCCTCAAAACTCTGAAGACTGTTTTCTAACATTTGAAGTAACAGAGGAGAAAATGGGAGGCCAGCCTGGTCTGTTTCCTTTGTAGGCAACTTGTTTTATACTGTTACAGTTGAAGATCTTCCTCCCATTATGCTAGAATTTTATTAATGACAAAATGAGTATAGTGCAGATCTCTTTCCTTTTATTTTTCCCATACCACAATGGGCCTTTTGGATTTACAGAGGCAGGTTCTTCCTAGTTTGGGACTATCCTCTTCGATCATTCCTTTAGATATTTCTTCTATTCAATGGTTCAGGCTTCTTTCTCAATTTTTCCCCATAATCCTCACTTTAGAGCTCCCATCTTTGTCCTCCATTGCCTTCATTTTTCTCTCTCACTGTTTTCATTTCTTGATTTTGCACTATGGGAGCACAAACCCTAAAACTACCCTCCATAATAGCAACATAATTCTATTTTCCATGGATGTTTCACTCTGCTACTACACAGCACGTATCCCGGCCTTCTTTCTCTACTTCATTCAGCCTTCTTCCAGCTGACTCTTACGCCTTTTCATCCAGGCCCCCTCCCTCCCTGTTACTTTGTGCTCCTAGCCCACCAGGGTCACGCTTCTTCCTGTGGCAGATGTCTGGCATCTTCCTAAAATTCTTATTCTGCAGTTGTAGTAACTAATTATCATGATACTGTTCCTTTTACCTTACTTGGGTGTTTCTCCCTCTAAGGCCTCATGTTGGTTCTTTCTCTTTACTTATGCTCTCAACAAGGAGAGCGTCATGTTGGTTCTTTCTCTTTACTTATGCTCTCAACAAGGAGAGCGTCCTACAGAGTAATCTTGACCTCCAGAGAAAGCACCAGACTACTTTTGACTCTACGTTCCATCCATCTGAAAGGCAGTCAAATCCTCCTCCTCTAGGGCTATTGCATTTTCAGTGATCCCATCATCTCGGATTCTCACGAACAGTAACAGCGGTGTGCTAGAGCCAGCCCCTGAGAGCCTATCCTGTGCCTCTCTTCCCAACTCCACATGCAATGGGGTCAGGCTGGTAGCTTGAAAACCAGCTGTGGTAGGAGCATTTACACGCCAGGAATCAGCAAACTCCACAAATTGCAGCTTAAAAACAAATCTGGAGAACAGGGCATTAAGCATTTACTAGAACGCCACTGACAGTAGACATCTACTTGTGACTATTTTGCTGGACTCTGAGGGCTTCTTCTGCCAGATTCTCTGAAACTCTGAAGAGTTGAAATGCCCAATAGGAACTGTGACAAGGGCTCCTTATGTCTCCCTCAGAGCTGGACTTGAGGAGCCGTCTCTGCCCAGAAGTCAACGCCCTGCTTCCGCTCCTCCCATACCTCCCTCCTTCCATCTTGTCCATTTGTTTCCTGAATGCTGTAGACTTTGAGACTATGAATAACGATAGTAGGAAGAAAACCATCTCCAGTCTTATTCAAGTTGCCCATGCAGGAGACCCGATGACTGCTGAGTTTTCCAGTTGACAGAAATTAGGAGTTTCCGATCTTAGAAGGCACATGGTGTTAAAGGATGGAGTATAATCCTACCTCACTACAGAGAGGGAAGCTAATGTATTTCAACCTAGGTTCATTGGCCTAAAGCTGTAAGAATCCCTTCTTAGATACTTTTAAGAGATTGACAGTCTGACTTTGGTTTTGGGGGTAGTTGAGTGTTCATCTTTCTTTATGTCACCTAAGGTGTTTAGGTGGGGAGTCAGAAGTAGCCCTTCCCATTTGACGGACTTGGCATGAGCCTTGGAACTTCCTCCTGTCCCCTTGAGTTAAGGTCTTCATTACTCAGGCCCAGGTCAAATGGCACTTCCCTGAGCTTCACGACTGTATCAGGACTTCCTATGTTGTGCCTTTAGAGCATAGAGCTTTTCCTTGCTGCCATTTATTATATTTTATAAACACGCGTGACACTCTTGGTTATAACTCTGCACCCCGCCTCCTCCCACACTAGATGGTAAGCCCCTGAGGGTAAAAGCTATGTCTGTTTGGCTCACTATGGAATCCCCAGAGCCTAGCACAACCCCAATCCATGGAGAAACACTCCAAATTATTCACTGAGTAAATGCCAAATGAGAGACTGTGTCAGAGGCTACCAAAAGCCATTTGACTCAGGTGTTCATGACTCTGAGTGATACGTCCCTGAAATCCTTCCTGCTGCAGAAACACCCAGAGTAAAGGCTCCATAAACACGATAAATTGATCAAGTGACCCAACCCTTACCCAGCTCTCAATCAGTGAGGGCAAGGGTAGCTCTGCACCAACGGCTCTCTAGCCCTACAAACACATCAGTGGCCCACAGCAGAGAATGAAGCTAAGACTCAGTGGCTTTTTTATACCATGTACCTGGGTGGTACCCTCCTCCAAGCAGTGTTCCCTGAGTGCTGCACCCCCCACATTCCCCAACAGTCTCTGCTGAGCTGCGGCTCCCCCAAAGCCCCTTGATTTCCATCGCTTCATGGGATTCCCTACTAATTCCTCTGGCTGCCCTCTCTCCTTTCTCTACATTGTCACCTCTAAGTCATCCTCAGGATTTGGGTCAAGTTTCACATCCTTCATGAAGGCCAGCTAGACCTTCCTTTTCCATTCCTTTTCTCTTGCATGTACACACACATGTGCACGCACACACACTCTCTCACACTCACACTCACAGATGGTCTTGTTCTCACTTCCCTGGACATTCTGCTATCCAAGCATTTGGCAAACTCTATTACAATGTTCCATTTACTTATTTATCTCTCCCACCAGACCGGGAACTCCACAACGGTAGGGGCTGGGTTTCACAAGGATCTATGAGACACTTTAGAGCACAAGGAGCACACACAGTAAGGATCTCACAGCCAGTGGCAAGCCATGTTTCCCCTTGAAGAGAAGAATGGAAGTAGCACTGATCTGATGTCACATGCTTAGGTTACTTAGCTTCTCTTTCCCACTTGCTAACTATTCCTAGAAAATATGTTTACGCTGTTCAAGTCTCATTTGGAAATTGGGTTATAAACCTACCTCGAGGGTTGTTTTGAGAAGTAATTGAAGATTAAATAAGATATTTATGAAAGAACATGCTGGGATCACCTTGGTGGACGCTCAAATTTTTTGGTAAATTTGATTTTCTCCCCAGTCTGTGTCATCTAAGCTAGTATTTGGCTAATTGCTGCCTCTCTTCACAGATCCCAAGAAAAGCCTGAGGGACAGGGGTTGGAGGCCAACCTCCCCAGTCTCCCTATACAATGGGAAGCACAGACAAATAGTTCAATTTGCACCTGCTAACTTGAGTGCTTGATGTTGTTTGAGTATTGCTTTTTTCTTCTTCCCAGTTTGTCTTATGGAGGAAAATGACTGAGTTTAGTACAAATTACAGGCTCAATTCCCTGCTCTGCCAACTGGAGTTAGTGGCCTTGGGCACGTTCCTTTTTCTCCCTGGGTCTCCCCAACCTCATTTGTAGAATGAAGGGGTGCAATAAGGTAAACTCTGCGACCCCCTCCAGCTCTGACATTCTCAGGTGCTAAGCCTTATCTCCACAACTTGACAACCAGAGTCCTCCAAAGGCTGGGCTGGTACCTTCCACCTTCTTATAGACCATGCTGGGTCTGTAGTTCCATCTGGCTGGGCCTAATGCAAAACGAAGGACCAGTCCCTGTGTTCAGGGATCTCTACGACAGGGAGAGAAGCAGAATCAAACTCCTGAGGCCTGAAGCTACACATTATGCCTTAACCAACAGTTTCAGCTCTAGCTTCAAAAACAGTGCCTCCTCTGGGAACCAATAACACAACACAACAGCATGAGCCTTGGGGCCCCTGGGGAAAGATCTCTAAAGCTCTGGCCGGGCCAATCCCCAAGTTCATAGGGCAAGCTCTACCTCTCGCATATCATCTGGTGCCTGTGCCCTCAGTGCAGTCAAGGAAAGCACACACTGGCCGTGAGTGAGGGCATAACCGGCGACCTCAACAGGCATGATGAGTTTAACCGAAACAGCGGCCCTGCTATACAGAAGACCTGTCCTCATTTTACAAAGATGTGGAAATAATAGTCCAGGGAGGTTGATAATTTGCTCACGGGGCCACACTCTTTTTACCAGAGCCACAATCAAATTCAGGGTTTATACGATTCCAAAGGCTGCAGTCTTACTTTTACGTGATAATGTCTCTAAAATACAAGGTGATGCCGCCTTTTAACCCAGCACCCGTGGCTATTTCTATAGATGTGAGCTCAAGACCAGTCTGCCATCTGACTCACCACATCATTTCGAATCCTGGGTATCAGTTCTCTCACCTGCCGTCCTAGTCTTTTCACAGAACTGTACAAGGACAACAGGAAGTAACATACGCACGATAGCACCCAAGTAGCTGGACAATGGCAGATCTGTAAGAAGAAACTGTGATCATAATATTTTCTGTCCAAGCAGAAGACAGAGAGCCACTTGGCAAAGAAAATGATCCTAAGTTTTAACATGCATCTAGGATACAACGGGTGCTTTAGGTTTTTTATTGGATTTAACCCTGAGATGTGCCCATTTTAAAGATGAGAAAACTGAAGTTGAGAAATTAATTTAAATCATTGAGATAGTGCTCTTTGACTCCAAATGTCACTTACTTTCCACTGACTCATAATGCCACCAGTCTTTAAATACCCAGAGTTAGTGGTCAACTTAAACTCTGGTCCTCCACCCTGCCATTTGTAAATTGGGGATGAAAATGATAGGCCTACCTCAAGGCAAAGGGGATAAACTAAACAATCCAACAAATAAGAAATTCCATAGTCTTTCTCTCAAGGATCTCTGATTTTGACCCCACTCTCTGTTCAGTCCTAATTCAAGTTCCTAAACTTCTCAACCATCTGATTCCACAATTGCTTTGCTCACTGCCACTTTATTATACAGTATAACCTGATACCTACATGTTTGTGCTTTTGCCACAAAGGGGATGCTAGGCCTACCAGAACTAAACAAATATTAGCTCCATTTCCCTTCCTTGATGATATTCCTTCTTCAGCAATCTTGAACT
>CM052889.1:25451933-25496449 GCA_028534135.1 Potos flavus
GGGTTCTCTCTTGTGCGCTGTGTGTGAACATTCTCTGATGGGCACATCCTTCTGGTACTCCTGTCTACTCCCCTCGCATTCTGAAAACTGGTCATGGCTCCCATCTCAACATGCAGCCTTGGCCTTCTTCTCAAAGGACCCCATTTCATCTGTCTTGCTCCCCTGACAATCCACAGAACCCTGGTCCCTGGGAAGTGGTCTTCCTTTCGCCTCTATGTTACCAAAATGGGTATCTTCTCTGCAGCTCTGAACCTATGCAAAAATGTCCCATTGTTCAGGACTCAGCCCATGCCCCACCTACTCCCCAAGCTCTCTGGGATCTGTCCAACCCCCGAGGTTCTGGCCCTCCCTGTGCTCCCTCTGTGGTTCAGTTTGTCCTTGGTCACTGTCCTCTGCTACTCCTCCACTGGTTTTCATAAGTTCTTACAAAGTCTTCTACCAGACTGAGGGCAGAAACAGTGTCCTCTCCATCTCTTGGCATCCCCCCAGGGCCCATCAGGGTCTGGTCACATGCATGTTCAGGTGGCAATGAGCAAACAAAGTCTGTTGAATCAAAAGGCTGAAAAGTTGATGAGTTTGAATGAAAACCCTGGACAGCTAGACTGGGTCCAACTTAGAAGGCCCTGGGTTTGGTCCTTCCAGCTGAGAAGACCTCACACCAGCAAGATGCCTCCCACGGGTGATCTGCCCCCCAGTCTCAGCCAGCTGGACCCTCATCATCAGGGCTGTCCTGCTCCTGCCAGCTGCCTTGCTTGTTCATGATTAGCATTCACTTGCTTGTGGCAATGCCAAATGCACATGTGAACTTTGTCCCACCTCTGCTCCTGTGCCAAAGCTATTCCACCCACCAAGAACCTCCCCGTTTCAATTCTATCGTCAAACCCAACACCACATCCTCCTCGAAGCCTTCTCTGACTGCTCCTGATCACACAGATAGCACAATTCCATTAGATCATGCTCCTGCTTTGGCTGCAGACTGAAGCTTTCCATTGGAGCTACGCATGTCTCTAAAGATATACTGTCCACTCTCCAAGGGCAAAAGTCTTGTCTCCTACCAGACCCTTTCCACCTAAGAGCATCAGGAACAATGGCTTGCACAATGGCAATGTTGAGATTTTAATAAGTATTTGTGGATCAAAAAACTCACTGTAAGCAAGCTCTTGAGTACAAAGTTGAGTAGAAAGAAGGCCCACGGGGTTCTCACAACAAATCATTCTTTTTGGGGCACCTGCGTGGCTCAGTCCTTAAGTGTCTGCCTTCAGCTCAGGTCATGATCCTAGGGTCCGGGGATCAAGCCCCAAATCGGGCTCCCTGCTCAGCAGGAAGTCTGCTTCTCCCTCTCCCTCTCTCATTCCCCTTGATTGTGTTCCCTCTCTTGCTGTCTCTCTATCAAAAAAATAAATAAAATCTTTTTAAAAATTAAAAAAAAAAAGTCATTCTTTTTAGCCACCATTATCAATCCATACTTAAAAAAAATCAAAGCTCTCATTGCTCAAATAACAATAGGTCACAGGCAGAGCCACCAACAACTGCAAGGGACTTGCCACCCAGATTTCATTATTCTGCTACAAGCACAACAATGGTGCCCCAACTGCTCTGATGAGCATTCTCATCAGGCTACTGCGTTGAATCCATCAAATTCAGCATCTCCAGTCTCCCCATCTCTCTAGCCCCAAGTTCAAACTCAACTTCTTTCCACTGACAGAACTGCAAAATCTTTGGCAGATAGAAGGAACAGTGAAGAAATTGCTTTTCACCAAGTTAGGCTAATGGTGTTGCTTGCTTTTTTTTTTTTTTTCCCTATCCCAAATAAGTCTTAGCGTAAAAGTAACTACCACATGTTGGTAGCTTGCAGAACCTCCCTCTTCCTAAATATCCAACCAGCGTGCTCCTTAGTAAGTAAAGAACTCCTGCTGAACTTTCACAGGGCCTCAGATCAAAGCCCAACGTTCCTGATCACACCCCAACCCAAATCACAGAGGCTTCTGGCTTTGGACAAACTGGGGAACACTCCCTTTGACCTCAAAATGCACAGAAGCCAACTCACTAGCCATTACTGAACAGAGTCTAGGGCAGACTTTGCTGTGGGGATAGAGAGGACACCCCAGGAACACAGGCATGGCCTCAGCCTCCATGCCCAACCGAATCCACACAAAACAATAACACGCAGCCCCCCAGATCCAGGAGGTCCGCGGAAAGAGAGATTCCAGGCGCCTACCTGGTGCAGGAGGCAGCAGCCTTTAGTAAGCCGTCTGCACTATCTCCTCATCTCAATGCAGCTATCTCGCCAAAGGGGGCCAGTATCCAAAAAAAAATGTTGAGAATCAATCCTTTTCTTCTTTCCACACTATTCTCTGTCGTATTCTTAATGGTGTTTCTTCGTACTTAGCTCACCATCTATCTCCTCCTCTCCCCGTCCCCATCCCCGTCCCCCAAGTCTGATTCTCTGGTTCTAACTGGGGAGCTTCCGCTGACCTTATTTCCATTTCTAGAACTTATCCACCACAGCAAACACATCAATGTACACAACTCCTCACTGGGATTGGTTTGGATGGTTGTTGGGATGCCATTAAATGGGTCTGAGGAGCTCTGAGCTTTAGGAAAAAAAAAAAAAAAAAAAAGCTTCAAACTCCCTGGGACATTTTTAGCAACACAATCACTGAATTTCAGAATGGTCCCCTCCCTCCGTAGCAATCAAATCCTTTCACCTCAGGATGCCTCAAGCTAGGAAGGAGAGTGGCAGCTCAGCCTGTCCTCCATCAGAGGCTAAAGGGTGGCCAGCCCAGCCCGCAGCCTGCCTCCCGAGAGCCCTGCCCCAGACCTGTCCCCAAGTGCATTTCTCTGCTCCAGCTTCCTTTCCATTGCAGCCAGGCTCACTCAGTCACCAAGGAGCGGGCAAGCCCTTGGACTAAAGCAACAAAGAAGATTGCATGGTTAAGTGCCAAAACGAGTGTGGTGGACAAAAAAAATGCAACTGGAATTTTCAGAGGAAGCCAAGAGCTGGGTGCGCTAGTGTGGCGATGAGGCTCTAGGAGGCACTTCATAAACAGTTGATGATTGGATGAATGAGTGAATCGGCGGCTGGTAGATGTACAGGGGGTAAAACATCATTACCTCGTAGGCTTGGAGGGAGAGACGGAGTGGGTGATTGCCCCTGAAAGATAGCCAAAAGTATAAAAAGCCATTAACACAAGTGGTTCTTATTCACTCTGTATAAGAGGCGCACACTGGGCTGCTTCGCAGAGCAGAGCTCCGGCGCACCTTAAACAATATTCGCTTTTAATATTCTATCTCTGCATAAATTCTACGATTCATTCACACCGCGGAAATCACTCGGAAGGAGGGCCCTTCGTGGGGCCAACCCAGTCCCTTTCTTTAAGGACTCATAGCCAAGGGCGGTAGTGACAACAAACAGCAAGGCAGCGTGAGCCGTGAGCCAGTTGCCAGGCAAGTGCTTGAGACCTGAAGTGCTCTGGAGACCGGGGTGCAGAGCTGAGAGCTGGTCTGATGTCCTAAGAGGTGCCTGCTCCGGCTAAAAGGGACCCATCGGGACACCTTCCAGAGAGGAGGCCGCGACACAGAGCAAGCCCAGGTGCAGAGGGCCCAAGGTAAGCGAGGAAACCAGTCTGATGGGAGCAGAGGTCAGCAAGTGTTGTGTAAAACGGGGGTTACTGGAGAACGCTGCCCCCTGGGTGGTGCACGCAGGCTGCTGGACAGGGCAAGCCAGGAATCATGGGAAAGAGAAAGAGGAGCAATCCAGGGGAGGCCGGCAGCAAATGGACTGTGAAGAACTTTCCTGATTCTAGACAATGTACTAGGTTTGCTGGGACAGAGGCAATCCTGCTAGGAGTTCTTCAGAGAGGCTAAACATTCTGTCCTGGATGTCACTGCTCAGCCCCTGCAGCTCCCTATGGAGAACCCCCCTCTCGTTCTCTCTCCTCCTTTGCCCCTACTCTGTGCATCTCCACGTCTTTTTCCTTTTGTTCTCATTCCTAGCGAAGAGCATTTCCTGAGCCCAATACATCTGTGAGCCCAAACTGGATATTATCTGAGACTTTGAGTCTTAGATACACATGGCATATACAAGGCCATCTAATAATTCAACTGATTTCAAACATATATATATACACACACACACACACACACACACACACACACACACACACACACATTTTTCTTATGAGTCAACTCATGAGCAGAAAACAAGTATTCCCCAACTGTCTTAGAACACAAGGGCCCCTGTAGGCATTTCTGGTCACACCAGAGGGTTATTAATCTCTGGGCTATGGCGACAATAATCCCAGGCACAGGTTTCCAGGAGGCAGCATGGAAATCCTCTCAGAGTTCAATTACAGAAATTAGCTAGTATTATTTAATCCTCCCAACCCCTGTGAAGTAGGCAGGGTAAGCATCTTTATCCCTCTTTTCCTGATTAGGTTACTGAGGCTCAAAGAGGTTAAATAACTTGCCAGGGGTCCTTCAGCCAGGAGGTAGTGAGGACAGGATCCAGAAGATCTTGTCACTTCAGGTGTGATGCTGTTCACACCTTAACACAGCCTTTGGGTCCCAGTTGGGCCACCCCCTTGCGTCATTTCAGCAAGTCAGTGTGTCAGTTCCTGTGCTTCTGAATGGGGGCACACTGCTTCTGGGGCCTCCCTCCTTCCGAGATCAAGGGGGCAAATCTGATAAGAAGATATCCTGAAAAGAACAAAGAACCATGCATATGAAAGGGAGTGCTTTTGATGGCAGAGATTGGGTCAGGGAAACATTTCTCTAGGCTCAAAGTTCTGCAATTCTTATCTGCTTACCATTCATTCATCCTTCCTCCCAGCACTTGGAAAGGTGGAAGCCTAGGCCTGCCAGGGGTCAGCTCAGCTGGCTTTGCCTACAATATTTCTTAAGGGTCTGTGGACCACAATCCATCATCAGTTCCTGGGAAAGGCTACCTGGTTCCTCAAAAGGTGTCCTGTGGATGAGGCCTCAGGCCTGCTCTCGCTCTCCATTTGACCCTCGGATCATTTGCTCTGAACTGAACAGGAAGTCGACTGTGGGTTTCTAAGCCAAAGGCTGCTTAAAAAAATGCTCCCTCAACCTTGGAGGGCACCCTCTGAGGATATAAGAAAACCAACCTTGAAAGGGACACTGCTCTGACCTGAAACTTTGAAAGATCTTTGAAAATTCCAAATAAGAATTCTAAGGGCCCATTAACTTGCACTCGGTCATCTGAGGTCACCAGTTCCCCCTTCACTTTACATTGCCCCAACCTGGTATGTCTAAGTGGACATCAGAATCCAGTTGAAGGCTAAGTGAAAATGGAAATGAAAACCCAGAGTGAAACAAGACTAGGCTGACATCTGGGGCGCCTGGGTGGCTCAGTGGTTAAAGCCTCTGCCTTTGGCTCAGGTCATGATCTCAGGGTCCTGGGATCGAACCCCACATGGGGCTCTCTGCTCAGCAGGGAGCCTGCTTCACCCTCTCTCTCTGCCTGCCTCTCTGCCTACTTGTGATCTCTCTCTCTGTGTCAAATAAATGAATAAAATCTTAAAAAAAAAAAAAATTAAAAAAAAAAAAAAAGACTAGGCTGGCATCTATCCCCCCGTAGTCATGAAGTAGTGCACTCCTTAGACACCTTTCCTACATTTATCAAGTGTTAGGCTACCCAAAGTGTCTGCAACTTGATGAAGAGTTTGCAAACCATCAGCGTTACCTTTGGAAATTGCTCTAAAAGAAGCTCAAACCTATGGCAATACGGAGGATAGTGATGTTCCTCACTTAATCCTGGCTTAAACCATTTTAAGAAGCTCCCCAGATTTCATAATAGACCACAGAATGGGAGCAAAGGTTGGATGGCTTTGTTCCCCTCATCGCAGGATCCAAAAGACCAAGCACAGTGATGTGAGGCAAGGACTCTATGAGGCTTCCTTTTCTTCAGGCTCCTGGACAAGAGTAGCCCCACCCCCCCACCCCTACCCACAGACCTCCAGTGGGGCCCTGAGTAAACTCAATAACATCATCCCATTTTTTAAGGCCCTGTAACTCCTGACAATGCCTATGTGTTAATAATAATTTACCCCATTCTTCTGGCAGGAGCAGAACTGAAGCAACTTGAAATGCCATCAGCAAAAAATTATTTATTTCCCATTCCTGAGCAGCAGAGAAAACAAGGTTTCATTGGCTGGGTCTGCCTTCAATAGCTTTCTGGTTTCAATTAAAACTTCAAGTCTCCAAGGGAAAAATTGGCATTCTGGGAGGCTGAGGCCCAGCCAAGTTTCAGTGTCTCTGCAAGAATCCAGAAAGGACGTCCCATGCATCTAGCCACTCTCATCTACCTCCTTTTGCATATTATAGAGAAGCTTTGGAGCAGAGATTGAAGTACAACTCAAAATAATGACCAGCTTGAAAGAACTCTCCTAGAGGTACATTTTTGTGCCAGAGAAGTATCGATTCAGCCCCTAATGGAATTGAAAGTCAAGATAACAACAGAAATGGAATCAGGAATCCAGGGGAAATGCCTACCTATTTATTTCTTCTTCAGCAAACTCCTGCCTCCTGCCTCTCCCCACCTACTGTGTCAAATAAATTCTACAAATATTCCAAACAGTTTTCTCTTTCTTGCAACCCTCATTTAGGTCAGGTGATTTACAAAGTAAATTTGTGATTTACTTTGTGATTTACAAAGTAGCTTGCTGTGAATAATGCAAGTACATGACCAGAAGCCCTCCTAGCACCAAAGAGGTTCACTCAGGGATACCCTTAGGATTCCCCTGTGTGAAGTCCAAAACTGGGCCTGCCAGCAGCGCCTTCCTATGTAACACTGTGATGTTAACATACAAAAGATCGGATTACACTCCTTCACTTGCCTAGCCCATTTATGAACATATAAGGCGGTTGATATTTTCTCCCAAGCCAGAAGTGGCCCCTTCCTACCCTAAGGCTGCCTCTCAGCCACTCCCCCTTATGTTCACTACAAGCCATCCCCTCCCCCACCGCCAGTTTGTTTATTCCAGTGACACGTCTATTTTCCCTGCTCTTTGAGACAAGTCTGTTTCCCTCCTCTGGCTCCCTATTGCATTCCCTCACCACCTCCTCCCCCAGCCCAGCTCAGGTTACTAGAGTGGCTAGCCTTGCCCACAGCCCAGCTTTTGCACCAATTCAACTTCCCAAGACTAAGATTTTTTGTCTTATGGGGAGAGGAGGTATAGGTACAAAGCAGCACTTTCAGAGTACCTGGTCTCCCTATCTTCTCAGGCTACCTTCCCTGAAGTTTGCAAATACTCTCGGGTTCCACCTTACCCTTCTGATCTCTCCTAACGCCCTTCTCTGGTAGCAGACAATTTCATTAAATACAGAGGAAAACAACATCTTCAACTTCGCTCTGAAACCTTGGACCCCTGCGTCAGGGCAGGAGATTAAGCCTCCCTCCGGGAGTCTCAGGATGGTGGAAGCCACAGAAAGGGGAAGAAAGGGGAGGGAGTGACCAGGGATTGTAAACTGGCTACATTTTAAAGTGCTACAAACTTTCTCCTCCCTCACACGCCCCTGGCCAGTTTGGCCCCGCCTCCCCATCCCAGCCAGACATCTAACTGGGGTGAGCAAAAGAAACTCTCCCAGACCCTGCAGGTCTGGCCCCAGTGTTGCAGATGTGGCCTGCACAGAACACCACCCTTCCTCTCCACGTTCCTCTTCTCTACTCCACTCCTGTCCCCACCTCCCGAGAGAGAGAGACACACACACACACACACACACACACACACACACGCACCCGCACGCGTGCGCGCGCACGCACACACACACGTTTCACAAATGAAGATGAGTTTGAATGGGGCGAAATCAGATTTACCTGTGTAAACTAAGGGAGGGTAGGAGGTGGGTCCCCAACAGCAAGATAGTTTTAGTGACAGTTACTTTATGAAATGAGTTTTTTGTACGAATCTACCAGAAAAAAAGAAAAACAGGATAAAGAGCAAAGGAATGAAAAGGAAGAGAACAAAAAATAATGTAAGAGGAAAACAAGTAGTATTAGATTTTCTTAAAGACCACAGACTCCAATCGAACTTTAGGGGAAAAAAAAAAGGTGTGGATAGTGGAGGGTAGGGGGTGGGGTCTTGGAAGGAAAAGTACCTGTTATAGAATCCCAGAATAAACCACCCTTTGGGAAGAGTTTCTGAGGCGATAAAGAGACACACAAATTGGCCTTTTAGCATTAGACGCCAACCATGAGATTATCAGGACAGTTTATTTGAAGCGGAAATGAATCGGAAATCCTTCCCTCAACAGTCCTTTTAGATGGATATACACACCCGCAGAACCCCCCCCCCACACACACATAAAGAATCAATGCAGCATGAGGGGGGGGCAATAAGAACCCCCCTCCCCACACCCCCGGTACCTCTAGCCTCATCTTCCACTTCCAATTGCACAACTTTCCGATCTCCAAAGAAAATCTTTCCAGTTGGATCCGATTTCAGAATTGTTGTAAGCGTGTGGGTCAAGGGAGGTGGGGTGTTTGCAGCGTGTAGGGGAGGGGGACTGGAAGACAGCATTTAGGCAGTCACTTATTTTTTTTAGAACCAGCATGCTCTACCGATCAGAAATCGCTATTACCCAGCAATGCTTCCATCACAAACAGACACCTAAAACGGCATCACCGTTATCACCATCTTGCTGAAGATCTGCCCAGTCCAGTTTACCTGACTCTGTCTCTGTGGAACTTCTCAGACAGTATTTTAGCCAAAGAGATAATGGTTTGAAAGACAAAAACAATAAATCGATACTGAAGGGCTCCCTTTCCGGAGTGATTTCTCACTGGAAACCACCGAACGGGGAAGCCTGCCGTTAATTCTCCAGCCCAGGGCTCCTCTAGAAACACACACAATGCGTGCTTTCAAAAAAGGCAGTCGTCTGCTTTTAAGGGAATTCCTGTCTTTTCAGAGTCCCAAAACCGGAGAGCACGAGAAAGAGACTCAGATCCATTGATTAAGATTTTAAGAGAAAGACTAACACAGAGCCACAACACAAGCACACACCAACCTTCGCCGGCTGGACCACTTCTTCCCTGTTCTTCTTTCTATTAAAGACACGTTAGATTCTCATACATCCCCCCCCACCAAAAAATCCAACTAGGTTACAATGTAGCTCTCTAGATCCACTTAACCTGCAAGTTACAAAGAGACCCCCCAAAATAATATATATATATATATCCTGCTGCCTTCCCACCCCTTTCCCTACCCCCTCCCCCTCCTGAGTCCACTCCACCAACGCCAAACCCGCCAGCCCCGGCAGCCGGCGGCTGGACCGGGGGAGGGTGCAAAAGGCGGGGGGGCTGGGGGGGGGGGAATCAGATTAGGCGAAACTCAATAAGCTCCCAGCCCTCCCGCCCGACGCTTCCACCATCGCCGCCACCAACGGGCCAGTCCAAATGAGCCAGCATCACTGCCCACCCGCGGGCGGGCCGGAATCGCGCCCATCCTCCGCAGCCTGGCGGGGACCGGCATCCCGCCCCCTCGGCCGGGTCTCCCCCTTCCCGCCCGGTGCAAAGTCAAAGCCCCGGCGAGGCGACGTTAACTTTTGCATACAGGGCACACACACCGCCCCCGGCCCCGGGCGTGCGGGGTCCCGCGGCGCCGCGGGAGGCTGGGCGCCGTGCTCTCGGGCCAAGGTCGCCGCGCGTGCTCACCCATGTCCCGGCGGCTCCGGCTCCGCTGGCCCCGGCGCTCGCTCAGATCCCGGCTCCCGTCGCTCGCCCGAGCCCCCAAAGGTGCTGCTGCGGCAACTCCATGGCGATGAGCATCTGTCAAACGGCGAGCCGCGGGGGGGCCGCCCTCGCTCGGGGGGCGCCGGGGCCCCCGGGCGCGCGGAGGCGGCGGCGAGCGGCGGGTGCCCCGGCCGGCCCCGCGCTTCCCGCCCGGCGCGGCCGCCTCCGCCGCGCCACCGATTTATGGAGAGAGATATCAAGGGGGAAAATGGCGTCTCCGGAGCCCGAGGAGTCCTGGAGTAATCACATTCACACACACACGCCCGCACGCACACACACTCGCACACACTCGCACACAGGCGCGCGGCGAGCCCGGCTAATTTTAGCAGAAGCCAAAAAAAAAAAAAAATTTATATTTATATATATATATATATATATATATATATATATATATATATCCCCGTCTCTCCGATCAATGCTATTTTTTTTCCTTTTCTTCAAAGGATGGATTGGAGCTTTAAAAAATGTTGCCGGGTTTGGGTTCGCAGGAGGCGGCGCGCGGAGGGCGAGGGCGCTTTTGCTGAGCTGTGCAGTTCGGTCCGCGGCGCCGGGCGGCCCTGCCCGCCCGCTCGCCCGCCCGCGGTCGCTAGTGCTAGTGCTGCCGCCGCCGCCGCCGCCGCCGCTCCATGGCCGCGCCCGCCCCGCGCCCCCGCCGCGTCCCCTCGCCGCCCGCCCGCGTCCCCGGCGAGCGCTGGAGTGGGGTCGGGCCCGTGTGCCTGCCTCCCGCGCCCTCTCCCGAGTCCCGGAGTCCTAGTGAAAGGAAGGGGGAGGGGGGCGGGGGAGGGGGGAGGATCGGAGCGGCCGCGCGGCGAGCCGAGCGAGGACCGCCACCCCGCGATCTGCCTCGGAGGGGGCGCGGGCGCCCACACTGCTCGCCCCACGGACCGGGGGCCGCTTCCCGGCTCGAGCCGGGGGGAGGCGCAGCCGGTAACCAGCGAGCGACCTCTCCCTACACCCTCCCTCTCTCGGTGAATTTCGGTGAATTTCGATCAATTGGAGGGAGTGGGGTCTTGCTGGGGGACAAGGAAAACAGTTCGTGGAGGCCGACCGGTGACCCCTCGCCGCCCCTCGCGCCCCTCCCGCTCCCCAGCGCCCTCGCGGCCCAGTGGCTCCTGCGCGCCGGAGTCAGACGCCGGGACTGGGCGGCCGCGGGGACCGCCGCGGGCTCCGCGCGGGTTCCCGGGCTCAACACTGCCACTATCTGACACAACAGGAGCAGTGTTGGGGGGAGCTGCGCGACGAGGCGCGAGATGTGATAGGCTCTGGAAATTGGGTGGATTTTTTTTAACCTGGTAATTGCATTTCACTTTCAGGGGTTTATTTTATTTTATTTTACTTTATTATTATTATTATTATTATTATTATTATTTTGGTAAGCGACATACACTCAGTTGCTTAGGTGCATGTTTTTGTTATTCACAAAAATTGGACACCTGATGAGGAGAAAGACGCAGAGATGGCAAATGCACGTTGGCATGCAGTTCCCTCTTCAGAGTGGTAGGAAGAATAAGATGAAGTATCTTCAGTTCATACAAAATATGGTTGTATTTTAATGTGTTTGGATGTTTGTATTTGGGTTGCAAAGGGGGAGCTTTTCAAGCAACTCACTTGCAACTGAAATGGCATTCCTCAGGGACCTTTATATTATAGGATAATGTAGGACAGATAGGATTCAGGAAGACTTGCAAGTAGTTTTGCTTAAAGACCTCCAGGTACAGTGTACTCAGAGCTCAGATTCTGGGAGGACTCTGACTACCCCCTTCTATAGGAGAATTTTTAGACATTTGGATTGAGGAATGATTTGGTAGTGATTGGGGATGTCCCCCTACCAACCACCTCAGCTGCTAACCTCAGGATTGGCTGCTGGTTTGAGTTTTGCCACAGAACACCTTCATTCTTGTCACTCTGCTCACAGTAATGCTGCAGTGCAGTGGGGCAAGGGAGACGGCGTCTGGGTGGGAGCATGCCCCAACTCCCATCCCGATCCATGTGCCAGGATGAGGTTCAGTCTGGTTCTGAAAAGACAGTTCACTCCCCTCTGACTCAAGCGCCCTTGCTGTCTTCTTTTTTTCAGAGGAATCTCCTGATTGGCCCCAAACTTGTCCTCTATTACTCATTACTGCAAGACCTCTGTTGTGGCAATGTTTCAATAGGCCTTTGCTACCCTTTATATTGGAATATTATTACTGGTAGGCAAGTAATGCTTAATTATAAAAAAAATCATCAGGGCAAAGTTAGTTGTTTATAGAAGTAGAGATCAAGGAACAAAATACAATGTCAAAACAACCGTTCTCTGTAATCAGATGACCTTTGCCCACTTTCGTGTGTATCCAGATTTCTGAAATCCTATACCCAAAGCCCAGGGAGGACTAAGATTGCATGTGGGCCATTTCCTACACTTCCCAAATGGAGGAAGTGAGCCCCAGAAATCAGAAGGGTTTGCCCATGAGCTTGTGCTTTCTGGTGTCCTCTAAGCCAGAACCAAAGCTTGTTGCCCAAGTCCCTGCCTTTCTGTAACCCAGGCATATTTATAGGGTCATCCTTCCTGTGTTGTGTCTCTTAGAAGAGCAGCTCAAAGAAGCACACGCCTTATGAAAAATTCACTATAATAGATGCTAAGTCTATAGAATTATAGTGCAGTAAAAGTTCGCCTGAGGAGTTCTCAACAGGGAATTCACCTGGGAGATCACCTAGCCAGACCTCATCATCTTCAAGCCGAGAAAACAGGAATAGAGATGCAATGGACTGTCCAGTCACTATGTTAAGACAAAGCCATGAATAGATTCAATGTCCCTTGACTTCTCATCCAATGTTCCTTCCTTGCATGTTGCTCTTTTCAATCCTGAGAGATGAGAGGAAGATAAGGAAAAGGGAACCTCTTGCTCTTTGATTTATGTATCTATATATAAAATGCATACATAATTACATATTTACATACATGACATATACATCTACACGTAGTATATATTATATATATTTTGGCTATATTTTAATGTTTTCTATATAATACTTTTTGGTGTATAATAATAAAGGCTTCCTAAAAACAAAAGCCCCATTCCCGGATGATATGTTTGTTGCTCTAACAGGACCTATATTCAAATCCTAGCTAAATATCACAGCAATTCTTATCTTCTTTCCCTAGTAGGCCACTTTTTTGTTATCTGAGAACTGGACCCTAAAACACACAAAGAAAATCTGAAGCTGGTAAAGAAGTTAGTCTGAAAATTACTACTATGCAATTTTAAGAAACCAATTCCCAGGGCCCCAGGATCCTGGAGAAAATAATGGGACAACCTGAGCACTGATGGGCATGCACACAACACACATCTCTTAGTTCTACACAGTCTCCAATGGTAGCATTTTTCAGTCACTCGGCAAATAATTATGTAGTTTAGACTGTGCAGGACACAATGGTAGCCAACTAGAGATTCCGACTCAGAATTTACAACCAAGTGGGGAAAATGGGCATGCAAACTTCTAACTACATCTAATGTATAGAAATACCAGAAAGGAGACATTCATAAAGTTCGTGGAACACAGATGCGGCAATAGTAGGGTAAGCTCAGAAACCATATCCTCTTTAGAATTGCTGCACATTTATTATCTATTTAATATACACATTTCCTTTTCTCCTTTACACACACATACTTTTTTTTTCTATAACCCATTTTTCCAGACAAAGAATAAACTGTTGAGGACTGAGCTGTGTCTTGCATGGACAATGTCAATAAGTATGGATAAGAATAAATGTTCCTCCGATATCACCAAATAACTGACTTGCTGTTGCTTTGTGATGTAGGCATCCATGCACCTAGCCTGTAAAATAACCATCGTGAAACACCCCCTCCCTGCCCCAGCCCCCCCATCAGAGATACTGCAAGTGTCAGCAAGTCCTGCAAGATAATTGTTCCCTACATGACCTGAGAATCAGATAAAGGGCATATATTCAAGTAAGGTATGGCTCAAAGTACAAGGGTAGATTATGTCATTTTTACTTCTCTGAAGCTAAAGATAGAAAGAAGGGTCAAACCCATCCATTCTTCCTTTATAAGAAGTTGAGGATAAGAAATATAATCACATGCTCAGAGCTACTCACCTCCACTTACTGGGTTCATACACAGTATTGAGTCTCACCTATTTTGGAAAATGAGGTAGTATTATCTAATGTCATGCTTCTCAACCCTTAACTGTGAATCAGAATTACCTAGGCGAATTACTGCTGCTTGGGACACATGTTGATTTAATTGGTCTTGATAATAAATGCCCCAGGTGCTTCTAATATGCAACCAACTTAGAGAATCACTAATCCAGTAGAAAGCACATGCCCCCAGAATATGAGCCAGATACTTAGAAAGCTCCTAATCTTTTAAGTAAGGTACATGAATAGAAGGTGAACCTAACCAAAGGAGGTGACAGTCACCACGAACTGTAGAGTGATGGGACCATATTTGGAGTTTGAGGGAAATTCTGAAAATGTAGAAATTGGGAGTATGTTTAAGGATCAAGCCAGCTATAGAATTTTCTCCATATTTAATTGTAGGACATAGGAAAATCCCAGCAGGACAGTGAGAACACATTGGGAGCAATTGAATTAGGATGTGAAAGCTATCCTTAAATATAAGGAAGGTTCAGGAAAAATAGGAATTAGTTTGCTAACTCTGCTCTGGAAGGTATAGCAAGTCCTATCAGCTCATGCAATGGGGAGGCAGATCTTAGCTCAATATAATGCAAAACTCTGTGACTGGATCTAAGATGAGAACAGATCATCTTAAATAGTAATGAACTCCCTGCTATGAGAAGTATTCCAGAAGATACTGTGTGCTCTTATTTTTCACTTCCCTCCGCCACCATTTGTGAACTGCTTGAGGTCAAGGGCTTTGTATTACAACTCTATATCTTCACTGGACACAGTTGTTCTTGGAGCCCAGTGTATGTCCGTTAAGGGTTAGTGGAATGTCAAAAACACTTAACAAATGATACAACATAAGGGTAATTGGTCAGAATGAACACAGACACATGGCCTTATTCATCCAGGTGATATCTCCTTAGCTTTTGGATCATGTGAAGGTTCAGGAGGGACAGGGCAATAGAGCGAACGGCATGAGGGTGGTTTTGGGGCAACGATTATTCAAAAATTCTAATTATTTAACACCATAATGCCTATCTATACATATTGGATGAACATTGGTCCTATATCATGAATGAATGAATGAATGGATGAATGAAATGAATGAGTGAATCAATCAATCAACCAAGGCTATAGTGGAGAGACAGAAATAGTAGATTTGGATTTTAGTCCTGCTCTGACACTAACTGGATAGGTGAAGCTGAACACATTATTTCACTACACTCTATCTTGGTTTCCTCATGGATAAACTGAGAACTGTAATTTTGTCCTAAGGTACCAATCATCATGAGGCTTACAGGAAATACCAGATATAAGGTTACGTTGCAAAGTTAGATAATTCTGTTCAAATGCTGGTTTTGATTATTCAATATGATGTGGATATTTAAATGACTCTCTCCAGATGCAGCCTAATTCACCCCCTCTGAAGTCCACATCGGATCTTTTTTTCTCTCTAGGAAATGAGAAGTTAATTTCCACTCCTGATTACTCCGACCCCAGCCCCACTTTGCAAAGGGATCTTCTCTCCAGTGGCTTCCCTGATGCTACTGCAGTTGCTAAGCAACACGGAGCTAAGCAGGAGCAAAATATAATTGTCCCAGGAAGGGAATTCCAGGTCCGACAATGGCTGGATTGTAGTTTAGGAAACTTTGCCTTCCTGGCTGCAAGAAATTCAGTAAAAGAAGCGTTCTTGGTCTGTGGTTCCTGGTGGATGCTCCAAGAGACCAGGTTTCAATACTCAAAAGGCAACAAGGTGGGGGGAGGAGCATTCTTCTGGGTTTTCATTTTCTGGCTCCCTGGCAGATTCTTTTGTCACTGTGACTTCAGAGTACCCCACATCTGCAACAAGATTTAGAATGACCTCAATTCCTAACTGAGCCTTAGGAGCCCAGCTATAAAGAATTCATGTTTGGGGCACCAGGGTGGTTCAGTCGTTAAGCGGCAGCCTTCAGCTCAGGTCATGATCCCAGGGTCCTGGGATCCAGCCCCACGTCTGGCTCCTTGCTCTGCAGGAAGCATGCTTCTCCCTCTCCAGCTCCCCCTGCTTGTGTTCCCTCTCTCTGTATCTCTCTCTGACAAATAAATAAATAAAATCTTAAAACACACACACACACACACACACACACACACACACACACACACACCAGTTTATGTTTATATCACACAGGAGTCAAAAGGAGATCCCGGAGAAATACCATGGGGAGATGCTGGCTTTTTATTCCCCCCAAGAATCTACCCACTGGGGTCATAATAGGCAGAGGTATGCACAGAAAGGTGATATAGAGAGAGCTTTTTTAAATTGAGGGGAACTTACTGAAAAGCTACAGGGGAACATCATGGCAGCCAGGTATAGGAAATTGCCAGGCAGCTCCTCTCACTCTCTTCCTCTCCAGCATCAGAGTCCAACTCACTCTTACCTGTGCTTTTCTCTATCTATCTGTTTCATCCTTCCAGGAACAAATTTTCTCTGTAAGGTGCTTGGCTTTGCTCCTTCACAACTTTGGCATATGTCTGACTTTGGCTTCTTTTATACTCCATGACAACCCTCAACTGCAATCATTTTGTGATTCCATTTTCTCATAGAAAAAAACACCTGGTCACCCCCCATGCATCTAAGGTGCGTTCCTGATACCTATGACTGAGGCCAAGGGGCTGGCACATGCAAGACTCTCCAGCCTTAAGTGTTTCTTCAGGAGGACCACAGGGAATGTGACTACAATGGGGAATGGGCTGGACTGACACTCCAGGTGTGTTTAGAATAAAGAGCTAAAACTCTCAGCAAACGTATGTATTTCCAGCATAAGGTCATCTTGTCACATGGGGAAGAACTTGAGCTTTGAAGTTAGGCAGGCTTGGGTTAACTCATCCTGAGAAAAATCTCTCTGAGCCTCAGCTTCTTCATCTAAAAAATAGAACTACTGATAGCAACTTCACTTCTTTTAGGGCATTAGTGAGGATTAAGTGAGGTTAAATGAGATAATGCACGATAAGCACCTATGTGGCCAAGATTCTGTTAAATGCTCTAAGAGTGCAGGAGATACATAGTATATTTGTCTTTCACTGAGAACCTACTGTTTTTGACCTGTACTTAGTACTATGCATTTAAAAACTATTAAGAATGTCCTTTGCCTTGAGAATTATCAGGCTAGTGTAGGAGATCCATGCAATGTTAGAATCAGGATGGTCATTCCCCCTTCATTGCTTCGTGGCTGAACCTGAAGAATAGAGATGTGATTTATTCTTAACCTCTTACCCAAGGCCAGCTATAGCTCTTAATAGTAGAAGAATCCTCTGTATACAGCTTTGTCCTGCCCTCATACACTTGTAATTAATTTTGGCAGACAAGATTATATGTGAACCAGTAAATTCAAAATATAAGAGATAATACAAACTATACTTTCTACCCACAAATATGAAGATGTAGAAAGGATTCCTTCTTAGGAAAGAGACTGAGATGATCTTTAATGTGCTGTCTGTCCAAACGATGCTATGAAACTAAGAGAAATCCAAGTAAGCTACAGTAAAAATAGAAATTTTGGTCCACTTGAACTGCCCAAAAAGAAACATAGGACATAAATAGAGAGAAAGCTGGGGTGTCCGAACTGGGTAGCTCAGTTTTACCATGGAGTATTTTATAAACACGTGGAATTGTCACCCTATTATTGATGATTGGAGTTGGGTCTTGGCTTGACCATTGTCATATAAGCATTAGAAAGACCTAAGGGTCATGGGGGGGTGGACAGCTTTTAGAAGGGTAGGATGATGGCCATGAGCAAACATTAATTTGAGCCTGGCTTGTTGGCTAATGGATTAATTCCAGACTCTGGGATTAGAATCCAGAGTCACTCTTGGTCCCTTGATAGCTAAGCTATTCATATCAAATATAGTACTATGGATACTGAAACTAGATAGAGAGTGAGAAATGTTTTTGTATCAAACCCAGTTGCAAATGAATGCATGCAAGGGCCATGAAACTGAACCAGCTGAGGAAGCTGAGACAAATTGCTCAAAGTTACAGAGCCAGTAGTTTGTGGACCTAGGCTTCCAAGCCCAGTAGCCTGACTCCAAAGCCTACCAGCTTCTAACCATGGCTCCATACAAACTGCTCTATTACAGTGTTGGCTAGCTAGTAAACAGTACAGAAACACCTGGAAGCTCCTTATATCACCTCTTTAGAATGTATTGAATGAACTTGTTGATTTCAGTCTTCTAAACTAAATGAATCACAGTAACACTGAGACTTCAAATTATAGAGCTGGCAGGTTCGTTAGAAATCATTTGGACCAAGCAATTCATTTTAAAGATGAGAGAAAACTGAGAAGGAGAAAGATAAACTGACTTTCCCAAATTTTCTTGCAGGTGACAAAGCCAGGTTTAGAAACCATTTTGGACTGCAATCACAGAGCCCTTCCCATTATGTATAGCTGCCAGGGCTTGGTTGTTCCCTCTATAGACCAACTCAAACTAGAAAAACGAGAACCAAGAACGAGGACGTTCAGCAACCGACCACCCTTAGGAAGAGAAATTTGGGGATGTTCTCCTTGAGAAAATAATTTGGCATATGTTTTTGTGATCATCCATTTTTATCCTGAATTGTGGCCCAAAGGAAAGAAAATAAGGTTGAATGCTTCACAATTAGATTGATATTATCTCAGCAATTACTCTAATTTTTATCTTGTAGTAATTGATAGTAAGAAGATGTATTGGAGGAAAAAAGTAAAAGAAAAAATATTTTGAGGGGTTAGGAATAAGCTGTAAGTATAAATTTATATATGGGGTATTTCTGAAAATAGTTGGCAAAATTTTTTTGTAAAGCAAAATCAATTATTGTAATGGCATATATTCATAAGGAAAGATGTAGGATTCATTTATCTATCTATCTATCTATCTATCCATCCATCCATCTATCTTGGAAGCCACTGGGTACATAATGATAGGCACTATGAGAAGTGTAAAGAAGGGTAAGTAAGATACCAAGCAGGCAAATGGAAGCAGTTTCCACATTATCTTACCCACCTAGATTTTCTTTTACTCTCTTCTGTATGAATTATAATTTCTTTATGTCACTCAAAATTCTACTCATGGTGACATATAGTCCTTTGAAGATTATTACTATCTGTGTTTAATGCTTTAGCCACTGGAGCAACCTCTTTATGGTTGTAGAGTTGTGATAAATAATGCAATTACCTCAAACCAATATACCCAAGTTTGAAAGAACAAAGGAAAAATGAAATATGCAAATTAACAAAATGTAATTTTGTTTAACCTTTGTGCATAAGATAAAACATTGGCTTATCTATGTAATGCTATTCTTTAAATAAGAGTGCCTCCCCATGAAAGTGGTGACCAAATCTTTTCACTCATGTGAAACAAAGGACTGATAAAAAAGCAGTTATATTTCTTATCTAAAGATTTATATATGTATTAGTTGTACCAGGGTAGGTGTGAAAAGGGTCAGATCTTAGTATCTGTTTTGAAAGTATGCCAAAGTATGTGGGGAAAGCACCCTAAAAGCAGTGGATCAGCCATATAAGGTAGGGCAAGCATCCAACAGTGATATCAATGTTTAGTCACCACTTCAATAAAGGATCAGAGATAAAGTTTTCCGTGTGCCCATAGGTAGGCAGAGAATGGTGATAGTGAAGCCAGGGTAGCAAAACATGGGCAAGATCTGCTCATGGCCTGGGAGAAAGAAGAGCTTGTGAGAGCGAGACAGAAAATCAGAACTGGCAAAAGGATACCATGTAAGTCAGGTCATTAGAAATGGTGGTCATAACAGAGATTAAAGCAAAAGTGGAGTCTTCTGAATGCCTTGTACAGTGGTGATGTCCCAGAAGGTATCTCTGACTTTGAAACCCAAGTTGAGTGGCACTGAGTGGTCAGAATGGAGCCCTGGTACGGCAGTGAGTCATGTCCAATGATCAGTTCAGAAATAGACATCCTGGCAGGAAATAAAATATTTAGCACCAGGGCATGTTAAGCGGCTCCAACATTACTTACACAACGACTAGGCTCTAAGCATCACCCTACTGGCTCAAGGGGAGAATAAAGAGACTACTTAAGTTCGTCCTTAAATCAGATTGCTTTGATGCCTGGAGCAGGATTGAATTTTTATGTGGAAATCAATGTGCCTATTGTGGAAAGGTGAGGAAGACACCAGCAGAAGAATTGAGGAGGCAAGGTGAGGAAAGTTGTTTAAAAAGTTCTTACACACTGTAAAGACTATTTCATTTATGTTGGAAAATAGTATCTACTTAAGGCCCAGCTTTTTGTTGGTTTAAAGACTAAATGATGGAAAATTGGTTCACTTAAAAAATCAGAATTATTATGTCATTTGTGTAAATACAAGTGTTCTATCTTCCCCAGTGGATTTTAGGTGGTTAATCAGGAAGAGAAACAAGCACTTTGCTTTGGCAATTTCAAACTATGTATGGCTACCAACTATTGCTAGAGATTATGCTCACCATAGATTCTCTTTTGATGCAACTCTTCCCTAGCAAATGATACCTCCCTCTGCAAATTTCTGCATAAACTATTTTCTGTATTTTTCATCAATTCCTTTCTATAGTGCCTAGATAAGATATTTCTCTACCTAGCTCTTACCACTGTGAAGAAGGGATGCCAGAAACATGGAGTCCTACCTGGTCACACACATTAAGAGTCAGGATACTCTGACCTTGGTGAGAAGGAGAAGCCAAGAAAGAGAGGACAGGCCATCTCAGGACATTCAGGTGTTTTGGCCAGGGGAGGCTATAGGTGGTTCACTCACCATCTACAGTGGTAGATATCAGATTATTAGCAACCTATAGCCAGGTGCCTCCCCACATGTATTCTCCTCTACTCTGTTATTGATATTCCCAAGCTCTCTCTACCCTTCTGCACGTCTACTGACTAAGGAGAACTTAAGGTTAAGATTTAGGATGCCTTGTAGTAGGCTTTTAGTTACATGGCAGGATAAACAGACTTCCACTTCTGGCTATAACAAAATAGCTTGTATCATACCTACCTACCCACTGAGAACAAAGAACATTTGTTTGAAAGTATTTAACAGCAACCAAGGAAGCCAAAACATGAGGCGCCAGCATCCCCCAAAGAAGGAAAATGTATTGAGGAAAGACTGATATTCTGCTCTATTTCTTCCCTCAAGAAATTTGCTGATTCAGAAGCCCTGCATGGAGCAAGAGAAACCAAGTAGGAAGTAATAACTAAAATGTTGAAAAGTCATAGGGTCTGACAATATCATGAGGCTGGGAAAACAAAAATGTAGTTTACGACTTCCAAGGCAGTCAGGACTTGAAGGGCCAGAGTCCCAGAGAGAAGTACAATGCAGACAAGTAACTCTTGTACTGCTTTTCCTCTTGAGAAATGTAATGATTCCTAAGCAGTATGTAGCAAGAGGTTGAGAGGTCAAGAAGAAAACATGCTAAGAGGCTAAGAAGGTAAACAGAGCTTTCTGAAACCAAACTTACAAGAACAAAATATTATGGCTCAGGTCCTACCAAGAATGAGGGGTCTGGTAAATATTCCCAGGCTTTCATTTGGAATCCTTGAAGGCTCTCATCTTAGGAGAAAGAAGGATAAATTAAAAACAGATTAGGCCTTATAGTAATAGAAATGCAGCTCCAAATTAATTCAATGCCTGATTAAATTAAGTTGAATTGCCTTTAAGAATCAAAAATGCATGCTACCTGGAGAAAAGTAATATCAGTCAGAACTTCTGTAATTTTTATACACAATTTCTGGCATTCAATCAAAAGTTACTGTGTATCTAAGGATATGGATAAAAGAAAAAAAGAGATAATAAAGACTGAGTAAAAGTTGATCCAGATCTTGGAATTGTCAGACATGAACTGTAAAATAATTGCAATTAACATGTTTAAGAAAAGTTGCAGAATTTCACCAGATCCATACTTTTCATTAAAAAAGAAGAAAGAAAAAAAAGAAAGACGAAATCGAAATTCTAGAAGAAAAAAAACCTCAGTGACAGAGAGTTGAGTTTCAATAATGGGTTTAATGGCATATTAGATACAATTGAAGGAAGAATTGGTAAGCTGGAAGTGAGTTCAGTAAAAGATATCAAGATTAAAGCACAAATAATAGAAGATACAGAAAAGACATGCACATAACATCAACTATATAGCATGATATAACATATTTCAAAATATTAAAACATTTTAAAAGTCAGAGAATGATCTATGACAAAATGAAACTAAATTGAAATTTATAGCACAGAGATAATCAGAAATAACCTAAAATCCCAAATGTTGAAAATTAAATAATATACTTCCAAACAACTCATGAGTGAAAGAAGGAGTCACAATGATAGACTAGACCTAAGTAATAACTAAAATATAATACATTGTATTTTATAAAATACAATACATTGAAACTTTTGGAATGCAGTTAAAGTCAAGCTTGGAGTGAAATTTACAGCCTTAAATGTATGTAGTAGAAAAGAATAGAACCTGAAAGATTACAGATCTCATCATTCATCTATAGAAATGAGGAAAAAGAACAGCAAAATAAACCTATACAAGTAGAAGGAAGGAAATAAAAGTTATAGCAGAAATTAATTAAAAAGATAACAAATATATAGTAAACTAATAAACCCAAAGATGGTATTTTGAAAAGGGGTAAGTAGTCTCTCATGCACTCATGTGTAGGCTCATGATTTATAAATTGGAAATAATTTTACCCAGATAAATTTTTTAGGTCTTTTAAAAAAAATATTTTATTTGTTCATTTGAGAGAGATAGAGAGAGCACAGCAGGGACAGAGGCAGAGGGAGATGGAGAAGCAGACTCCCCACTGAGCTGGGAGACTGACCTGGGGGCTCCATCCCAGGACCTGGAGATCAGGACCTGACCTGAAGGCAGAGGCTTAACCATCTGAGCCACCCAGGTGCCTCATCCCCCCAAAAAAAATCCTCATCCCCCCCCCAAAAAATCGTGTTTTGTTTTTTTTCCAAATGTTCAGTTACCCAATATATAGTACATCATTAGTTTTTGATGTAGTGTTCAACGATTAATTAGTTGCATATAACACCCAGTGCTCATCACAACACATGCCCTCCTTAATACTCATCACTCAGTTGCCCCATCTCCCCACCCCCTTCCCTTCTATAACCCTCAGTTTTTTCCCAGAGTCTCTCATGATTTGTCTCCCTCTCTGATTTCTTCCCATTCAGTTTTCCCTCCCTTCCTCTGTGGTCCTCCACGCTATTCCTTATGTTCCACATGTGGATGAAATGATATGATAATTATCTTTCTCCGCTTGACTTATTTCACTTAGCATAATCCCCTACAGTTCCAACCATGTAGATGCAAATAGTGGGTATTTATCCTTTCTGATGGCTGAGTAATATTCCATTGTATATATGAACTACATCCTCTTTATCCACTCATCTATTGAAGGACATCCTGGCTCCTTCCACAGTTTGGCTATTGTGGACATTGCTGCTATGAACATTGGGGTGCATATGGCCCTTCTTTTCACTACATCTGTATCCCTGGGGTAAATACCTGGTAGTGCAATTGCTGGGTCCTAGGGTAGCTCTATTTTTAACATCTTGAGAAGCCTCCATACTGTTTTCCAGAGTGGCTCTACCAGCTTGCATTCCCACCAACAGTGTGAGAGAGTTCCCCTTTCTCCACATCCTCCCCAACATTTGTTGTTTCCTGTCTTGTTAATTTTTGCCATTCTAACTGGTGTAAGGTGGTATTTCACTGTGGTTTTGATTTGTATTTCCCTGATGGCTAATGATGTTGAGCATTTTTTCATGTATCTGTTAGCCATTTGCATGTCTTCTTTGGAGAAGTGTCTATTCATGTATTCTGCCTATTTCTTGGCTGGATTATTTGTTTTTTGGGTGTTGAACTTGAGAAGTTTTTTTATAGGTCTTGGATACCAGTTCTTTATCTGTAATGTCATTCGCAAATATTTTCTCCCATTCAATGGGTTGCCTCTTAGTTTTGTTGGCTATTACCTTTGCGGTACAGAAGCTTTTCATCTTGATTAAGTCCCAAAAGTTCATTTTTGCTTTTATTTCCCTTGCTGTAGGGATGTGTCTTGAAAGAAGTTGTTGTGGTCAATGTTGAAGAGATTACTGCCTATGTTCTCCTCTAGGATTTTGATGGATTCCTGTTTTACATTGAGGTCTTTCATCCATTTTGAGTTTATCTTTGTGTATGGTGTGAGAGAATAGTCCAGTTTCATTCTTCTGCATGTGGCTGTCCGATTTCCTCAGCACCATATACTAGATCTTCTTATCACTGACCTGCATTCATAAATTTTCTGAGATGCTTTGAGTCATTGTTTAAATGGGGAAAAAGTAGCGTTGGATTTTGCAAAATAATTTTGTTGATGAGTTTATTTTTAATTATATATGTTTGGGCTTGTATATATGTATGTTACATAAACAATATTCTTAGATGCATATACACATATTAGTGAATAGAGTTTCAATTCAATTCAACAAACAGCTTTTGCATTTTCAGTGTGCTGTACTCTGGAAGTAGAGCAGCAAGGAAGATAGATACAATCCTGGCTTTTCTCAAATTTACAGTCTAATAGTGATACTTATGTGGAGAAAGAAAAAAAAAGGAATAAAAGAAGAGAAGGGAGGAAGGCAAGAAGGATATTGTTTTTCATACTCCAGAGACAAACGCAAGAGGGAATAATTATCTAAATTAGTCAGACTTTCATTATTTATTTTAACCTCATAATCCTTTTCTCTTATCTGATTAATTCAGATTAATTACCAATTTTGATTTTGTTTGGACTACATTTCTCAGCTCTTTCCTATCTTTATTTTACCTGATTTTATAAACAAAACATTTTATAATTTTACATATTCCCCTAACATCCTCATTTGACAAGTTTCCATGATTTTCAGAGGAAGGGTTCTAAATGAAGTCATGGCCCTTAACATGGTATTAAGTGCACATTGGGCACCGATTATATTTTTATTAAATAAATATTTGAAAATACAAGAAGTAAAAATGGAATATGCTTGTCCTACACAGTATAGCAGGGATATTGCTAGACCCAGCTGAACCTACCCTCCTTTCTATGACATTTCTTAGCTTATGTTGTTTCCCATGGGATATCTTGCTTCCCAAGTCTTTTTCTACTCTTCTCTGCTTACCTGTGAATGTCAGCATTCTTATGAGTCTTTTTCAAATCTCAACTCTTCCCAGAAGCCTACCACGGAAGCCATTATCTTCTGCAAAACCATTATACTTTCCATTTTTGCTATGTAACAGCTCTTCCAATTTCTTACCTGTTTCTCTAGGTATCATTCTTCACATACATGTCTTGTCCCTAACTGGAAACACTTCAGTGAGGAAATATGTATACTAGATTCTATGGAAAATATAAACAAAAAGCATATCCTCCCACCCACCCACATACACATATGAAACACATGATGGCTTCTGGTCCTGTTGTTCCTAAATTCTTAATAGACTTGTGGTAGATATTGCTAGTTGTGCCTCAATATCAATTCACCCATTAGTCCCCAATATAATAGTACCTTTGTTCAGTAGTATTTCAAAAAAGTAGTATTTTTGATGAACACTGGGTATAAGATTGTTCTTCCAGCTTCCTTTGCAGCCAGATGTGGTCACATGATTCTAGTCAATGTGATGGTACCAAAAGCGGAATATGAAATTTCAGAAAGTGTCTTTACTGACATTCCCTTTCTCTCTTCTAATTCCTAGAATGCAGATGTTGCCGTCTTGGACCATGTGGTTGAGACTACCCACTATAAAGCAACTAGGTAGAAGGAGCCTGACACTTTGGAGCACTATACCAGTCCAAAATCATCTACTGAGATTTTACATGAGAAACGACTGTCTTGCAGTTTCTGTTAGTTTAGGGTTTCCTTTACTCACTATACAGTGACCTTTACTTACTGCCTAACCTACTTCTAACTAATTGGGACTCTTCAGGATGTCATGTTATTCCTGTACCTCAATAAGCTCATAGCATAGTAATAATTACTTTGTATTTTAATGGTCACATTAGACAGAGGTAAAATTTCATTGTGCTTGAATTCCAAAGTCAGTATATACTTCTTACTTTTGACTGGTTCTTTAGCAAGGAAGGATTTGTATTATTAAAGGGCCCTAGCCCAAATTATATGTCTCATCAAATGAAATGACTACTCATAGACTGATTTAATTTTGTTAAGATATTGTCACCAAAGGCTTCCTGTTAAAATATTAGTTTGTGCCTGAATGAATATCTAACACTTACACTTTAGGTTAATGTCCCAAAGGATCTAAAATTGGCAAATAGGGAATATCAATTTTAGTTTTACTTCTAGAATAAAGTTTTAGTTCTAGAGTAAAGATAACCGATAGTTGGTTGAAGACTTATCTCTTCTGACAAAGTTTTATGGGGCAAATCATGAGTTAATCTCTAGGGTTCTGGCCAGAATTGAAAATAAGATTTTTTTTTTTTAAATAAGATTTTTAAGCAAAATGAGACCCACTACAGAGAACACCTAGAGCTGCCAGGGGTTTCCCATTGCAGCTTCTCATGTTCCACACCCACTCCCAACCTCTTTCTTCGCTTAGTATTTTCCTACTTTCTGTTATGTTCCCTGAGCTCAAGTTTTTCAAGCAAAAACTAGTAATTGTATTAATTAATTCACTTTATACTGTTAATGACAGCCCTTTATTCACATAACAGTGTTAATTCCCTCCTCTTGTATACCTCTTACAGTAGGCATGACAGAACACTATCCAGCCCTATTCTGGTTAGTAGGGAAAGTGAATTATGTGAGAGTATTTCTTGGAACACTCTCTGGACTCCCAACTCAGAGCACTTCTTTTATATCTTGAGAGCATTCTTTTTAGGGGGACTCCTTGGGAAAACCAACATTGGGAGGGGAAGGAAAGGGGCAAACTGGATCCAGATAAAACTAAGGCATGTGGCCTCACCATTCAAGAAACATTGATTTTCATCAACGGTAGGAAGAGAAACAATAATTGGACGTGATCCAGTGTTAGTTCTGAATAGGGCAAAGAAAGGCCTCTGGAGACCCCTGGCTGACATGGGTTTGTCATTGAACAAAAAACTCAAAGTCTTGGGTGGAGGCTAAGTAGTTATTGGTAGTGATGGGGAACCAGGAGTTTGTTTTGAACCACCTTTAATTAAGCTTATGTTTTGTGCTTTAAACTCACAAATGTTTTTTACTTTTTTAAAAAAGATTTTATTTATTTATTTGAGAGAGAGAGAGCATGCACAGGAGTGGGGGGAAGGGCAGAGGGAGAAAGAGAAGCAGACTCCCCACTGAGCAGGGATCCTGACAGGGACCTCAACAGGGCACTGGATCCCAGGACCCTGAGATCATGACCTGAGCCGAAGGCAGGCACTTAACCAACTGAGCCACCCAGGCACCCCTAACCTCACAGATATTTTAAAGAGTGAATGAAATAAAAGGTGGGAGATATTCTGAGAGTAATGGAATTATGGAAGGCAATGATGAATTGCCATTCCACCCATGTGTTGTCTTTAGGCTTTGGGTGAATATCATATGCATAATATGATCTTTATAGAGATTGACCTAAAGACAAACATCTGTGAATTTCCCAGATTCATTTGCATCTCAGTGATAACTTAGTGTAATAGAAAGTTCTTCAGGGCTGTGTAGGTCCAAATTTCAATTTTGTCTCTGATCCTTTACTAGTTGCATGACCACAGGCCTATTATTTAACATTTTTGAGATTCAATTTTCTTTCTGTAAATAATATTTGCCTTCATCATACTTATGAAATTTAAATATTATAGTATAGGCAAAACATGTCTAGTACATTGTTCATTTCTAACCTAGTTACAATGTCCGAATCTCAACCAGAAGCCATTTGGAGCAGGTGTAGAGCTATCCCTCTATTCTATCACCAATTTATCAGCCAGGAACATACAGAAGCACCAGTGATGATGTCAAGAGTTTTCACCACAGTTCTGAGGCTGGAACATCCAAGACCATCAACTTTAAACCTAGCATTGTGGCAAAGGCAGACGTCTCTTTGGGCACATCTAAGCCTTGGCTTGGCGAGGAATGGAGTAGATGGTCTCATGAGGTTTCATGTGTCCTATAATTCTTTGCACAGCAAGCTTTTGCCTTTGTTATTTTGTTCAAGCCACTGCAGCAGATCTGACCCAATTTAGCTGTTACCATTTCCTCCTAGCAAAAAAATGAAGCTCAGAGAAGGCCAGAGCTGTTGTGCTACTTCCATAACTTGCTTTAATGCTTGACTCCCAGCTCCTAAGCACCTCAGACCCAGCACTACTCAGGCCCTCTCTGTAGGTAGTTTGGGTTGGATCTCAGGGCTCTTTAATCTCTGCTTGTCACTCTCTGGCCAACAAGCTGATTAAGTGTTAGCTGCAACAAGTGATTGCCTGCTCTGCCCCTCACCCTGAGAGTTCCCTCCTGACCTCTACAGTGACCTATATTTTCATTTGAATCAAGTCTCAGATCCTGCAGAAGGCATATCACAGTTGATGTGTATAGATCACACAGGAGAGACTAAAGGATAGGGCCATTTGCACAGTAGCATCCATTAATCAGCATATTAATTGGCACAGAGGGGTTATCAGATTAGCTGTCTGTATCTTTGGAAATCTGGATGTCAAGCATTGAAGGGAAAGAGCAGGATATAAGGCTGGCATGGTTAGATGATGGAGAGAGGGAAAGAAGACATCTGGGTTTTGAAGTTGGCATCCCAAGTGAGTCCCTGCAGAGGGCCCTTTAGAAAGAAGAGCCAAGATCAGCATAAGCCAACTGGTTCCTAAGAGAAAAGACCCTAAAGATACCAAGTAAGTGATTAATTATGGGTGGTAGCAATATGGACAAATGCTCCATTCTTCTTTGTACTTTTCAAATTCTCTAAAAATATATAATGTGACAAATATCATGAGAAAGATAATACCTATACTCTATAGGAGTTTTAAAGGTTGAATTTCTATGATTCCATGCTTGACCTTTTTGTTGAGAGGAGGAACAGAGTGACTATCACAGGTATGGTTCCAGTGTATGTAGGCTTTACTGCCTTCTTCATGGTTCCCTTATATTAGAGTCACCTTTATTTATTTGCCTCTGTGATACATGTATGTCTATCATTCCACTTTCACCCCTTGAGCCTGCTTTTCACTCCTTGAGATGCCCCCACTTTAGCACGACACCTTTATTTCACCTTCTTTAGCATCATCTCTATCATAACCATGGTTATTTAATTAAGTGACTGTTTGTAGCACATTCTTTTTTCTTAGGAGAGTATCCCAATGTCAAGTAGATCCTTGGCCAAGTTTTAGTGATTCAGTGCAGGTATGAACCTCAACCAGAAATCTATAGTTAACTGATTCAGGTCCTCACTATCTTTTTGTTCTATAAAGACACATGTTGTCTGAACCACCTTGATCAGATAATTCTGATAATAAATACACATGAGAAGACATGACTAGTGTAGCTATCTACTAGGATCCAGAGCTCCTTGTTCTGCAGCAATTGCCAGAGCCCATGAGTTTCTGACTGAACCTAATTTGGTCAACCATGTTATGATAGCCAGCTTCAGGCTGAATCTAGGCAACTGAAGCCAAAATAATCAATTAAGACAGGGGGCCCAAAACATGAACTGGAGTTCTACCTTGGATACCACATATCTAGACCTCTCCCATCCGCAGTTACCAAAAAAGTGAGGGTGAAGGTTCCTACCTACTTAATTACTCAACTAACTGTCAGGATCAAATTAGGTTGTGAATGTTGCAGTCCTCTGAAATTTAAAGTGTGATATATGTTGGTAAGACAGTTATCAACCGACTGGCCATTGCACTGTCTAATCAGATCAGTTAATATCAATCAGATCAACTAAGCCTCAGAAGGAGAGAGCTGGTTACCATGTAAAAACAGCCTGCCGAAGGGCCATCCCTGGTGCCCAATTTGCCACTTTTCCCCATTTTTACTCCTGTTTAGCCCTGGAAACATTGCAAGTGATTTCCATCTGATTTAGGAAAGTAATGGAGCAAAGAGACTATCTGTAAACATAAAGAATACAATGGGAAACATTATGTGTGTATATAAAGAAAGAGAAATAAAACCAGGCGAAAAAACTTTATAGCTTGTCTCAAAAGAATTATAAAATTAGTGGATGAAGGGTATGTTGTTACATTTTTATATTTGCATTTTGCCAATGGAAGGCCTCATAATATTTTTACTGTACTTGTAGATTTGGCTCTTCTGCCTGTCACATGGATTGAAAGCTGAGTCTCTGGAACTGGGGGCTGCTGGGAGATGAGATGCTTCCAGGGATAGGAGAAAGTCTGAAGTGGTGATGGGCCAGCCTCCTCCAGCATCTTTGCCCGGAGCAGAGCTGAGCAGATGCATGGCATCAGGTCCGATAGCACTGTTCATGGCAAAGCTTTCATCAGACTCTCTTAAAGCTGCTTTTCTTGGGAACACATTCTCCACTCTCCATCCTACTCATTTGTACACCATCTCAAGAAACCAAACCAAAACGAAGCAAAAGTTAGTTAAGAGAGGGCCTTATGATTCCCATCTTGGTGCTTATGTGCTGATACTGCCATTCTGATGTTCTTGGGAGCATTGATTTACCAGTGTTTGGCTTATAGTGGAAGAAATTTTGCTTCTGCATTGCAAAGTGAGTTGTTTGTTTATCCAGTTTGCTACAAACTGGATTGTGTACCCCCAGTCTTCCTACCTTGAAGCCCTAACCCCTGATGGAACTGTTTTTTTTGGAGATGGAGCTTTTTAGGAGGTAACTGAGGTTAAATGAGGTCAAAAGCATAGGGCCCTAATCTGACAACATTGGTGGCCTTATAAGAAGAGGAAGAGAGATAGCTCTCTCTTCCTTCTTTTGCCAGAGGACACAGTAAGAAGGGAGCTGTCTTCAAGTAAACAAGAGAGTTCTCACCAGGAACCATATTGGTTTGCACCTTGATCTTGGACTTTCCAGCTCCAGAACTGTGAGAAAATAAATTTCTGTTGTTTAAGCCACCCAGTGTATAGTACTTTGTTATGGCAGCGCAAGCTGACTGACGCAGTTAAATTGCTTAGGCTTATTTGTTCTTAATCAATGAATAGGAATCAACCTAGCTATTCAACTATGAAGCCATTTCTGTTTCTCAAATAAGCTGCTTACACATTCAAAAAACAAGAGGGTGGTTTTCAGTTGATTCTGTAGCTTGGTACCCAGAGAGGTTGCATAACTTGGCAACGTTTGCCCAATGATGAATGTCAAGGTAGACCTAGTGCCTGAGCTTTCTGTGTCCTACTCTAGTATGCTTTATGCTACACCACAAACTTAGAAATCATCAAATCCAGAGCTTGGTCTAAAGTGCCAAAATAATCCATTTAACTTATGACTCAAAATTCATAAACCATGCAGAGAGGTACTATGTTAAAAATTTTTTGTACTATGTTAAAAAAAGGGGGGGGAGATTTCTACACAACAAAAATAAAGCAAAACAAAACCCTACATATGCAAAGTCATAAGACAAATGGCAGACTAAGAAAAAACACTGGGCAACCCACTGTAGACCAATAACCTGATAGGAGAATGGTCAAAGCAAATGAGCAGAGAGTTCACAGAGTTAAAGAAATGTAAAAATCTTTTACATATGTGAAAATATTTTTTACATCCCTCATGATAAGTGAAATGCAAATGTCACTGAGATGTTATTTTTTCACATATCAGATTGGCAAAAATCCAAAAGTTTAATATTATACTCTATTGCAAGGAAAAACAGGCACTATCTTTCACAGAAGAAGAACAAATGAACACAAGCTTTTTGGAGAGTAAGTTGAAGATATCGAAAATAACAAGTGTTTGCCCTTTTTGATCCAGATTTTCATTTCTAAGAATGGATCCTATAGCTTGCACAAGTGCAAAATGACTTTTGTTCAGAGTTATTCATTTCAGCACTGCTTGTAAGAATAAACAAATGGAAAGAACCCTAAACATCCATCAATGGGAGACTGCTTGAATAAACTGTGGTGTAATGATACAATAGAATACACCGAAAATAGAGAAGAATGAGGGCCCTCCCTATGTAGTGATATGGAAAAGTGTTCAGGATATGCCATTAGCCAAAAAAAACAAAGAATGAATATTATGCTAACTTTCAAAAATGAAATACTTATAGAGACCTAATTAAAGACTGGAAGATATATAAGCTTGTCAATGGCCTCTGGGGATGGATGGAGATCAGACCAAAGAAGAATAAGGAAGGCAATGAGACTTGATTCTATATATTTTCTTAAAATAATTTTTGTTTTTTGAACCATGTGAATTCATTACCTATTCATAATTAAATCTAAAAATAAACAAAACAACAGAGAGAGAGATTGAGAGAGTGAGAGAGGAGAATTGTGAATTCTCCTCAGTAACCTGTGCCATTTTATTCTATTTCCTGATGTGAAGAAATTCTTTATTATGAATATTTTCAGTACTTTCTGGGTAACAACTTTATTTGGCAGTTAAAAAAAAAACATATAGAATGGTTGGTCACCACATATTCTAAAAGAAGTTTGGCAAAGAAACAGGAAAATACAATCCCAGGATAAGCTGGCCACAGTTTAATGTTTTCAATTACTGACTATCTGCAGCAAGGTTAATGGAAATAACATAGGCCTTAGAGACAAACCACATTTAGGTTCAAATCTCATTTCTGCCACTAACAAGCTCTGTGTTCTTGGATGAATACCTTCACTTTTAAAACTTCACTTACTTCTCTTAAGATTGTCATGGTAACATCGCTAGTCATGGTAGTGAGAATCCAGGGGGATCATTCAGGTTAAAGATCTAGCATTGGTGGACGTGTCATGGATGGTAGCTATTATTAGATAATTTCTGTCTTGTCACTATGGACATTCCATAAAGCCAGTAGGTATTTGCAAAATAAAGGCAGTCTAGAGAGGTCAGTAACATCTCTCTGGGATTTCAGTACCTCTAATCTCACTCACCATCAGAACACAGAACACAGAACGCAGAATCAGAAAGAAGCAAACAATGGCTCTCAGTAGCAAAATAGATTCCACCAGTATCTAAATGCACATTTGAGCATTTGCCTCTTAGAAGAGCCCCTTTCAATGCCCCCTATAGAGTCAATTTATGCTTGGATTTCATGGCAGTGGTAAGAATAGAAATAGAGAAGGGACTGACATAGTCAGATATGCTGCCCAGGGAAAGTGACAGATCATGGTCTGAGATAAGAGCTGTATAAACTGAACCAAACACAAGAACCTCAGAGAACAGCAGTTGAGAGGTTTTTATCTAAGAACACATCTACATACCTAATAAGTTGTGAAGACCTTGCTTCTTCTTGCCAGGTCTATAGCAGGTATTTATACAATAGGTTTGAAAGGGTTGGCAAAAATAAAGACTTTCATTAAAAAGGGTTAAAAAAAATACATGTTGATGCTTAAATACCTACTTGTGTAGATAACTTAATTCTCTTGAGTTGTTTGTTCCCTGCATTTTTTCACAAATAGCTAAAATTTCCCTTTATGCAGTACCTAAAGGCTCACTAGAAATAGAAACTCTGATGGACAAGTCTGGGGTGAGATGAATAAAAACATTTAAATATAACTTGAAGCAAGAAAGCTACACAATAAATGGGATATTGTTCTTATGTGCTCATGGAAATTCCAGTAAACAAATAGAACCAAGTTACCTGTCCTGCCTTTGATTTAAGGCTTATGCATGCATAGAGCATAGTCTGTAATATTTTCCACCAGGCTTTCTACTTGAGTTATTCCTACTTGCTCAGATTTGGGGAAATCCAAGAGCTGAACAACGACTTTTGCAAGTTGCAAATTGCTTTAAGGGGAAACCCTTCAGCTGTTGTGTGTGTAACTTGGTAAATGATACCCACTTTTAGAGCCATGAAACAGAGATCTTAATTCCTGTTGAGCTTTGGTTTATAGGAACACAGGCATGATGGGGAGGCTTGCCCCCAAAACTTTGCTGATACCCACTTGGGATAACTACAACTCTCCCCAGCAACAGAACCACAAGAAATCCTGCCACATTTTCCAAACAAGCAGCAATCAAACTGCCAGTGGACACTCTGCATCACATATTATGTGGATGACGTATGTGGCTATGTTCGTTTTGGTCAACATTCCTCCTTTATTATGCGGAGTCCCCCAGTCACTCTGCAAACAGTCATGTCACTGCTGTGGCTGCTAACCAGAGAAATTGTAGGACCAGATCCAAAGAGTGTGTTGATGATGGAATGTGACAAGTCACTTTTATTATTTTATCATCATCATATGAACAAAATAACAAAGAATCAATTCATGCTTGTTAATCAAATTGTACTAATCAAATTGATAACTAATTGTATCAATTTAGATTAACTTGTTTTCAAGTTAGAAGTTAATCAAACTTCAGGAATAGAGTACTGATCATATTCTCTGGGTTCCTTGAATCAATGGTAAGAGGTGTGTGTGTGTGTGTGTGTGTGTGTGTGTGAAGAGTTAGTAGGGGGTAGGCAGGGAGATATACCAGAATCATCTGAGAACTTATTCAAAGTGTTCTTGTGCATCTCTATGCTTTTTCCCTCACCCAAATTTATTTGAATATATCCTTGAAAGCAAGTTTTGTGAGTTTAGGGGGCAAAATAGCGTCCCAGATTATTCTGATATAATAATACTAGTAAATAGAACTCTGTACAGTGACAATATCATTGCCAATGAGGTTTATCTGAGGCCCAATCATTGCTAATAATAACAAATAGATATTATAATAATAATACATACCATTTATTGAATGTATTCTATGTGCTGGACATTCTCCTAAAGTCTACCTTTTCCTGTGGTTGAGACCTTTTCTCTGTGATTAACACACTGAGTTGCTATTACAGTTTGGAAATTAACTATGTGTGGTCACCGACATTCTTTTTCTTATCCCCTTATTTTATACATTCATGAGAAAAAAATGGTGCACTAAAAGAACACTTTCCCATGTGCTATAAGTGGCTTTAGGTAAGTAAACCTGCTAAGCCTCAGTTTTCTTGTTTGTGGCACATGGGGATAATAAAAGTTTCTTTGTCTATATTGATACATAATAATAGTTTTTACAGTGGGATGGTTAATTAGATTCAGAATGTGGTTAAGAAAGCAGGAAATTTAAGGCTCCCACTAGAAATCAAATTTAAATGCCAAGAGGTTTTAGCTATACCTAATCTGGACTTAATACCACGAAGTGCAAAAACATATACAGTACCTTCTTCTTCCTATATGTTTTCAGGGATAAACTACATGAAACAGTTGGTCAAAAGTACACATTTATATTACCAACATAGTGCAAAAATTCTGGGTCAAAGATTTGGGAATAGAGTTATGGCAGAACAGTGCAACTCCAAAGTCTTAAGGAAGGCCGAGGGTGGCATGCACTAGATCCATGAAAGAGGTATGACTGAGTCAGGTCTAGAGGGTAGCCAGGAGGAGAGGAAAGGGATACATTTTCAGGAACAGCACTGGTGGAGGTGGCAGGGTGAACCCGTAGTCCTAAGTAATCCTCGTATTATGCTACAACTCCACGAGTGACCCTTTCTACAAAAAATAGAGAAAATAAATTCACAGCTACATTATGCAGTGGATATCTTTGTGCAAGTTTACAGAGTCAGTAAAGTATGTGCTTCTGTATAATTTGTGTCTCCAGGGAATTATCTGAGGGAAAGGATCAGTGTTCTGTGTTTTAATTCCTATGCCCTTGTAACATCAAACATCATTCCAAATACATTGGGAAAAACTCAGTTCACATTTACAGGTGGATTGGAAACACAAAGTACTTTGATAGGCTTGGCAGGTGAGATGAGGTGATAGACCAGGAACTTTAGGCTTTGCTGGTGGCTTTAACTGTGGGTTAAAGCCATAGAAGGAACAGAGCTATGGGGAAGGGGAGTAGAGACCATCACAGAAAATCGCTCTGCTATCTTCTCAAAACAGGGCCCTATCGTGGCTGCATCGCCATGAATTACCCACCTTGGAACCTGGGAAGTCCGCATCTTTTCACCCACCCTTCCCCCAGCTCCAAGTGCCTCTCCTTAAAAGTAGATGAAAGTTGAGGCTGGGGTGTTGTGATTAATGCCAACACGTCCAGAGTGTACCTCCATCAACCCACGGTCTTCCCATTTTTCTTAGATGCTGAGAAAATGCTTTTCACAGCTATGATGACACAGCCAGAAATATCACCTTTTGAAGACATCATAACTGTGAGATACGACACTTTTTCGGCCGTTAGAAGGTTATTTGCTGTAGCTATTAAATACAGCCCTGTCACTCCCACTCACCTGAGCCATATTTCCTCTCTCAATAGATTATCCATAAATATAGGCTCAGGTACAAATAGAAATAATGAACATTCACAGCTAAAGAAGAAGACACGCACAACCAAATCCTGCCAAAGTGTAAGGTTTTCCTGTAGGAAGGGAGCAATCCTTTCCTGGAACAGACTCAGCAGAGCCTAGAGGACAGGTCTTCTGAAGGGCTTTCTGAGTTTTAGGTCAATATGACTCCTCCAATATCCCAGTAATGCAGAGCCCAACCTCCTAAATGCCAGAAAGATGCCTGACTGCTGACTTGGGGGCCCACCCTGCTTTGCTGACATTTGGTAATTAGAATGAATTATTAGTAGTAGCTTGTGTATTTGTCTAGTATTTAACTCTAGTTAATATATAGGTAACAATCATTGCGTTTGTGTGGATTCTACAATTTCCAAAGCAGGCAGGTAGTATATTCATTTAATTGAATATATATGTATATATATGTAATTAATAATATTAATATATATAATCTCACATATGTATATATTTGTCGTTGCTGTTGTTTTTCTGATCTGCATGCTTTATTAACTTCTATGTAATTAGCACTTAACTAAAAACCTGATAAAATACAGAAAAATGTAGAAAATATGTAGCAATTGAGCATCAAAGTAGGGCCCAAACTTTACCCAGTGCAAGAGAGAACAATATTATATAATTAAATGTGAGATTGCATAGCATAGGTAACTAATTCTGAAGTGTTGGAGAGAAGGGTGACCTACAGTTTCCTGGGATCGATAACACTTTGGCTTGGCTCAGAATAGAAGGTCTGCCAAATGCCTTTATCTGGATTCTAAAATAAAGGATCCCAGCAGAGAACTCGGCCGGTCATCCCAAGGAGTGAGTAGAAAGATGATAAGGTAGGAATATTCTCGACATATGGGAATATGTGCTGGAATATAGTGTAACACCTGAATTGCTCATGAGACTTCCCACATTGAGGGAAAAAACTCTGAAGAATTAGGCTTTAGAAATAATTTGTAAGGACACTTGGCTGCCTCAGTCAGAAGAGCATGTGACTCTGGATCGTGGGGTCTTAAGTTCGAGCCCCATGTTGGGTGTAGAGATTACTTAAATAAATAAAACTTTAAAAAAAGAAATGACTTGTAGATTTGTATAATACTGTGATACAGTGATTTTTAAGGATAATCTGCAAATCCAGAGACTTTCCTTGTTTACAGGGCTTGTGTCTCACATCCTTAAATACATTCTTGCCAAAGTAAGGTAAAACCCAAGGGAAAAACATGAGTGACATAGGACTTAGTGTCATTTCATGGCTCAAAATAGATCTATCCACCACAGAGAAAAAATATTAGCCTACCTATGAGTTCTGTTTTTGTCTGCATGCCTATTCACAAAGTTGATGTATTTGATTAGCCAAGAGGATGTACCTCATGTGGAAGCTCTTAGTCAATAAAAGAAAATTGTATTTCTCAAACGTGTTAATTTCACAAGTTCACACTTCCCGTTGGTCAAATATTTTCATGTGGCAATAGCTCTGTTTGTAGAATAAAGTATTATTAAATTCTGTTGTCACTATACACGTGTACATGATACACATATATGTAGGCCAAATATTGTATGCACTTCATCAGCTTCCATATTTTTAAGTATTATCGATTGCAGATATGATATACACATAAAATACACATAAGTATGCTTATAAATGTTTATATGTATATACTATATATATATATATATATGGGGGGACTTATTTATATATATATACAAGAAATTTTATTTTGAGATCTGGCCATGAGTATGTCAGGATTGGAAGAGAAAAGCATACAGCAGGATGTGAAGAGATTTGGTCTTGCTCAATTTTGACCCTCAACAGTCTGTTCACCACATAGTAGATAGGAAGATCCTTTTGAAAAATAAAACAGTTCTTGTCAGTTCCCTGCTCAAAGCCTTCCAATGGCTTCCTATTACAGCTAAAGTAAGATGTAAAGTCCTCACCACAATCTAGAGAGCCTTTCCTGATTGGGCCCTAGGTCCTCTTTTAATCACTGTCATTTTTGTTCATCCCACGACATTGTCCTTCTGCTGTTCTTTAAGGATAACTAGTGCATCTCTGGCTCAGAGCTTTCCCCCTTGAGGCTTCCTCTGCCTGGAGCACACTTCCCTCAGATCTTCATATGGCTCACTCCTTCATATTATTAAGATCTCTTCTTAATGGCCACCTCCTCAGGGAGGCCTTCCCTGATTACCCTACCTGAGATTGCCCCCTTGTTCCCCTCTGGCCCACTGTCTTGCTTTATTTTGCTTCGTAAGAGTTGGCACAACTGACATTTTGTAATACATCTTTTTGTTATTCATCAGTTTCCCAAAGAATGTGTTCTGTTTAGTTTTCTTCTGTATCTCTGGCACATGGCAGAAATCCATTAAATGCTTGATGAATGAATAAATAAAAATAGTAGGATAGTATTAGTATTAGGTTTATTTACTTGTTAACTGAATTATAATTACCACTATAAATCTACTATACAACCTGATAACTAGAACATTATCATCTGCCTGTGTTGGCCACTCCCTCCCTCACACACACTGTCCTCCCACCAGAGGTAATGCTTATCCTAAATTTTGTGTTATAATTTCCTCCCTTTTGAAATATAGTTTTACTATATACGTGTGTGTGTGTGTATCTAAGAGTACATACTGTTTTGAATATATTGTTTCATTTAATCTGAAACTGAATTTCATTTAAAAAAGTATCATTCTGAAATGGAAAAAAATATCATTCTACATGTGATCTGGAACTTCTTTTTCACTAAATTTTATATTCCTTAGATGCATCAACATTATTCCATTATTATTTTCCTTTGATATTATATTATTTTGATAGGTATCTGTGGTCCATTCATTTTCACAGTTGTGTAACAATATTCCATTCTGTGAAAGTACCATGCTTTATTTTCACATTGTCCTCTAAGAAGTCTTCCAGTAGTATCTTTTACCTCAAAAGTTGAGAAAATTTGGCAGTCTTAAGCAATTTGTACAAGACCACTGAAATATTTAGTGTGGATCTGGGCTTAGACTCTCTAGTAAGGATCCTTTCCAAATGTGTAGAGATGTGCTGGGGGCATCTTGAGTGTGGTGCCCTATATTCAGTTGCAAACAGAGTGTTCTGCCCCCTCTCACCTGTTTTCTTATGAGGCTGCCTCTAGCTCTTCAGAGCTGGGCTCACATCTGTAGGCTCAGTTGTAGGCTCCGTCCTATTTAGGTTTCCAAAGTAAATATGGTAGAAGAAAGAAGTATATTAATGACTTCAGCTGATGAGATTTTAAATGAAGTCTTCTCAAGACCCATGGAAGACTCTGTTGACAGACAGGTGTAGAAGTTAACGCCCTAACCCCTGGTTCCAGCATTGCTATTGCCAGCTTCCTGCTTCTCTTTCTCCCATATTGGCCTGAATCCATAGTCATGGCTTTTCCTTTCAGTGTCGTACTGTCCTTCTGTCCAGGATTTTGCTTTGTTTTTTTCCCTCCAGAAATAGTCCTCTCATGAAATGCAGCCCAATCTTGCAGCCTTGCCTTAACCTTCCTAGTGTGGTTTCCAAAATTCTGGGAGACAAGACAATCTTCTCCCAGCATGACTGGTAAGATCTGACAGCATCTGGATCCATTACTCTGGAGTCCTGCTTGCGTGATCAGAACTCCAGGGCAGATCATTCTTGGATTTATGACAGAAAGCATTATACTTACAGACACAAAACTTTCATTTAAACTGCAAATCAGGAATTTATCGATATAACCAGGACAGATTCACTGAATTTGTGAAATAAATGGCTGAAATTAGGGGTGGAATTTGTGACCAAAAACCAGAGAGGCTGTATCTTGATGGGTATAGAACACAAGTGAGATCATCTGAGGCCAAAATGATGATATGTAATAGTAACATAACTTTGTGACATAGAGTCATACATTGTTAGTGTACACATTGGTATAATGCTTGGGAGAGCAATTTAATAGTATGCTTTCTTAAGATGTTCATGGATTTTGGCCCTATACAGTCACTTCTGGAAACATATACTAGGAAGATAATTTTAAACACAGAAAAACTTTATGCACAAAGATGTTCACAACAGCATTATATAGCTATAAAAAGAAAGGTAATAAAGAAAATGTGCATCAGGGTAATAGTTAAATTAGTTAAAGTAACTATTATTTCCATTAGAAGAATAGCATAAATCTTAAAGCTTCTATGCTAACAGAAAAAATATTGGCATTATAATATTATAGAAAAAATTAAAATCATATATATGGTATAATCATAAGTGTACAAAAAAATCCCCTCTCCCAATCAGCTATTCCAGGAAATAAGACTGGTGGAAATGCTCCAATATACTGAAAGTGGTGGAATGATAGCTGTCTTTTAGTTTGCGAGGTTTTCTGTATCTTCCTTAGAAATATGTATCACTTTCATGGGAGAAAAAAATAACCAAACTAAAATAAATCAAACACAACACCTTGTCAATTATGAACACAAATAAAAGATACACAGTAGAGAGTGAAAAAAAACTAGCCTCAAAAAGCTTTAAACTGCATCCTTCCCTGCATAGATCTCTCACCCTGTTGAGATCAGAGGAGGTAAGCCCTTTCTAGCTGCCTGTGTAACATGTGCTTTAGAGATCAAATTCCAGAGAAGAAATAGACCCAAGACATAAAATAATTTACTTGATGGTAAAAGTAGACTCTCAAATCAGATGAAATCGGAGGGATTGGTTAATGCACATAAATGTATTTAGAACAATATCTGGCACATTATAAATGCTGGGGAAAAAAGTAAGCTATAATTATTATTGACATTATTCAGTACATGACATTGAAAATACTGATAAAACTTCAAATATTAGATTTTATATAAAAATAAATTCAGGTAGATTAGAAATTCCAATGCTAATAAATGAATCCATCAGCAAACTAAAAGAAAATTCAAGACAAAAAAATTCCTTCTCAGTGTAACACCAAAGGGAGAGCCAATTGGAGATTAGAATGACAATTACTTTAACCATAAGCAATGAATTTTTGTGTATTTGGGAACAGAAGTTAAGGGAAATAACAATAGCTATTTACTATTAGGTACCTTATTCAGTTTCATAATTTTTAAGATGTCATGCTTACTTTCATTTTTTCTCACTACAAAAGAGTTAACTTTATTATGAAAAAGCTCTTTTAAATCTATAAGAAAAGAGGAAGTTACTTCAATAAAGAAAATAAAGCAAAGGTACCCATGACATTAAAAACATGGCTGAACAATACGCCCCTGATGTGTCCTCTTCCCCCAGCAGCAATAATTTGGCATCCATCCATGGACAAAAGTATCTTCCTGGGAACTTGGGATCCAGGAAGAAGATTGTGAAACTCCAGTGTAGTCCAAGACTAAGGAGAGCTGTTTTTAGAAGGCAGGCTTGCAACCAGGCAGCTGACTCATTGACTATGGTCTTGGCTACAGACACAGAAAACAGCTCTGTATCCCTGAGGATTCAGTTACAACCCTGTTTGGCTTTGGGTCTAAAGGAGATACACGAAAGATAAAGACAAAGGAATTAAAGCATGATACCACAAAAATAAATCACAAAAGAAGATAATAAGAGATGAAGAAAGAGCAAAGTAACTTAAAAAATAGAAAACAATGAATGCAATGACAATAGTAAGTTCTTACCTATCAGTAACTACCTTAAATGTAAATGGACAAGATTCTCTAATCAAAAGACACAGAGTAGCTTAATGTATAAGAAAAACAAAAACACCAAGATGTAATAATACGCTGTCTACAAGAGACTGACTTTAGCTTAGGGAGACATATAAGTTGAAAGTGAAGAGATGGGAAAAGATATTTCTTGCAAATGATAACTAAAAGAGAGTAGGAGTGGCTATACTTATGTTAGATAAAATAGACTTTTAGAAAAATTAGTTGTAAGAAACAAGGAAGATTACTGTATATTGATAAAGGGGTCAATTCACCAAAAGGATATAATTCTAAATGTATATGGACCCAACATTGGAGCAGCTCAATATTTAAAGCAAATATTAACAGAACTGAAGGGAAAAATAAGCAGCAATAAAATAATAGTTGGGAACTTCAATACTTAACTTTAAACATTGGATAGATCATCCAGACAGAAAGTTCATAAAATTCATAAATAAATAGCAGACCTGAATAATATGAACCTAACAACCTATACAGAATATCCCTCCAACAGCAGCAGAATACACATTCTTCTTAAGCACACACACACAAACTAGTCTCCGGAATAGATCATAAGCTAGGTCACAAAACAAACATTAACAAATTTAAGAAGATTGAAATAATATCTGGTATATTTTCTGACCACAATGGTATAAAAACTAGAAATCAATAACAGGAGGGAGGAAAACTGAAAAACTGGGTCTAAAGCAAAAAATAGATGGAAATTAAATGGGTCACTTCTGCACAACCATTGAGTCAAAGAAGAAATCAAAAGGGAAATTAGAAAGTTTCTCAAGGGAAACAAAAACAAAAACACAACATACCAAAACTTATAGGGGGCAGCAAAAGCATTTTTAAGATGAAAGTTTATAGTGGTAAATGTCTACATTAAGAAAAAAAAAAGAGCTTTCAATAAACAACCTAACTTTACAGTCCAAGGAACTAGAAAAAGAAGAATAAACTAAGCCCAAAGTTAGCAAAAGGTTGGAAATAATAAAGTTTAGAGCAGAAATATGGGAAATTGAGACTAGAAAGACAACAACAAAAATTAACAAAACTAAAGGTTGTTTTTTCAAAAGGTAAACAAAATAGAGATGCCTTTAGCTAGACTAAGAAAAAAAGAGAAGACTCAAATTAACAAAATTATAAATGAAAGAGGAGACATTACAACTGATACAACAGAAATAACAAAGGATCATAAAAGGCTACTATGAACAATTATATGTCAGCAAATTGGATAACTTAGAAGAAATGGATAACTTCTTAGAAATATACAGTCTACTAAGACTGAATCACAGAGGCGCTTTGGTGGCTCGTTTGTTTAAGCATCTGCCTTTGGTCAGGTCATGATTCCAGGACCCTGGGATCCAGTCCCACTTTGGGTTCCCTGATCTGTGAGAAGCCTGCTTCTCCCTCTCCCCTTGCCTGCCGCTCAGCCTGCTGGTGCACGTGCTTTCTCTCTCTGTCAAATCAATAAATAAAACATTTTTTAAAAGACTGAATCATAAAAATAAAAAATATTAACAGACCAATAATGAGTAAAGAGTTTGAATCAGTAATCAAAAAATTCTCAACAAAGAAAAACCCAGGACCAGATGGTTTCACTTGGTGAACTCTACCAAACATTTAAAGAATTAATACAAGTCCTTCTCAAACTCTCCCAAAAATTTGAAAAGGAGTGAATGCTCCCAAACTCATCTTATGAGGTCAGCATTACCTTGATACCAAAGCCAGATAATGACACTACAAGGAAAGAAAGCTACAGACCAATACCCCTGATAAACGTAGATGCAAAAATTCTCAACAAAATTCTAGCAAACTGAATTCAAAAGCACATTAAAAGAATTGTACACTATGATCAAGTGGAATTTGTCCCTGGGATGCAAGGATGATTCAACATATGCAAATCAATAAATGTGATATATCATATTAATAGAATGAAGTATAAAAACCACATGAACTTCCTAAAAGATGCAAAAAAAGCAAGGGACAATATTCAACACCTTTTCATAATAAAAACTCTCAACAAATTAAGTATAGAAGAAACATCTCAACATAATAAAGGCCATAGATGACAAAGCCCACAGCTAACATCATACTCGACAGTGAAAAGTCAAAAGCTTTTCCTCTAAAATTAGGAACAAGACAAGGGTGCCCACTCTCATCACTCCTGTTCAACACAGTACTATAAGTCCTAGCCAGAGGAATGAGACAAGAAAAAGAAATAAAAGGCACCTAAATTAGAAAGGAAGAATTTTCTCTGTCTGCAGATGACATGATTTTCTATACAGAAAACCCTAAAGACTCTATCAAAAAACTGTTAGAACTAACAAACAAATTTAGTGAGGTTGCAGGACACAAAAATCAACATATGACAATAAGTTGTATTTTTATACATTAACAACAAGATATCTGAAAGAGAAACAAAGACAATTCTGTTTACAATAGCATCAAAAACAATAAAATACTTAGGAATAAATTTAACTAAAGAGATAAAAGATTCGTACACTTAAAACTATAAGACATTGATGAAAGAAACTGAAGAATAAATGTAAAGATATTCTGTGTTCGGGTGCCTGGGTGACTCAGTCA
>CM052889.1:25496949-25534322 GCA_028534135.1 Potos flavus
ATTCACCACGACCCAGTGGAATTTATTCCTGGGCTGCAAGTTTGGTTCAACATCTGCAAATCAATCAATGTGATATAATCATTAATAAAAGAAAGAACAAGAACCATATGATACTCTCAATAGATGCTGAAAAAGCATTTGACAAAGTACAGCATCCTTTCTTGATCAAAACTCTTCACAGTGTAGGCATAGAGGGTACATTCCTCAATATCATCAAAGCCATCTATGAAAAACCCACAGCGAATATCATTCTCAATGGGGAAAAACTGAGAGCTTTTCCCCTAAGGTCAGGAACACGGCAGGGCTGTCCACTATCACCACTGTTATTCAATATAGTACTAGAAGTCCTAGCCTCCGCAATCAGACAACAAAAAGAAATAAAAGGCATCTGAATCAGCAAAGAAGAAGTTGAACTCTCACTCTTTGCAGATGATATGATACTTTATGTGGAAAACCCAAAAGACTCCACTCCAAAACTGCTAGAACTCATACAGTAATTCCGTAAACTGTCAGGATATAAAATCGATGCACAGATATCAGTTGCATTTCTATACACCAACAGGAAGACAGAAGAAAGAGAAATTAAGGAGTTGATCCCATTTACAATTGCACCCAAAACCATAAGATACACAGGAATAAACCTAACCAAAGAGGCAAAGAATCTAAACTCAGAAAACTATAAAGTACTCATGAAAGTAATTGAGGAAAACACAAAGAAATGGAAAAACGTTCCATGCTCATGAATTGGAAGAACAAATATTGTGAAAATGTCTATGCTGCCTAAAGAAATCTACACATTTAATGCAATCCCTATCGAGATACCATCAATTTTTTCAAAGAAATGGAACAAATAATCCTAAAATTTATATGGAACCAGAAAAGACCCTGAATAGCCAGAGGAATGTTGAAAAAGCAAACCAAAGTTGGTGGCATCACAATTTCAGACTTCAAGCTCTATTACAAAGCTGTAATCATCAAGACAGTATGGTACTGGCATGAAAACAGACACATAGATCGATGGAACAGAATAGAGAGCCCAGAAATGGACCCTCAACTGGGTCAACTGACCTTCAACAAAGCAGGTAGGAATGTCCACTGGAAAAAAGACAGTCTCTTTAACAAATGGTGTTGGGAAAATTGGACAGCCACATGCAGAAGAATGAAACTGGACCATTTCCCTACACCACACACAAAAATGGGTGAAAGACCTCAATGTGAGACAGGAATCCATCAAAATCCTTGAGGAGAACACAGGCAGCAACCTCTTCAACCTCAGCCACAGCAACTTCTTCCTAGAAACATCGCCAAAGGCAAGGGAAGCAAGGGCAAAAATGAACTATTGGGACTTCATCATGATCAAAAGCCTTTGCGCAGCAAAGGAACCAGTCAACAAAACCAAAAGACAACTGACAGAATGGGAGAAGATATTCGCAAATGACATATCAGATAAAGGGCTAGTATCCAAAATCTACAAAGAACTTATCAAACTCAACACTCAAAGAACAAATTATCCAATCAAGAAATGGGCAGAAGACATGAGCAGACATTTCTGCAAAGAAGACATCCTAATGGCCAACAGACACATGAAAAAGGGCTCAAAATCACTTGGCATCAGAGAAATACAAATCAAAACCACAGTGAGATACCACCTCACACCAGTCAGAATGGCTAAAATTAGCATCTGCAAAAGATGATGTTACTACATCAAATAAAAAGATAAGCTATAGACCAGAAGAAAATATTTAAAAGTCACAAGCCCAACAAAAGCCTTGTATCCAGAATGTATGAAGAAACTCAGAACCCGACAGAAAGAAAAAAAAACTTTAAAAATGGGCAAAATGCATTAACTGACACTAAAACAAAGAGGATATATGGATAGTAGACATAGTTTAAAATTCCATTTCTTTTAAATGACCAGAATAGCAAACTTATGGAGAATGAAAGGAGCTTACTGGTTGCCAGAGGAGGGTGGGCACCATGGAGTGACTGCTCGTAAGTATGGGATTTCTTCTGAAGTGATGAAATATTCTAAACTTAGGTCTTGGTGATGGTTGTGAAACTCTTTGATGATACAGAAAGTATTGAATTGTATACTTTAAATAGGTAGATCTTTATAATGTGAATTAAATCTCAATAAAGATTTAAAAAAAAACAGTCAAAAAAAATTTATGTTCTATGAAAACCACAAGTAACAAAGCAAATTTTGAATTTACCAACTGGGTAGTAAGAAATTGTTATTGCTTCTTTTCATTTGACCTACTCCAAAATCTAAAGAATACTCATTCACCCATTCTGTTCAAAATTAATGAACATATCGGCATTCATTCTCTCCAAGCTCTGCATGGTTTTAAAGATAGTGACTGAAACGCCTTATCTGTTCAATCTAACCCAACTAGTAGCCCCAAAAGAGAAAAGGGAGTCTTGGAGAGTTTCCTGATGTATTAAGCAAAAATGTGTGCATGGAGATATTTCACTTGTTTCAAGGCATCAGAATACATAAACTCATTTCTTCCCCTACTGTCTCAGGCCCGATACTAAGCATGCATGGAATTCCTTAGATAGTTCCTCTGAAAGAATTCTGAGCTTGCAAAACTAACAGAGGTTGAGAGTGTGTTGGCAGGGCAGAAATGGCTGAATTTAAGACTGGTTTTGTCCTCACTTTCAAAACACGGATGCAGGAAAAAGGGACTACTTGCTATTTAAGGTAGCAAATTCTTTCAAAGCTTCCTTAGCAGCACTTGTAAAACAAGAATGCATTCAATTATAGGCATTGAAAGTTAGAAGGAACCATGAGAGATCAACAAATGCAGACATCCTCCATTGATTGCAACAAGGGAACTGTGGTAAAGAGTGCTCAAATGACTAGTTAACTGAGCTAGGACCAGGACTCATAGTTAACTCTTTGACCTGCTCCATGACTCTCTGACTATACTAATGGAGGGGATTCAAAGTGCCACAGTGACCTCACAGTGTTGCTGTCAGACATTTCAAATTCTTAAGGGAAACAGCCATTGTTGACATCTGTCAGAAACTACACAAACTACTAGGCTTGGGCAGTTCACAGTTTCATGTGTTTTACTCTTCTTGATGGCACTGGATCTTAGCAAAGCTGGATTTTCATCTGTTCCTGTGATTAAAACAAGTACCACACAAAGTCAGCGTGAAGCAGGAAATAAAGATGACAGCATCTGATTCCAAGGTTTGAGAACTTTGCAAAGCCCAGCAAGCATAAATATGCCATCAGCAAGTGATTATAGTTATTTAAGAATGAAATCAAAATATTATTTTATTCATATATATATATATATATACATACACATACACACACACACACACACACACACACACACACACACACACACACACACATATAGAAGATGTTAGGACATAAATTGTATTAAGTTGCTTGGACCTAACTACTTAATAAACAGAAGCTTTAGCTATTTCCTTTGGCCAAGGAACACTGTGTTGGGCTGGGGAGGGGCGGGTGGGGAATTGCTGAGACAGAGTACAAAAACCAAAAATGTTTTGCCTTATTCTTTAGTCTATCAGAAGGGTAACCTACTCTATAGTTGCAATGGTGCCTCTTCAGAGCCCTTTGAGACTTGGGATGGGAACCCTGAAGACTCCCACCTGAAATTCAACAAAGCAGTTTCTTATTTACCAGTTTAACACTTTGCACATATCCATAGCCTTTTATCTGGAGAAAAGGTTGAGGAGCTGGGGACAAACGATAGAATCCAGAGGTATGGTAGACAGGTTGGATTGGGATTAGGAGATGAAGAAATTCTCTTATTAAAATGTCAGAGTAAAGCATGATACATTTTCTCCTGATCAAGAAGACGATACCAAAAATACAACACCAAGGAGTACCAGAGGGATCATTAAAAATAACCCACAGTAGCTCCAATGGAAACCTTCCCAGGCCTAGCCTCAACTTCTAATTTAGTCCAAGTTTAGAAGTATCTTTTGTTTTAGGGGCCCCTGGGTGGCTCAGTTGGTTGAGCCTCTGACTCTTGGTTTCAGCTCAGGTCATGATCTCATGGATCATGAGATGGAGCATTCGGTTGGCCTCTACGCTCGGCTCAGATTGAAGCTTGAAGAGTCTCTTCCTTCTACCCCTTCCCCCACTTGAGCACACACATGCTCGTTATCTCTAAATAAATCTTTTTTAAAAATTATCTTTAGTTTTATCATAAATATAAACTATTTAGATTCAAACTCACTAGCCCTTACTGACTCACAGTTTGATGTGTTATCCATTTCTGTTGCTTGTACCAACTTGTTCGAAGTCAACCAGACCTGAAACTTAGAATTATTTTTGCCTCCTCCTTCTGTTTTACTCTCCATCATTAATTCAGGCTCCAAATCCCATACATTTCATCTAAACAGTCCCTCTCTCATCCACCGTCACCCCACTTCTTTTTTTGGTGAGACAGTTAGCTGAAGTAAGGATATAGTGCTAATTTAACCAAATTAAATGATGGCTTTTCCGAAGGGCATGTAAGTGGTTATAGTAGTGGAATAAAGGAAGAGTCTATGGGTGTCATCCCTATGCAAGTGACATTTGGGGCAGCAAAAGAGAAGGTCAAGAAGAGAACTCAGGAGAATACATGTAACAGCATGAGAAATAGTGACCCCATCAGGAGAGACAGGAAACCAGTTACCTAGAAAAAAAACTATAGTTCAGGATCATAGAAACCAAAGGAAGGAAAAGATTGACTATTAAGTTTCAAATTGTATTCATATATCATGGTGGACAAGGAGAAAAAGGAAAATGCAGAGAAATAGAACTTCTGGTCTAAAACAAGCTATCATTCCATTGAGGATAGAACATAGTCATGGAACAATTCAAGAGTAATGAAGGAGCAATATCATCTTTAAGGCAAAATATCTATTCACTGGGGCCAATAGCAGAGATGAACACAAAGTTAGAATTTAAGGTTTCTGTTATTTCTACATTCTTTTAAAGCCTATTACTTGAGCTCCTTCGAAGCTATAGGTGTTGAAGATATATATTTTGAAGATGAGGTCTATGAAAGCTTACCATACATTCATACAATGGAGTTATAAGAAGGCTTACGGAGTCATGGAATGTTAACACTCATCAGTTCTCCAAAGATTTTTGTCATCCAGACATTGCAAACTGAGAGTTTATAAGCTATTTCTAGGCCACAGGAATTGTTCTTTCACTCAACATTTTTTTTATCTTGATCCTTCTACCAACAACTAAAAATAAAGAGATTTTACCTTAAATTTTTTATTTCTAACTACTTTTAAAGAATCAGAAGGTGCCTCTGAAGTGAACCAACATACCAACATGGCAGCAATCAGCTGCAGATGAATCAGGGTTGCCCCTGCTGAAGGCGGCCTGATCTGGCCTGATAACTCATTGGCACCCCTGGCCTGGTTCTTATAGACAGTCTGGTTTGTAAGGTTGCTACAGTGCAATCTGCACCTTTTACAGATGAGGAACATCTTGGAATCCAGGGTAACAAAAGAAACAAACAAAAGAAAATACACTTGCTCAAAACCCTTGGGTTACTAAGGCAGAAATTGCCCCAACCTAGAATCTCCCTACTCCTACTTTGAGATTTATGGAACTACAACATTGTACAATGTGGTACACTAAAAATAATTCCATTCCTGGATCTATTGCTTATCTTTGGGTGGGTGACCTTTGACAAGTCTGCTCAGTTTCCCTCATGTATACAACTACAGTAATGGCATGTGCCCTCCTTCATTGTACTTACAATAGAATAAAATATTTTTAAAATGTTCTCTAAAAATAAGGAAAACAGTGATTTTTAGAACATTGGAATTAGCCAAAAATCATAGGTTCTAGGGCTAGTATGACCTTTTACAAGTTTCTTAAACTCTCCAGATTGAAATGCAAATATTTTATTTTCCATGATCTTTGCAAGATTAATCTCATTCATCATTTTTTAAAATGTTTCTCTTGAACTAAAACCTTTATTACTTGGGCCAAATCCAAATGTGAATTAAACTAATAGAGAATAAAAATGGACTATTGAGCTGGGTCTAGTTTATGGGCATGTCAGAAGCACACAGAGATGTTGATAAGGTACCATCACTTGAAACCTCAGCTCTCCCACCTTGGCACAAAGCAGACCTCATCAAGAGTAGAGATCCAAAGCAGAAGTTGGAGAAGAAAAATAGAGATAGAAATGACTGGAGAAGTGCTTCCAGGGTGCTGAGTCAGCCAGAACAGAGCCTCCAGCTGAGCTCAATGGATCTTTTCTCAGTTACCTGGAACGTTGGCTGGAGCCTGCTTGGCAGTGCCTGCTGGGAAGACAATTTTTAGTCCATCGATTCATTTCAGCTGGGCAGTTTGCCCTGGTACTTAGGCACTCAGACAAAAATGCCCTTAATCACTGGCAAACTCTGGGATGCAGAGACGTCCAGCAGCTCAATTAGCACCCTAGGTCTGCCTGAAAGAGTAGGATGGTCTAGAAAGCTCAGAGGGTCAGTCACTGAGAATTCACAGGAATTAACCTTGACTTTTCAGGCCAAAACCTTAAATAATCCCTAATTTTAGGGTCAGGAACATTCTACCTTAAAAGCACTGAATTTTTCTTTTATCCTTGGTCAAACCAAGAGCAGCTGGGGAGCGGGTTTTCAGGGCCTTGCTCACACTGTCCCCTCTGTACATCCCTGTGATCTCTGCTGGGCTGGCTACTACTTATCCTAGGGTGTGCCTCCTCTAGGAAGGTCTTCCTGGCCTTCTCCTCTCTATTGGGATCCAGTCCCTATCCTGTCCTCCTCAAAATTTTGCTCACTTTCCATCATTTTATCACCTTCATAGCATATTGTAAGTGCTTCATTTCTTATTTACCTCCTTGATAAGACTCTTTGAGACAGAGTCTCTATTTGATTATCCATCTGTAGTGACTAGCATATGAAATACCATTAAATCCTTAAATGCTTATGGAGGGAAGGAGGTACAGGTGACAATTATGATGAAATTGAGCCATGTTTTGACTGAGGGAACAAAATGGTGCAACCAAGCTGGTGACCAAAGTCCCCGAAAGCAGTACTAACAGCAGAATCCAGTGTCTGCAGGATCAATACAGTTGGAGGAAAAACAAGTGCTAGAACAGAGAAGTAAAAGGCCTTTGGTGTTATTTTCAACCCCATCACACAGTAACTGCCTAGTGCAGGGCAGACAACATGTGCTAGGCTTCAGCATCCTCATCTGAAAGTCTTTGGAGGACCAGGTGAGATCATTAGTGTACAGGTATTTTGAAAGTTTAAACTGTCCTCTATCCCCACTGTGAAAGAATTAGAATTACTTCCTCTTATGGATATGTGGTTCCTGAAGCCCTATGACTGAATAAGGAAAAGAAAAAAAAAAAAAAACTATCTGCTCCTTGTTTATGAACAAGCTTTCATAAGATTTCTTCATGAACTAAAACTCCTGAAACCCAGAGATTGTATCACATTTTCATAATCATTAGGATGCCTTAAGCAGATAGGACATCATAGCGTCCTCAAAACATAGTCACACTGGATTTTATGAGAACTTCAGAAAGGCCAATCAGACAGGATAGCCCCAATTTACAGATGGTTAAACTGAGAATCACTGAGGTTAAGTGTCTTGATCAAGATTGTATACATGGTAAACATTTAGAATAATGCTAAGCACAAGTTCAAAAGTATTTATAGAAATATAGTGCTGGAAAGGCCTAAAAAAGTAAACAATTCCATCCTCCTACATACTTTCTGACAGAGGAAACAGCTGGCAATCATTTAAACACCCTTTGTTTTCCAGAAACAAAATGCTTTCCCTTTAATTTTTCATCTCAGGAGTCAGTTTACTCATTGTATAAAAAGAAAATAATTAATATATATTCCGTAAGTTTTTATAAGGATGAAAATAGATAATGTGTACGAAGTACTCAGCAAGGACAATTCCTGGCACATAGTAAGTATTCAATAAATGTGAGTTCTTACTTATTACTCTTACTCCTATAATTTTCATTTGTCTATTTGTGTTTTTTATTTGCTTTTTCTGGATTCTCTCCAGCCACTTGCATCATTTTGTTTCAGATTCTTTCACTGTTTCAGGTGACCAGGGAGAAATCTGTTTTCATGATTCTCTAAATCATCCTTGGTGGAGTAGAAATTATTGGTCTTAATCTCTCTGTGCATTATAGAGACTTAGCAATGTGATGAATTGACAACAGCTGAGTCAAAGACAAAGCCTTTACAGAAAGATGGATTTTTTTCCTTCCAGAATCTGAAAGCAACCTATTTGGCAACTTGCCATTACAATATCATGACTGTGTGGCATCCGGCATCCTAAAAATGTAGATGAAATTCTTGTAAAATAAAGTTTTACAGTGACAACTAACTCTGATTTGAAGTATACTACATGAAGTGTCTTACTTATGTTAAACCCTTCGAGTGTGACCCAAAATGTGGGCAAGACCATCTGTTGGAATGTAGAAAGAAACTACTGAAATCTGAACTTACATATTAATGCAATCTCTTTTATGATTTTTATCTTTAGTGGGTATTTAATGTCCATAATATAACACTACAGTTGCATATGTACAAAGTTTCTTAGTAAATGTGTGTCTATTTGGGGTCTGTGATCATAATTTTTATAGGTAAGGCATGTAATCAAGCTCTTGAAATCAATGGTTTATAAAAATCATGAGATTAGCAGATGTTCAAAAAGTTCCTATGTCAAAATCTTCACCTTTATCCATAAAAATAAAAAAGATATACCTATTTATAAACTAATGTTGTCATTTTACTGTTTCTCAGCATGAATTTGAAATTTGATAAAATTAGTTCAGTTGCCTAAATCTCTACTCCCTACTTTTATAAAATCTAATTCAGATTTATTACAATCATTGTATAGAAAAATGGGTCAAATGTGCTACCAACACTCAAAGGAAACATTCCTAAGAGCTGATGGAAAACCAAACCACAAATCCAGTGAAGATCTTGACACCCTTCCTTTATAGCAGTAGACCAAATCTTAGTCAATACTTTTCACAAATTTTCATGGAACAAATGGAGACAAATACCAAGTGCCAGGTAACCAAGTTACACCTCACTTCCTTTAGGCAATGCTGTCATAAGCATGGTTCGATTCTCACTTTCAAGTTTGAGACAATTCTAAATGCATGGCTTCCCCTCCGAAAATGAGGAGGCAAACTGTGAAAAATGTCTTCTCTTTGCTCCTCCGTGTAATCACTTCTAGAGATTGGCAGGTATCTGGGGATCGTTCAGAGAATTTTCTTCCCTATTTGCAGTTCTTTTTCCTCCCCTGGAGTTTAGTAATGAAAGGTTACAAACTGAATGTGTCTTCCACATAAATTCATATATTGAAGACCAACCCCCAATGTGATATTAGGAGGTGGGGACTTTGGAAAGCCATTAGATCATGAGAGTACAGTCCTCATGAATGGAATTAGTGCCCTTATAAGAGACCCCAGAGAGCTTCCTTGCCTCTCCCTCCATGTGCAGTGGGAACATGGCTGTCCGTGAGTAGGAAGCAGGCTCTCACCAGACACCAAATCTGCCAGTGCCCTGATCCTGCATTTCTCAGCCTCCAGAACTGTGAGAAATCTTTGTTGTTTAAGGCACCTAACCTATGGTATTTATGTTATAGTACTCTAAATAGATTAAGACAGGGAACATGGTAAAATAAGCCCCACAGATCTCTGCAGACACCTAGAGACACCAGAATCATTCAAGATTACTTTGGAGAAATATACTACCACCCTGCCTCCATTCTAACAATTTCCCTGTGACCAAGCAGGTCTGGCAACCTAAATCATGGTACCCTGTAAAACATAACCTTCCACAAAGAATGTCTAAGGCAATGTTTCCTAATCATTTATGAGTCATAAACGCCGTAGCAGAAATCATTCTGAATGATCACCAAAACATTTCGCTTACCATCCGGGCACCAGGAATACTGCATTTCTCAAACTTTTTTAATCTAAATGGAGCTATGTGACAAGATCTATCCAGCAGAATGTGCAAAGAAGTGATAAAAGCCACTTCCAAACCAGGATCTAAAGGGTCCTATAGAACATCCTTACTCTTTATCTCTTATCATTATCTGACTAGATGCAGACTATTCACTCAGAAATTTTAAAAAGATCATAGAGACAAGAAGAGCACTAAAGAAACTGAGTTCAACCCATAAAGGAGAAATTGATAAGGTGGACTTGATTAAAAGAAAAAACTCTGGCTCTACAACAGACACTGTTAAAAGAATGAAAAAACAAGCCACAGGCTAGGAGAAAACTCTTACAAGATACATATCTAATAAAGGACTTATAGCCCAAACATAAAAAGAACCCTTAAGAACCAACAATAAGGAAACAAACAGCCCGACCAAAAGTAGGACAAAAGATCTGAACAGACACATCACCAAAAATGGCAAATGAATCTATGAAAAGATTCTCAAAATCACTTGTCATTAGATAACTGTGAATTAAAACAAAAATGAAATACTTCTACATACCTGTTAGAATGGTTAAAATCCAAAAAAACTTGCAGTTTCAGGGACAGCTCAGAAAAGGTGAAATCAGGACTGAGACGCATCAGTGGAAACTACTTTTCTCAGAAGAAGCCAGATCTCACGGGATCAGATATTTATGAGGGCCAGCAAAGGAATCCTAAAATGAGAAACACCTGGGATCCTCCCTCTCTCCACTTGGACCCTTGGTAACATGGAAATTTTTGCCACGTCCATAGTTTTGTCTTCTCCATAGTGTCCTATATGGTTGGTGTCATATGTTGCATGACATATGACATTACCTTTTTGGATGGCTTATTTCAGTTGGTAATATACATTTGAGGCTCCCGACATGTCTCATCATGGCTCAGTAGGAATGGCTCATTCCTTTTTGTCGCTGAATCACATTCCATTACCCACATATACCCCATTTTATATTTCTTTTTGCCTGTTGAGGAACATCTCAGCTGCTTCCATGTTTGGGCAGTTATGAAGAAAGTCTCTGTAAACACAAAAAATAAATTAAAATAAACTGACAATACCAATTGTAAACAACAGATGTAAAAAAACAAAAACTCTCACTCATTGCTGGTGATTTCAGCTACTTTGGAAGTCATTTTGGCAACTTCTGACAAAGCCAACCTAATTTTACCATATGATTCAATCATTGCGCTCCTAGGTATTTACCTAACTGAAAACGTATGTTCACACTAGAACCTGCACGTGAAAGTTTATAGCAGCCGTACTCATAACCACCAAAAACTAGAGGCAGCTGGGAAATTCTCCAACTGGTAAATGGATGACTAAATTATGATACATCCATATAATGGAATGTTACTTGGTGATTAAAAAAAGGATGTGATCTATGGAACTATGAGGAGACATGTCTTAGTCTTGGATGTGTGTTACTAGGTGAAAGAAATCACTGGGAATGGGGGGCACTGCTTACTCTATGGTTCCAATTATACCAGATTATGGAAAATACAGAATTGGTGGAATGTTAGTAAGATCAGTGCCTATGAAGGGATAAAGTGTTGAATAAGTGAAGCTCCAGGGATATTCTATGGCATTGAAAACATTCTATATGTTACTGGATGAATGAAATGTGAAATGTGGCAAAACAAACTATATTACAAGTGTCTGAAACAACTCTACAGAAGGGAAGAGGGGCAAAAGGTGCTGACCTACATAACTACAAATGAATAGCAGCTGCAAGACCAAGGTAAAAAACAAACAAAAAACAACTAACATAAGTAATGAACTTTTGCTAATAAAGCAATCTCCCTGGGATACACACACACACACACACACACACACACACACACACACACAGGTAACAATTCTGACACCACTATATATAATGGCACAGTTAAGAAGAAAATGAATGGCAGTTGAGGGAGCCAGATTTCTCATGTTGAAATGGGAGGTTACAAATAAACAAGAGACTAGACTGATTCATGTGGTAACGGATTAGTGTTCAAGACATCAGTAAAAACTTATGTTTAGTGTCATATAGATGCAGATGGTGACACAAAGAAAAACCTATATGTTTATGCATATATACACACATTTCTTTGCTCTGTCAGATGATCCTGTAGCAATAGCATACCCAGCACCCAGATGTTATTTTCTATTATCATTGTTCAGTAAGAGGCCTAGAGTCTCTTGGAGAAGTGGCTGATTCTAGGACTAGGGCAGGAAATAAATAATATGAGCCTGGAGTGTCTCCTAGTACCAGTAGGGAGGTGCTAAAACACATACACACAATGAAAGGAATATGCATAAATTAATAAATGAGAGAAAGAGACAAAGCTCCCTTGCAGAAGAATTACAAATAATTTACATAGATACTGCACCTTCAAAAGAAGTGTTTGGGCTACACATAGTAACTTCCTTTCAAAATGCACAGTAAACGTGGGAAGGGGGTTGGCAAGGGAAGAGTAACTTTACGGTGGAGAATCACAACACAAACTACTTCAGCCAAGTGATTAAGGTAATCACCCAACAATGATAAGTCATGTTGATGAAATATACCCTTGATATGATGCAATGAAAATGGTTACTTTACCTCTGTAATCTGCCTGCCTCCCAAATACCCAAAACCCCAGTTAAAAAAAAAAGTCATTAATTATCCATGTGGAACAGAACATACTTTCCCAACCTCCCCAAGTGAACTGAGCTGGCCATGAGTGAGAAACAAATATTTAAGCCACAGACATTTCAAGAGTTGTTTATTACAGCAGCTAGAAAAGTTGACTAATACAGATTCCTTTGAAAATATGATGACAGACATTTCCCTTCTTCATAGAATAGTGCAAGTATGTCCATACACACAAAAGATAGGGCGCAGATTTCAGGAGCACATTAGGGACCCCATTATACTTTTGGGGGGGATGAATCTAGTAATCTGTATCAACATAGGGTCCTACCTATCCCCAGTGGTGCTTTATAATTTTTCCACATGACACCCTTTATATTGAATAATTTTTATTTGGAGTTTGGTTGATTTGGTAATTTCCCTCTCATCCTGGCCCAAATAATTTGAAATTCAATTTCTCTCTTTTGGTCTATCATTCCCAGAAGGACAGATGAGTAAAGCATGGCAGGTAGTTGTCCGTGGTGTCCAAAGTGTCCAGTAGTGCAGAAACTTTCTCCTTCCCACTGGGAAAAACTGACTGAGCGTTTGGTGTAGTATTGGCTCACCAGGACTGAGGACAGCTAGGTGCCATGGTTTAACCAAACAAATTTTCTAGCTTCAACCACACCAACAAAACCTCATTTCCAATATGGTTCCTTTATCTGTCCCTCTTTTATGTCCACAGACTTGGGTAAGTACCAAGTTGTACTTGATATTGAGAAGCAACCAAAAAGCAACCACACCCCAACACTAACGTTTTCATGTGTCATCTCAATGGCATAGCCATACTCACCCCCTAACTTCGCTCTCCCCACAGTCCCCTTCATTCATATTATAATCAATATCTGTGCCGCCACGTCCCTCGTTCCCTAGCTTTCCCAGGTTAATCAATGGCACCTGGCAGTAAAAGCAGTATTCAAATCAATTGTATAATTTGGCAACATTCAAAAAATAATTGTAAGGGGACGCCTAGGTGGCTCAGTTGGTTAAGCGGCTGCCTTCGGCTCAGGTCATGATCCCAGGGTCCTGGGATCGAGTCCCACATCGGGCTCCTTGCTCAGCAGGGAGCCTGCTTCTCCCTCTGCCTCTGCCTGCCTCTCTGCCTACTTGTGATCTCTCTCTCACTCTCTCTCTGACAAATAAATAAATTCTTTAAAAAAAATAATAATTGTAGGATGTGATTTTGAAATTTTCCCATTATATAAGCAATTTGTTTCTGTATCTGCTTGTTTGTGAATTTTTAATTATTTACTGGTAATCTGAGCAGCTTTCTTAACCAGCAAACACAACGTGGCACAACTGACAGTTATAACTAAATCGTGGTGGCTAGAAGCCCAGGTTTTCCCAGATTTCCTCTCCCTCAAGTCATTCTCGCAATCACTGGAGAGTTTTATATATATCAAGAATCAGCCAGCCAAATCAGGATCATCCACAGCTTCTAGTCCCCAGAAGCTCCCCAGAGCAGCCACTCTTAGCTTGATTAGGCTTCTATGCCAGATGCTGCCAGAAGATATGAGAATGCACCCAATGATGCTTCTGGACCTAGAACAGACCTGCTACACCTTCAAGAAACCCATGTAGCTGCTCATCCGACAGAAGACGACCCTTCCTACTTCTGGAGTTGGAGGCTGGGAAGGAGTCATGAACCCAGAAGAATAAACACTCTTAGTGCTACAACTCTCAATTCATACACACACCCAGTCATCTTTTCCCAGAGTTGCTGGGGCAGACCAACTCCCAGCTTCAGCTGCTAGGCTGTATTCATAACTTCCATTTCCAGAGACTTTTCCACAGGAGGTTCCTCCATCCCTGTGCCCACTTATTCATGCAAATGACCACAAATGAGAGAAATGTCACTTTGTTCTCATTAACTCGACTACAACTAAGCCCTAGTATGGGTTCAGTCAAGATAACTTGGTAAGTACTCCATTGCACACCTATGTAGTAACAAATAATAAATACAAACTGGTTATACAATAATAGGACTTTCTGCAAATTATTCATAAGTATTACTTTTATATTTTAATTGTCCTTTATATTTTTATTCTAAAGAAAAATAATGCATACTTATTTATGTATGTGTCTATGTTTAAGAATATCACTGAACCCACACATGTTAAAGAAGAAATCATTATCCAGGGGGAAACAGAAGTCAGAAAAGAAAATTTTTCTTCCATGTTTATTTATTGTTAAGAATATATTGTTTATTCCATCTTGATAAGCAAAAAATTAGATTTATCTACATTATGGAATTCTAACCACCACCACTTTGCACTGTCCATATAAATGATCAATTTCCAAATTAGTACTACTATTAGTTTTATTTTTCAATGCCTGAAAGAAAAGATTTGAATATGGTATGAAAATGTCAGTCACTGTTAATATAATATAAGGAATATACATAAAGCAATTGTCAGAAAAAAGAATTTCATTCACCTCACACAGATCATTAAGTGTAGAATATTAAGAGGTCAGATTATTCTGAATACTAAGATAAGTAATAGAGCATTGGATTAGCAATCTAATTCATAGTTGAAGAACACTATGGTGTTGGCATATGTAATTAATCTACTAGAAAAATAGAATACATTGCAAGAGACCCTCTAGGTTTTGGTTTGCTTCCAAAATAATTTGGAAAACAATGTAGAAATATGTACACTCCTTAGGTCTTCTTCCTCTAATCAGTATTTACTTTGTAATGCAATAATACTAATGATTTATGTTTTTATAATACGTCCTAATTTTCAAAGACTGTCAAATCCATTGTTTTGCCTGGACTTTCCAACTCCTATAAGAAAGTAAAGAAGAATTAACACCTGGTTTTAAAATGAAAGAAAAGAAATACAGGCAGGAGTGACAAGTATTGGCAAAATCAACACAAATAGATAATTGGAGTCTAGGGGCTCTTGGGTGGCTCAATCAGTTAAGTGTCTGCCTTTGGCTCAGGCCAGATCTCAGGGTACTGGAATCAAGCCCCACATCAGGCTACCTGCTCAGTGGGGAGTCTGCTTCTCCCTCTCCCTCTGCCTGCTGCCCCCCCTGCTCATTCTCTCTCTCTCTCTCAAATAAATAAGATCTAAAAAAAAACAAAAACAAAAACAAAAACTGAAGTCTAGAAATCAGTTCTACAGAATTTTAGTAGAGGTTTTGATACTCCTCACCTTCTCTAAGTCAAATGAGCCAAAATTTGACTCTGGCTTCAGCTTCCTGAGTAACATAGGTCAAATTAGTCATCACTCCTAAATCTCAGTTTCCTCATCTACAAAATAGGAAAATTTTATTGCAACCTCATTAAGGTATGTAAAATTACCAGACCTTATATAAGTGCTCAATAAATATTCATTCTTTTCCTGTCCCTTTTATTATTTCCAGAAAGCACCAGTCACACCATCACAGTCCCTTTGAAAATCAGTCTCCAAAAAAGGCCACAATCAGTATTCATCTGGAACTAGGAAGATATTAAGTTGGGAAACCATGTTGGGTAGGAAATTCAGCGAGATGCGGTGGTCTGCTGGGAAGTACTGACATTTCTCTGAACTTTGTCCTGTCCAACTCCTTGAGACAGCTTGCTTCATCTGCAGATCTCTTCAAGGGCAACCTATCTGAAAATATTCACCTTCTTCCATCCAACTAGTCATGGTCGCCCTTGGCATGCATCGCTTTATTGGCTTGATTAGGAAGGGAATCCTTTGGTTTTGGGCAGGATGCCATACAGCTACCGCCTATTACTTTGTCATTCAAATTCCCAACTGGACTTCTCTGAGATTTCAAGGTGCCATATGATCAGAGCAGTCAGTGTGGTACAGGAGACGGATTAGGGAGACATGGGTCAGAACTTTATTCAACATCTAGGTGTTGACTCAATAAAGCCTTTTAACTCTCTAAGCTTCCTATTCTTCATGTACAGAACAAAGATGATGAAGATGTGGTAGATCAACCTTTACAATCTTATATGAGACTATGATGCAAAGAGGCCTTGCAGTTTTGGGCCCAATGATGTCAAAGAACAAAATCTAGTAAAGGAACAAAAATGGTATGGGGAATCTAAGGTGGTAAAAGCGTTAATAACATCTGTCATTTGTCAAGGTATAAACCAGGGGCTGAAAGACTTGTCAACCAGCCAAAAAAAAGCATGGGAAGGAGCCCTAGATGAGATGGGTAGATTTGGTGGAGGGAGTACCGTGAGGAGTGTGAGAGAAGGAGATGAAGGAGAGCAAAACTTCAAAGAAATTTGAGTTGCCTGAGGAGAAAGAACCAGGCAAGGGGCCAGGAAGCCCCTTTTGCAGAAAAATGTACTTTGGCCACAAGAAGTAATATGTTTTGGCTGGCCTGCTTATTCTAGGTCCCTTCTTCCTCCCAACCATCTTGCTTTCATTGCCAAATTATTCATCCTAATTCACCCAAATGTCCTGGGGGATCTTTTGAAAGGCTTTGTAAATGGGGTATAATTTGACAGAGTCTTAGGAGATGAGTAGAAACTCACAGGGCCATTGAACTCCAAGCAGAAGGAAGGACAGAGAGGATCTATTTCATGAAGTACCTCTTTTGTTGCAGATATTGTGCTAGATGCTTAGCATTTGTCTCCTATAAATTGCACACCACCACCAGAAGGTAATTATTACCCCATCTTACAGATGAGGAAAAAGAGGCTTGAGAGGCTAGGCAATTTGCCTATAGTTACTTGGTTCCCAAGTCTAAAACCTCCTAACTTCAAAACCTACTCTAAGTCCATTGTGCAATTTCTCCTTTCCCACTGCCCCTCTCAACACATACAAAGCCATGGGGTTGCAGAAGAGTAAGGCTTGAAAAGCACTGTCTTTGCTTTCTCTATATAAACAGAAGAAGTACAGTTAGTGGGATATGACAGTTGGATATGTAGTTTAAAATATAGGTTGCGGCCACATTAAAAGTGGTCTTGAGAGCTTTAATGTAATCTTGTGGACAAGGGGAAACCACTGATCTCTTGAAGGAATGGCAGAAGACAGACCAGTTGATAAATAATTAGTCTGATCTCTGGTCCTAGTACCTAACACTGCCTCATGCCTCATTAGGTGTTTTTAGGATATTATCAGAATCATTTTATTCTTGAGAAGTGTCACCATCTAAAACAGGTTTAGGTCTTTCCAGGAGACCTCTGTTTTCTGTGATTAAACACCTTTGGGGTCTGTCATCAGGACATTAGGGCCAGAGGCCTAAAGGTGTTAAGCCCATTCCCCTAGTCTAAGAGGCTAAGGAATGCAGTTGCAGATGTCCTGTTTGTCTTACCTATCAGAGTCCGGTCAAGAGAATATTCTCTTTAAATAATGGTTCCTTGGTGGGGACCCCATCAGAAAGTCTCTATATCCAGGAGCATTCAGAGAGTGTTCTCGTCCCCACTGGAATCTTAGATTCATGTTTCTTTCATGTCTTATGAACCATAACCCCTGCTTTCTAAACCAAGACCAGCCTGTCGTAAGTTCTACTTTTTTTTTTACATCGTGCTCTATACAAGAAAAGCAGAAGCTCATGTGTAAAAAAATAAAATAAAATAACAATAATAGTAATTATGGGACCAGTGCCACATGACAGCACCAATAACAGCTTTCAAAATCCTTTGAGTGCAAAAGTCTTACTTGTTTTATGAGCCGACACATGGAGCTAGTCTTAAAAATAAAAAATAAGAATGGTTTCTTGCAGTTCAGATTTCATAAGAAAAAAAAATTGCATCTTTAATTAAGATTTATGGGCCTCGGTAGGGCCCAGCAAGAGGAGAGAAATGGCTTAAGAGTGTAAAAACTAACAGTTAAAAATGGGGAAATATGATTAAGGGCCTTTAATTCCTCCTGTCTCTTTCGCAGGGCTTCCAGTGGCCCCAGGCAAAACCAGGCACTTATTGTCTTTAAAACAGCATTATTCTTGGCATAAAATGTTTATGAATCAAGATGAAACTTGTAAGGAATAATAATATCAACCTTACTTGAAAGGCTTCTCTTGCTAGAAACAATATTTAGTTTAATAAAAAAAATCTTAAGAGAAAAAATATGCATAAAGGTTTATATGTAAGGGAAGATGTATATAAATTGATATCTTGCCTGGTGTTGGTTTAGCATTTTTCAGTTTTCAGAGTAGCATATGCTGGATCTTGCTGGATCTTGTTAAAAACTTTGAGATGTAGTCAGGGCAGATATTAGGATCTCTACTTTGAAAATGAAGATTCTTTTCCAAGATTTTAGGTTACTTGTTCAAAGCGTAGAAAAGGACATAAATAAAAGTTTGATTCTAAGTTCAGTGTTCATTCCACTGCATCATAAAGCTATTTCTCTAAGAATTTATCTGTGCATGTTATTTCTACATCAAGTATACATTTTTTAAGCTTCATGAGGGACATTTCTCAAAAATGTAATGAAGAAACCCTAATATTATGTATTTCAATACTCTAAATATTAAAAATGAACAATAAAGATATCTGGTGCGTGAATATTAAAATGTGATCCTGGAATAGTATACACTTAATTTGATACAGGAAATAGAATTCATCAAGGTTCAATCTACATCCTTCTTCAATGCATTGAAAATCACATTTGAGAACAAATCATTCCAAAAATACCAGTAGCCATTATTGCTTTCACCATCACAAATACAATTAATTATTCAATCCTATGTTTGTTATATTACTGAGAAATGATTCCATCTACCCTTTCTCTACAAATAGTATATTCTAGGGAAAGAACTGTGTCATCATCACTTGTTGCTCTAGCTGAAGGTGGGAATGCCGTCAGTATATGATTTGTCAGTTATGTAGAACTTGCTTTAATTTTTTAAATTGCTTCCTTAATGCTTCAAGGCATGTCCCCTTGATCTCATACTTTGATATTAATACATAAGCAATTCCTTTCATGATTGAATAGATTTAATTATTCCTTACTCAACCCATCTTCTTGAATTCAAGTTCCAATCCAGTTCTAGCTCTACCACCCACATGACCAGCCTGTTCCTTCCAATGAAAAGGAGGAACACCTATGGATATACATATGCAGTACTGGAATTTTAACAACCTCCATTTTGCTCCAAAGATTCACAAATCTGGTGGTCACTAGTTCAACAACCTCACCTTTCCAGAAAGAGAAGGGAACCCAAAAAGTAGATGAAAATGGCTCTCCAAAGGGCATTCAATATATTCATTATGCATAAAAGCAGTCCTTATGTTCTCACCACTCTCACTTGATGAATCACTTCCATGACTAGAAAATACCCTTATGAAGATGATTCCTAAATCAATTGCTTTAGTCCTAAGACTGCTTCCAAATACGCCCTAAGGAGCCATCTGCTTAACAGACAGTGCCACCTATGTATCTAACCTCCCATGCAAACTCATTATATCTAAAATTAAATTCATGATTGTGTCCCCTAAACTCTCCTTCCTCAGGTCTTCTATCAGTACTTGCATATACTCATTCTAATTCCTTCACCCAGAATACCTCCATTTCTATCAATGCTTCTTCCATTTTTTAATGATTGGCCTAAATTCCATCTTTTTGATGCAGAGTCATGATCTCTTCACGTAAAAAGGATCTCAATCACTTTTGAACTTCTAAAACCTACTGTAATTCTAATTGTACCCAAGTATCTAAAACCAGTGATCTGTGTGAAGTCAATAGAAATACATTTTTTGAAATATCTTTGCTTCACTTTCATAAATGAAAAAGGTGTTTAAGGGGAGCTGTCTCTAAAGTAAGTTGTGCAAGGTGACTTAGTGAGATGCAGAAAGAAAACATTAAATTTTCTATTTAAATCCATTTTAAAATTAGGAAATTAATTTTATCTATATTGGATATACAAGTTGCCTGCATTGAACCTTGTATGAAAAGGTCTCATGTCCCATGCAATGCACAGAATTTCTCAGAAAAGAGCAAAAAATTCTGGAATCCAAAAGGTGGACAGTGGGTGCCTCATTCTTCCATTTGCTTTCCAGTTGAGGTCAGGTGTTGCAGTTAATTTGTATCTAATCAAGTGGATTTATGGGTAGGGTTGTCTATTATTAACTACACTACCTTAACAATAGAGTAGTTTAAAATATTTCTTCCAGAGTTATTTGGAAGAAATAAGTTAAAGTTAATAACAGAAATACAAGCACAAATGAATAATAAGAAAATGGCAGAGCTGGAATATGTATGTGTAGAATAAGCTCTTTGTCAGGAATATTATGAGACAAAAACAATGGGTTATATCATTAGAATCATGGTAACATAGACTTTTAACCTCATCCTAGTATGAATAGAGCCTTGAAATATAGCTATTATAGATGATGTCATCATATTTGGGGGTACATTTTATAATATCGTGTATTTTATCTCATATCATTTAAAAATTATATTTTAAGTATATTTCTAATGTTCATAATTTATCAATACTAAAGTGTCTTTTATAGTTTATAAATGAATATTCAGTTATTATGGGTGTGTTTTTGTTTTGTTTGTTTCTTTTTATGAATAGAGATGGACAATTACATAATTTGGAGACCACTGCCCTGGAGACCTGATTTCCACACCAAGGGCTTCTGGATAGTACATTGGTGGAGAGGTGCTGGTGATGATGGTGGTACCAAATCCCTAGTGTCCCACAGAGATTCAGATTGATTGGGCAATTCAGTGCTACAGGCTCGAATCTAGTGCTTACATCAACACCACCACTGCCATCTCAGCCATAAACATCCTATAGGAAATTGGCCAGGCCTCAAATGCTGAAGCGTTGTAACAATTTAACACACTGAATTCTTGGCATCCATATTTTTTTACATGATCCCAGAGCAGTAAAGTCAGAAGACATCAAGAAAACCTAGAATGAGAAATTTTCTCCACTTAGCCCTGCTCTTCACTATGTCAAGAATCTAGTATCTTGCCACTACCACTTCTTCCTTAGCTCTGACAAATTTCATCTCTCGCAACCTTGTATGATCTCCCCTTTCCTCTAACTATGATCAAGACCACCTTATCAAACATATTCTAATAACTGTGAACTTAAAGGGAAGTAGTAGGACTCCCAATTCTTTTCTACCAAGGGTCTTAGCTGCCTCTTTGTAGTTTTATGGATTCAAAAATGTAGGGAAGATGCCGTCTTCCAAGCTCCACATAGCAAGACCTGAGACACAAATGAAAATGAGAAATTTAGAAGAAGGTGGTCTCTTACTTTCTCCATCTATATCCTCAAAGTCCCCAAACTCTTTCCAGGCATGGAACCATTACATCGATTTTCTCATTTTCTTTTTTCTTTCTTTCTTTTTTTTTTTTTTTTACACAGGATGGATATTGTTTTTTTAATTTTTATTTTTTTAATTAACACATAATGTATTATTTGCCCCAGGGTACATGTCTGTGAATCATCAGGCTTACACATTTCACAGCACTTACCATAGCACATACCCTCCTCAGTGTCCATAACCCAGCCATCCTATCCCTACCCGCCCCTACCCCCCAGCGACCCTCAGGATTTTCTCATTTTCTTAACGATAATTCCATAGAGGACAAGGGAAAACAGCATAGTGTAGAGGTGTGAGGCACAGGCTTAGGGGCCAGATGGTCTGGATCCATCTCACAATGCTACCACTGACCTATTGTGTTAACCTTGGGCAATCTACACAGTCTTTCTCTCCTGTAATTCCTCCTTGCTGGAGGAATGAAAAGGAAACTGAGGCACTAGAATTCAATGAGCTACTTCTTATAAAATACTTTGAACCAGATTATCTTTCACATGAAAGTACCTAATAAATGTTAGTATTATAAATTAGTATCATCATTATTATAAATTTTCTATTTTCCAAAATCTTCAAACACCATGTGTTATTCTCCATATTAATTTGCTTAATGGTTAAATTAAGAAATACTTGAATGAATGAATGAATGAATGATGCCTTTTGTCTATTATACCAAATTGGTTTAGAAGTGTGAATTTCTTTCCTTAAACATAATGTAAGTTCCACAATATTAAGATTTTTCCTAGTTTGTATGTCTTCTCTACAAGGTCTCATAATGCTGCAAATATTTTTTGCTTCTCAAGAAGTATAGGATAAACACACATGCAAAATAAGAAAATATCTGCCAAACAGCCAATGCATAATTTTTCTTGGTCGGGCTCAAATTTCCATGACTTTAACCAAGAAAAATGACAACTAATAACAGGAATCTGAAAAATAACATGTTCCCTTCTCTCCTCTGCAATTTTTAGATGCCTTGTATTGTCTGTCTTCCCTCTGGATTTACCTGTATTCCACCAACATATTTTTACTCATCAGGGAACTCCTAGGAATGACTCCAAAAGAGACCTCTTAGACCTGCGTAGACCTCTTAGACCTATCACCAGCACTTCCATGTGGGAAACCTCCTACAGTGCCTCTACTGCATGGCCTCAACTGAAAAGACATAAAAACCAGAAATCTTTGGGCTTGATCAGAGCCCTAGACACACACTGGCACCAAGCTGAGAGTAACTGAAAAGGTGAAGACACTGCAAAGTACAGGAATGTTAAACACAACAGAAGAAATAGCAAGAGGAAGTGATCGAGATATTCAACATCATGATATGCTGCCTGAAAATTGATTATTTCTTTCCTGTAAAATGTACTCATTCCATGTGATGTGACAGCACAGAGTGAAGTTAAGAAAGGTATTTTTAGAATGCAGAGGAGAAATATGAGCTTACAGATAGTCTCTGAAAAGCATACCTGATGCCTGGGGAGTGCATTAAAATATATGCTTATATGATCTCAGGTGTTATATCATTCATAATATATGCCTTTAAGTCCATGGTAAAGATACTTAAGTATCATAAGGCACACAGTCTTGAAGACACTAATAAGAGATTCTTATTTTCCATGTGTTCATGGTCCCACATCTGTCTACCACATATTGGTAGAAACACATTCCCTTGAGAAGAAGGGACCAAATGTCCATGCTTCCTGGTTAGTCAGGGCCAGGAAAATAAACTAGTGATGTGGTTATCCCCATACGTTTGTTTTTTTTCTTAAAGCTGTTTGGCAATTGAAACCTCAAAAGTAATCAGTCTATTAGTGTATCAGTCGTAATGGATTAGTAGTGCTATGATAACAAACATCCCCAAATGTATCAGTGTCTGAGAACAACAAAGTTTCATTTCTTGTTCATACCACATGTCCATCTTGGATGATCAGAGAGCTCTGCTCCACCACATGTCCACTTCAGGCCCTGGGCTGACAGAACAACCACTACCTAGATGTTGATAGCTACAATAGCATTGGGAGAGAATTCTCTGGTGGGTCTCATCTGTCCTGGAAGTGATATACAATTCCTCCTACAACTCAGTGGCCAGAATTAGTCACATGACCCCACCCAACCATGAGAGCACCAGTAAGTTTAATATTCACATGTGCTTCAAAGACAGAAAGAAATATGTTCAAATACCACTAAGAACTCCTTCAATTGGCAATGATGAACAAATGTCATACTATGAACTTAACACCAAGGGCAGGAAGGGTTGGAGGAGAATACAATCTGATCTTTGCCCTCTAACAAATAGCAATCTTTTGGGAGAAACAGAACATCCAGAAAAGTAACAAAAGTTAACTAGTAGTGAAGACCATTTACAATCAGAAGGAATATTAAACCCCAAGTTCTAGAATGCTAGAATAGCACATAATTTCCTCCTTTAAAATCCTGCAAACTATAACTGAAAATTTCAAATTATACCCTTTAGATCTTTAATGGTTCCACATCCCATTCTTAAATTTATTCAAATTACTCTTTTCTAAAAATCATTATGTTACCAGATACCTTTCTCTTCACTTCTAATGTAATTATCAAAATTACTACCATGCAGAGATTTTACACACACACACACACACACACACACACTAATTTATACACCTAAAAAGAACTAATGAATAAGCAAAAACAAGGGAGCCTTTCTGAGAAACAATTCTTGACAGTGGGATAACCTCACTCCCAGCAGAGGTATACGTGCAAGATTAAAGTTTGTACTTCTGCATCACTACTATGTTTTCTGTGTCAGATTTTGGGAATCACTTCAAATAAAACTAAGAATACTCAGCTTGAAAGCACTAAAATATAAGTGCATTTGTAGAAAGGAGTGCATTTTTACCCCAACTGCTCTTAATATACTATGTTCCTTGGGAAAGTAACATTTATTAAGTTTCGTCATATGTAAATTGAATGGTAAACTATATTACATCATCTCTAGGGCCCTTTCCTGAGCTTGTATTTCATTCTAGAGAAAAACTGCTATGGTAGTTCAAAGATAGGCAGAGAGGTCATTATACACTCAATGGGAACAGAACAAGTATGATGTAAAATCATTGAGGTCATAAATAATAAACAGCCTCTTTCCATTTATTACACACATACACACACACACAATTCAGATTCCCTTGCATTTACATTATTTTTTCATTCTAAATTTACTCCTTTAAGGGAGAAAATTTACAATCATTAACTCACTTTTCCACTTTCAGATGAAGGAAAGAGAATCAGATCTGGAAGATTATACAACTACAAAAGCTCTTTTTTTTTAACATATGAAATAAGGATGCACTGCTTACCAGGACCATGGTAGATGTTGTGAAATACTGAAAAACTGTATCCTAAATGTGTCCAGCATATTCTGACATTCAGGAAACTTACACACATGAATCAATTCATGATGTGAAGAACAGTTAAGGAAAATCAAGAGTGAGATTGTATATATACACACATACATATATACAGGAAAGGTTCATAAGAATAACCCACACTGACTACTAACTGCTGAGATACTCCAAGGAAAATCATGAAACAGACTATGAATAACATATCTTAAAGCATGGGTTACATGCCAGTAGAAGAGGGAGGTAAGGAATGAAAGAAGGTTGATGGTCATACTTGCTGAGTGAGTAATATCTATAAATACATTTATTTAAGAATAAGTGGAGGGACTTCTTTCAAGCAGGATGGAGTAGCTTGTGGGATTTCCCAAAGAATAAACAAAAAAGCCTTATAAACATTAAAAGCATATATTTAAAGCTATCAGGAAGCTTCTGATGATTAGATGAACCAAGATTACAGAGAGTGAGAACTACAGAGAAATGCCCTGGTGATCTGTAGCCACTCTTTCCCTAGAAATATTGGCTAATTCTAGAAACAGGAAAAGAGGAGGAAGATTCAGACAAGGCTTTGTCTGGTCAGAGGACCTCTACTGGGGACTAGGTAATTAGCTGATTTGGTGGTCTCACAGGGTTGAAAAGACCATATTAGAGATTTGAGAAAATTCATACATACATGATTTCTCCCTCAAAATATTTACTAAATTCTGAGGCAACACAGGGTGAAAAGTTAAGAAAAATTAGGAGCCTCTGAAAAGCAGAGCAGAACTCCTGGTAGTAGGGCAGTTTATGTCTATCCTAAAGACAGAAAGATTAGAGTTCAGAAATCACATCTCAGCTGACAGTTCTTCAAGGGTACACCCTAGGAGAGGAGTGAAACTAGGCTGATTGCACCTTCTAAAAACTGCGACCCAGCCTCAGTTGAACTCAGTCCCTGACTGGAATAAAGATGATCAGCCACCACTGAATCAGCCTAGCAGAGGAAATGTTGAATCCTCTCAGAAGATATCATATGGAGTCACTAGCAATGTTTAAACACAATATCAGGCATTCAATCAAAAATTACTAAACATCCTAAAAACAGAATGATATCATCGAGGACATTGAGAAAAAAACATAGCAATAAAAAAAAAAAAAAAAACATAGCAATAAACTGACAGATGATCTAGTAATGCCTTTGGAAGAATAAAAAATTTGATGTTAAAATGATAAATATGTTTTTAAATAGTCAAAGATATGCATAAAATGGATTAAAGGTAGAAAAAATCTCCAGAACTTACATATTTGTAAAAAGAATCATTAGAAATTCCAGAACTTAAAAATAAAGTCTGAAAATAAGAATCCAAGAGATAAGTTAAAAAATCATTAAAACACAGACAGTGGATCAGATAGATTAGATATACACATATAGAGACATGGATAAAGATTAAAATATAGATATCATCAAACTGAAGTACAGAAAATAAGAATGGAATATACAGAAAAATGTAATGAAGCATGTGAACCAACCAAGAACAAAAATAATTGGATACTCAGAAGAAAAAGAGTAAATAATGAGCAAAACAATATTTGAAGGAATTGTCCACTCTATTTCTACAGTAAACAAATAAAAAAAATTTTAGTGTGTCATTTAACATTATAATGGCATCAAAAACATCAAATACCTAGTAATAAATCTAACAAAACTTGCGTAAGATAGGAACACTGAAAACTATATTAAGAGAAATAAAAGAAAAACTATATAAATCAAAGACTATACGATTATCATGGATTGTGAGAACCAGTATTATAGAGATATTAATTCTCCCAAATTGTCTAGAAATTCACATTAATCCAAATAAATTACCACATGGTGTGTTCGAGGGTAAATTGACAAACTTATTCTAATTCTTTATGGTCATGGAAGGGCTAAGAATAGCTTGGGTAATCTTGAAGAAGTATAAATCCTCTTCTTGGTCTTCAGCTGAAGGACTTATACTTCCAGATGGCAAAACATATTATAATATTATAATACTTGTGAAAGTGCACTTTTGGCAAAAGGATAGTAAAACAGACAAAAAGTAGAACAGAATGGAGAATGTAGAAACTGACCCATATCTAGAAAAATCATCTAATTTATGACAAAGATAAGATTATAGTACCTTAGGAAAGAGATAAGCCTTTCAATAAATGGTGTTTGTGGACAAAAAATATATTATAAATAAAATATTAATGCCAGATAGACTGTGTATTTCAATGTGAACAGAAAACCAGTAATTATTTGGAGGAAATCATAAGGAGATATCTTTATGACTTTGAAGTAGACAAAGATAGCTTAAACATAATAAAGAGCTAAAATCAAAAGAATGCTGATTTTTTGTTTGTTCTTGTCTTTTTTAGAGAGGGTGGGGGGATGGGTGAGCCTGGTGATGGGTATTAAGGAGGGCACGTCTTGATGGAGCACTGGGTGTTGTACTTAAACAATGAATCTTGGAACACTGCATCAAAAACTAATGATTTATTTTATGGTGACTAACATAATACAATTTAAAAAAGAAAGAAAAAAACTTTTTTTAGATTGGTAAAATTTAGGTTATTTTCTATAACCATAACTGAAACCTACATACTTTAGACTTAAAACTAATTCTTTTTTAAAGATTTTAATCTTTTTATGTTCAGTTAAAAAAATTAAAATAAATACACAGCATGCACAAAAAAAAGAATGCTGATAAATTGGACTTTATTAAACTTAAGAATTTCTGTCCATAAAGAGAAACCAATGAGATTTTAAAGGAGAGACATGGAGTGAGAAAATATTTTTTTAAAGATTTTATTTATTTATTTATTTGAGAGGAAGAGAGAGAGGAAGAGAGCACACAAGTGGGGAGGAGGGGCAGAGGGAGAGAAAGAAGCAAACTCCCAGGGAGCCTGATTAGGGGCTCGATCCTAGGGCCCCTAAGATCATGACCTGAGCCAAAGGCAGATACTCAACGAACTGAGCCACCCAGGCACCTGAGCAAATATTTTTAATACATCAATCTAAAAAAGACTCATTCCAAAAAAAAATAATAATAAAAAGACTCATGCCGAGCATACATGCAGAATTTTTTTTAATCAATAAGCTAGCAGGGGGTGGGGGAGGTATGTCTGGGTGGCTCAGTGGGTAGAGGATGCAACTCTTGATCTCAGGGTTGTAAGTTTGAGCTCCATGTTGCGTGTAGAGATTACTTAAAAATAAAATCTTAAAGGATGCCTGGGTGGTTCATCCTGTTAAGCATCTGCCTTTAGCTCAGGTCACAATCTCAGGGTCCTGGAATCAAATCCCACATCAGCCTCCTTGCTCAATAGGGAGCCTGCTTCTTCCTCTACCTGCAGTTACCCCTGCTTGTGCTCTCTCCCTCCCTCTTTCTCTCTCTCTCTGACAAATAAATAAATAAAATCTTTGAAAAAAAATAAAAAATAAAATGTTAAAAAAAAAAGACAGCAGGAGAATGAGCAAAAGATTTGAAGAGGAACTTCTTAAACTCCATATGTCAAAATGATAATTTAACATATGAAAAGGTATTCAAGTTTATTAGATATGAGGGTATTGTAAATTAAAACCAAAATAAGATGTAACACATAATGGCTAAAATGAATGATGATGACGAACTCTCATACAGCACTGATGGAAGTATGAATTATTAATAGCCACCCTATCTGCTATAGCTAAACAGGTACACAAAGTTCAGGAAAAGAATATTGATTGTTAAATAAGTAAATTCACATTTTTTAAATGACTCATCTCATTTTAACACAAGATATTATTACAACTTTGATGCTTCAGCACGCAATCACCTTAAAAATCCAAATATTTGTAGATATATGAGTCAAGTTTTTCTAATGCCAATTGAGCAAAAAAGCAGCATTCTTAGTATTCATATTTATCTCCCATGCTGCACACATCCCTGGGGTTCTGTCTTCCAACTCAAAATGTCAACCACCATTATGATATGTGTTATTGACAGAAAACATTTTCTCGACAGAATTCTATGTGCCAGGAATAAATGTTTGCAGTGGAAATACTTTTGCTTTTTACCATTGAACATAATATATATTTCGTCTGTGTTCCATCTATCCCACCAATGGTGTATGTCAGAAACAGCTAAAATTGTTCTATTCTATGATAGCGTCCCAAATGTCCATAGTAGTATCAATCATCCAACAAAATTATTAAACTTTATAAAGTATCATGATAGTTATCATTGAGAGTTTATCTTATAAACATCATAGATGTCTAAATATCATCCAAGACTTCAAGGTGTTAGTGGAGATCAGAGACAATCATACTTTAACACCACTCAGCAGTGGTAACCAATGACCACATAAACAATGCATGTCCATCTTCTGGGCCTCCTGGTGCTCTGTCCTTTTACTCTTCCCATCTTAACTTCCCACCAAAATTCTATGATCTTCTGTATCATCAAATAATAATAATAATAATAATAATAATGATCCACAGAAGCTATTGCTTTATCAGTAATACCAACAGTATGAATTAAAGCTACGGGGAACTAATGTTTCAGCCAAGAGAGGGCTGAATCTTTACAGAGGTCTCAGTTCTCTTGGCTTATGGAAATGAATACTTATATTCTGTTTGGGTCAATGAATGTTTTTGCATATAAGACAAATATGGTTTGAGTATTGCCCTCTTCCTGTAACCTCTTTTAAAATCCAGACAGCCTTTAAAGGAATAATATACCCAGTTCTGAATACTTAATGTAAGTTTGATTCCCAGATTGCTTTCTCCTAGAAGGAATGACATTGTAAGATCACAAGTCCATGAGAATGATATATGAGCACTTACATAGGGGATACAGAAATTGAAGAGTGGAGGGGTAAGCTGAAAACACAAACATCACCTCCTTCACAATTATCTCAGGGACCAAAAAAATAGAAAAACACAGATTGCTCTTTCTTGCTCGTGGCTGCCCCTTGAACATAAGAAGCCTTCCCATGTGGCATAGGGGTTGACATCAAAACTATAATAAAAGGATACTGAATCCCTTTCAAAGCCAAACGCTGACTGTTAGGCCCCAGGAGTTCAGAGAAGATATGAGAAAGAGAGACTTCTTCTGTGTCTACTGAAGCTAGAGTTTAAAGCAGCCAAAGTCATTTTACCCCATATTTGGCAAAGCAATCCAAAGGCTGTATCCAATCCTGCAGCTAGGCTAATCTCAACTTTCAGCACTGTCTGCAAACAGATTTGGGAATTGCCAGCTGCCTGATTCCACTGGCCTGGGAAAAGTTCTTTGAGTGCTGCTTTGTTCCATACTTCAGTATTGTCTTTGGGCTACTAGGTGAGATAGATAACACTGATTGGACAGGATTTAAGAGGTGGCACATGGGCAAGTTTTGAGGAAAGTAAATTCTCTATTAAAATGCAATAATGACTCCTTACTTGCTCTTAACATCTTTTAGTGAGTCAGTCAGCTCTGAATGTTGGGTTAGTGAGTGCACCCAGCCCTAAATGACACACCCAAGGTTATTATTGTTGAAAGGGGAGAGAAAGTGTGAAAATAATCTCCAAAGAAGAGCAGGTCTGTATGAAGCCAAGCAAAAACTTAGCATCCAGTCTTAATACTCTAGTCTCAGTACTCCAGGTTTAGGTGAAAAAACAGAGTAGGGGACAACAATAACAAAAATCTGTGAGAGGAAAATTGTGAAAATTTTGAGTCCTGGCCCTTTAAGATCTATAGAGATGCATCCTTAAGGTAAAGAGAGAACTCAGGCCCTCAAGAGAAGTCCTGCCCTTAGGAAAAGTTGTCAGGAGTACAGTTTCAGAAGGTCACTAGCACAGGTTCCCATGAATTTCTTCTCATAAGCTCCAGTCTACTTCTGGCGCAGTGATCCCAGACATGCCAATTCTCATTAGAATTGGGGTCTTCTATTGTGCGAAGCAGGATCTGACCCTGACTGAGTTCCCACTCCTGCTTTGTCTTTGTGGGCTAAATTTTGCCTTCTTGCCCAAGTTCCACCACTCAGTGTTTGCCACTTCCTACTTTTGCCTTTGCTAGTCCCATCCCCTGGAAAGATTTTGCCTCCATCATTGGCTCAGATGGGAACGCACCAGAGACCAGCTTTGCTTGCCTGGAAGTTTTCACGCCACCATGAATTCTATAGGATTATCCTGGGAGCTGGCGGGCTAGAGGACTGGGCAGGCAGTGGCACCAGAATCTCCGATAAACAGAAGCAGCTGCAGTTTTCGGGTAAATTGAAAGTGCTAAAGAAGAAGACATAGGATCATAGGGACAGAGCTCTGTACCATCCACAGCAGCCCTGGGCACCAGCAGAACCCACCTGGAAGCCCCTGCCAATGCACTCCTCAGAGCTCATTAGCATTTTAAGGAGGCCCGGAAGCTTCGACCTCCCAGTTGGAACATGGTTTCAACTGCCAGCTTAAGGGAATCAAGGCATTTCCCTCCCTTTATTTACATGTAAAGCGGAAAGAAGCACAACAGTTACAAGTCCCAGAGCCCCTGGAGAGGAAGGTGTGATAATCACAGGATAATATTATCCCTCCAGAGCTGCTACTAGGCTCTTCCAGCTATTGCCCTCAGCTAGTCAGCTGCTCAGAGGACTGTCTCATTTGGGGCGAAGGTGGGAGACATTTTCGGGCTTGGAGATAATTGAGCGAGGCAGCAGGGTGAGAGGTGATCGAAGTTAAAGGCAGGGCCAGCGCACAGGTTTGGACCTCGGGCTAATCCTTCAGATCCTTTGAACTGACAGTGATTTTTTTCCTCTTGCTGGAAGAGGAGGGGAGAGAGTTTTCCTCTAAGAGTCTCCAAAGGAGGACAGAGAAAGAAAAGCTGTGAGGTGCTTACACCAGGTGGGAAGAAGGAACTGTCAGCTGCCCTTTGCTGAGTTTGAATATCCATCCCTCTGTGTTTATGCCCTGTAATTATGATGCCCACCGTGATGGGAGGAGCAACTGATGCTATTGCCGCAGACCTTCAAGAAGGAACCAGAACCTGGTCTACCCATTGGTCTGAACCTGGTTAAATACATTACATTCCCTTATTAGCCCAGCCTCAGTACAGTTCAAAATCCTCACACTGAGCATTTTCTCCTTCCTCTCCTCCTCCTCCTCCTTCTTCTTCTAAGATTTATTTGACAGAAAGGGAGGAAGAGAGAGGCCAAGCAAGGGGAGCGGCAGGCATAAGAAGAGGGAGACGCAGGCTCCCCACAGAGCAGGTGGAGCCCAATGTCAGACTCAATTCCAGGACCCTGAGATCATGACCTGAGCCTGAAGGCAGTTGCTTAACCAACTGAGCCACCCAGGTGCCCAAGCATTTTCTATAAAACGAGTGGAAAAAGAAAAGAATAGAAACAGCTTTGTTAACAAAATAAAGATGCATTTAACCTAAAGTTTAGTCACAGATGTGGTTGTCCCTATACCCTTTGCTCATGTGCTTCTAGCTGAGAAGGATACTAAATTGTGGCAATCCTCTCAGACCACCAATCCAAAGTAGAGTTTGGTTGGTATTGTCCTTGAGATAATGGGACATGGTACCGCAACCACTGGTATTATTGACCCAGAATATGAACTCCCATAGATTCCTCTGGCCATGAGCATGCTGCATTTGAAATCTCCAGTCCCAGGAAAGTAATTTTTGTTATCTACCCTGCAGGAGATCTTTCTTTGTCTTTGGAACCCTGAATTATCTTTTAAGTTGCCACTTTCACATCCTCTGGTAGTCTCTTTGACTTCTGCGTTTGCAATCACTCCTCTAAAGCAATTCTCTCTCTCTGGGTGGCTTGTCTGGAACGCCTCCACCTGTCTGTCATTAGGTTTCTTTACCTACTGTTCCAAGCTTAAAGCCAGGTTTAGGGTTACTGACAGTCACGTGGGCTCAGCAGCTTTTACAATTATCTCTGAAGTCTGTGTGTCTCAATCCAAGTAGTTATAAATGGAGGGATGCCTCTCATTTCATATCATTACAAAGTAATAGCTCCACTCAACCTACCTTTCTCTAGCACTCACTAAGAGATGGTTCTCAGATTCAGACACTAATAATTATAGGAAGAGTTCCCTTTAGGATATATGGAGAATTGTCCCTTTCTCAGCGATCTCTGTGCTTTTGAAGGTCCCTGAGCCTGGTGCACAGTTAGGGAAGGGAGGTGATATGGTGTTGTGTTAATCAGGGTTTAGTGAGGGAACTTGTATCATCACAAGTATCATGAAGTAAGGAATTCCCATAAGGATTAGACCTTATGTAATTGAGGTAGTCACTGGGGAAGTAAAGGCTTGGAGTAGAAGGGTCAGAGAAAGATCATTAATTAGCATGGTGTGCTTGAATGAACTGGAGCTTGCAGGAACATCTGGAAGCTAGGAGCGCCTAGCTGCTGCAGTCTGACTGTGAAAAAGGTTGTAGAAGTCTGCAGAAAGCATTTGCATCTATGTAACTACTGCCTCTATGAGTTTGCATGGCAGACTATGGATGCTGTTGGTCAGCAAGGTCACCAGTTGAGATCAAGATCAAACTGGAACCCTCCTGCAACTCTGTATCTCTTTCTTCACTTCTCATTGGCAACTGTCTTTGACTTCTGCTTCATATCCACTTCTCAAATCTCATACAACTTCTTCTGAACCCAACCCAGAAAAACCTCAGGCATTTCCCAAGATTCTAGGAAATCTAGTTTCTGGTGTAACAAAATTAACAACAGAAATCCAGTTTATTTGTATCTGATCTGTAGCCCCTTCCCACTCTCCCATCACCATCATCACTGAGGCAGAAAGTGGTTTCCCCCAGAGATCCATAGCCCTCCCAGATCTAAACACACCACTTCCCTTCTGTGATTGACATTTGTTTAAACCTAGATTGACATTTGTTTAACCTAAGTTAAATAAACATTAAGGGCACAGAATACGTAGGTATATGGTGCAGTTTTCCTTGAGAGGTTCATTCTCTTGGCATAGTCTGGCTACAGGTGTCTGTGGGATATGCCCATCGGACATCCAATGGGAAATGTCTATGGAATATGTCTGCCAACATATCTTTATCTGGCCTGATCCCCATGCATTCACTTGCACTTAAATTTCCTGAATTTTTTCTCCTGAATACTCCTAGTGAACCAAAGAGAGGATCTATAGCAGGCTCTCTGCTGGTTCTAAGTTTTAAAGTGAGGGACAGAGTGAACTAATTGCTATCCCTGCCAACAATTGCAAATGTCAAGGCCAAAATTCAGGAGCAAGTTAAGATAAGACCAAATAAACTAGACTTTCTTGCTACAAAGTTCTAGCAGGCTCCATCCCTTTTCACCATGACTTGTTGTAAAATGTAATTCTGCCCCATGGCTGCCCTCATTCTGTCATTGTATCTGAACTATATCTCTCATTCCCTTTTATTTCCCAGTCTTACTCAGTCCCTTTCCTTCTCTCCTATCCCCTCATCTTTTCCTTCTCCATTTCCAAAATATGCAGCCCTTGAAAAATCCCCTATGAAGTATGACTACAGTGTTCTTAGTGTGACCAGTGGGTCACCTGTTTTGAAATCCCCATGATTTTATCAACAGAGTCTGGACCCCTGGTTCAGGCCTACTAAACCAGAACCAGGTCCATGAATCTGAATCTCTAACAAGCATTCTAAATAATTCTTATGCAAACCCAGTTTTTAAAAGCGCTGCACTAAAGGCTTCAAGGAAACAAATTACTGTTATTAATGGTTGGTCCCTGTTACCTAATCCTTACACCATGAAAACAGTTTACCCTCCTTTTGTTTAAATGTCTTCTAATTGCATTTTTCAATATGTTGTGCTTCTGTTGAAAACAGTCTTGAGCATCCAGGAGGACTAGCATCCAAAGACCACAGTCAGTTGGAACCAGGTGTTACTGGAAAGGGGTCATTAGGAGATAGTGCTGGGTGCAGGAAGGCAGGGAGGGGATGGCCCACACCGATGGTATTCACTAGAGGATGGCCCGGGCTTCACTCTCTTGCTGTTTCCCCCATAAGATATTCTCTGCAACTTTGGAGATGATTGTTATGTTCTGTTCTTTTTCTAATTGTTCAAGTTTCTTGACTACCTTAGTCTGCTCAGGCTGCTGTAACCAAATACCATAGATGGGAGGGCAGGGAGCGGGAAGAGGCTTAAACAACAGAAACTTATTTCTTACAGTCCTGCAAGGCTGCAAGTCCCAGATCTGGATCTGGAAGTGTTCCATTTCTAATGAAGCTTTTCTTCCTAGCTTGTGGACAGCAATCTTTATGTGGCCTTTCCTCTGAGTGCACACAGAGAGAGAGAGAGAGCTCCTGTGTCTCTTCTTATAAGAGCACTAATCCTATGGATTAGGACCCCACCCTTATGACCTCATTTAACCTTAATTATTTATCTTAAGGCCTCATCTCCAAATGCAGTCATATTGAGAGTTAGGGCCTCAACATATGGATTTGGGGGCGAGCCAAACATTCAGTCCATAACACTGAGCTTCATGCTAGAGCTCCAGACTAGGTGAATGGCTCTCAGACTCAAAAGAATCCCAAATTATCTGCAGAGGACTTTGGGCATAAGACAATGGGTTCATCTGAATGACAGACACAGAGCCTCCTTGTAAGAATTCTTATTAACATGATGCACATATCACTGCATCCATCAAGACTTCCATCTCATAGTGGAATGCTTCTCTCAGGCATCTCCCCACCTTATCACCCTGGCAGGCCATTCTGTTTGGAGGGAATGGTGGCTCTCTGTCCTTTGGCCTTGGCCTTGCCCTCTCTCCTAAGCTGACAGGAACATCTACTGCAGGGTTTCTCAACCTTAGCACCGTTAATATTGGGGCCTGGACAATTCTTTGTTGTGGGGGGCTAGCCTACATTTTGTGGGATGTTTGGCCTCTGCTCACTGGATGCAGATAGCACCCCTTGTAGTTGTGACAACAAAATATGTCTGTAGACATTGCCAAATGCCCCTCTGGGGACAAAACTGCCCATGATTGTGAACAACTTAACCTAAACATCAGCTTCCCCATTTTACCCACATTTCTAGGGACCCAAGTACCCACTCAACATAAACCTTGAGCCTTAGATAGCCTGATTCCTGTTCTGTTTTTATCACCATTTATCACCAGGACTCTAGGAAAAGTATAATGGTGTGTCAGTCTTCTTCTAATGCTGCAAAGTGCAGCCTGAGAACCTCTGAGGTGTCCGAGGGAATGTGCTCAGAGAATTTACAACCAGGCATGCAGTAATGCAAGAACTGAGAGAAGTGATTTGCCTTTGAATATTTTCATTTATAAAATGAGGGGGATCTGATTAGGGCTTGTTAAGTTTCCTTGCAGCACTAATATTCTATGAAATGTTATAATTTCTGTGTAAAACATCGAGAGACATTAAAAACAATTATACTTCTGATCCACAGTCTGGATAATTTAGCCAGATCTGAGAGTCAGATTTCTAGCATGTAAGAGCAATAAAAGTTATAGCCCCTGATCTTGTAAGTAGCTCAGTGTATTGGTCAGGAAGTACTTAAATATTACAAATGACAAAGTTCAGTAGTTCACAAACAGATGAACAAAGGAAGACTTCACAGAGGAGATGGGAATTAAGCTGAGTCTCAGAAAACTATCAGGATAAGGAGAAAATGAAGAGTGCTTTGAGCTGCTTGCATCGGATCACAGCTCTGTGTATTAGAATCATCTTGGGGAGTTGTTTTGCTTTCCGCCTGCTCAGGCATCACCCAAATTCAATCTCTGGAGATGAGGCCTGGGCATTGGCATTTTTTTCAAAGTTCCCTAGGTGGTTCTAATCTGCAGGCCATGTTGAGAATAACCACTAAGCTAGGTAAAGCAAGATGAGCAAGGCTCTCATTATTTTAATATGTTATAATAACACTTAGCACCTGCAAGGTGTTTTCATGCTCTTGGCATTTAACTTGAAACATATATTAATTACTTACCAAAAGAAAATCCCAAAGGGCCTTTCCTTGGCCCTGACATTAAGCAGGAGCATGAACACCTGGGGGCTCTATGCGTACCTCTATTGGCAAATGTTCACACCTGTGCTTGCTCGCCCACCCACACAGCAGTAAGAATGAAAGCTCCTTCAGTGCACTCCTACAGCACCCTGCACATACACACGCTGCAAGTGCTTATCAAGGTGCAGGGCAATGTATCTG
>CM052889.1:25534822-25576940 GCA_028534135.1 Potos flavus
AAATAAAAATAAAATTTAACTTTGAAAGACTAAAGTATCATGGGAAAAAAGCCACGAATTCTGTGTTGCTTTCCCCTAGATCGGAAGTTCCACAGTTCTCATTGGTAGGTGAACTTGGTCTTGGCTGGATATTCTTGCTGATCTTCTGGGGGAGGGGCCTGTTGCAGTGATTCTCAAATGTCTTTGCCCAAGGCGGAATTGCACCACCCTTGCCAGGCTAAGCAATCAGCTCGGGTTCTCTCTTGGAAGCCTTTGTTCCCTGAATGCTTTCCGCACAGCTTTGAGTACGAGAATCAAGATGGCGGCCTCCCAATCTCTGGTGGTGTAGGAGTGGAGAGCTCAGGGCCCCACTCCTCTGTGGGCCCTCAGAGAAAAGCTGTCAATCCCTCCCATCTCCCTGGTCTCCGGCCGCACTCTGAGCTCACCCATCCTGTGACTGAGCATTTCTGTCTCTGGAGCATGGCCCCGTTTGGAGTGTCCAAGCCCAGCGGATTCCCGCAGTGTGCTCCCGTGCCATTTCCCCCCGGGGGAGGAAGGTGAGTCTCCCTGGATCTGCCACTTGTGGGGTCCCTGCTCAAAGAGCAGTGGCCTGAATGTGCTTGCATCACAGTTTAAGGTAACCCCAAGCTGGGAGCCCACACTTGGCTCCATCTCTGGAGCTGGCTTCCTTGCTCCGATACCTGGGAGCTCTGCCACACTGAGACACCCCCAGTCTTTCTGTGACCCCACGGGTCCTAAGACCACACTGTCCCCGCGAAGGCTTCACCCCCTGCTTAGCCTCTGGAGTGACATCACTCAGTGGCGCAGACTTCTAAAAGTTCTGATTTTGTGCTCTGCTGCTCTCTCACTTGCTGGGAGCTGGCCCCTCCCCCTGCAGTCTATCTTTCTGTGGCTTCGGTTTCACATCTCCGCACATCCTACCTTCTGGAAAGTGGTCGATTTTCTGTTCCTAGAAATGCTGCTCTTCTTCTCTTCTATCTCCTGTTGAGTTTGTAGGTGTTTGGAATGGTTTGATAACTATCTAGCTGAACTCCTGGGGACCTGATGATATTTCAGTCTCCTCCTCCTCTGTCATCTTTCTCCTCTCTCCAGAAATTTTTAATTATTTATAAATCACATTTTTTGTCTTACATTTCCATTTTTGAGGTTTTCTTTTAAAGGTTTTCCTAAGTTACAAAATTACTCGTATTTCCATATTAGAACCTCTATAGTTTCAACCTTTCACAGAGAGGCCTTTAATTCATCTATAGTCCATCCTGAGTGTGGTGTTAAATACCTAGTTATTTCTACATATAGGGTTTCCCACCATCATCTATTCAATAATCTCCCCTTATCCCATTGTTTATGGTGCACTCCTTATGGTATATTACACATCTCTATAAATGTAGACATTTTTCTCTTGGCTTTCTATTGATCTATTTGTTCTTGACCGCTAAATGCACTTTATTATTATTATTATGGCTTTGTAGTATGTCTTAATATATGATAGAGCAAATCACCGTTCTTTAGTTTTCTTTTGAAAGGTAGATTCAATCATTTCTGTACTTGGGCAATGTAGAGCATTTGAGATATAAGAACTGGTAGATAGAAGCACTAGATTGCATGCACACAAAACGTCATAAATGGACCTTAAAAATACAATTGAGAAAAAAGCAAGCAGAGATATGTAATTTAATAACTTTTATAGAAAATCTAAAATACATGTATTTATATCAAATATACCTAATTTTAAGAACACATAAAAACTAAAAACAAGCTTATTAAACACATTAGGATAGTAGACTTATTGGGGAGAGTAATGGCTGTGGATTTTGAAAAGAAAATAGTTTAAAAATTGCATAAAATAAAAATGTATTTATAATGGAACAAACCAGATTGGAGGTAACAGTGTAATAATATATTTTTTTAATGCCATCAATTTTCTAACTCTTCAGATTAGAATCAGGGAGAAACCTGGTTCTTTCTATAGCATGTTCTTCTGGTGGGTAGTGAAAACAAAAACTGGGGTGACATGTGGGTTCAACTCTGCAAGTCAATTCCCATAAACCAGCACATGGGAGGAAAAGTTAGAGATCCTCACCAGTAGGAATTAGAACCATTTGATCTTGCCCTTTCAGAGTTATTGATATTATTTGAAACCAGTTGGTAGGGAAATCTGTCCCAGAAAACTCCAGTCCTTGATTCTGGTAGGCCCTAAGTGTAAACAGGCACAGATCACTGCCTGAGTCACTCAGCACTCCACCCTGCCTCAAAGAAAAGAGCACTTTGTCCAGGAGTGCAGTGCCCTGACCAAGAGCTAAAAGCGTCCTCTTTTCTAATTGTCAATTATCTCTACACTCCAAGATAAACATTTCCCTTTTAACATCAGACCAGCCTGGAAGGTTCATTTAGGACAGAGCTATTTGAAGGGCTGGAGGAGGGGGAAGTGGAGGAGGACAGAGAAAGCAAAGAGACAAACTTTGAAAACAAGACATACAGTCTGCTTTTTCTGATACATTCGTGCATATTCTGAATTAGAGAATGCATTAGCCTGAGGCTTTAGGGAGGAAGGAGTTAGATGGCACAAGGAAGTAAGTCTTCACTTTCAAGGACTGCTGTGGGGAATTTTTTTCTCTAACAAAGCCCCTTTTTATTTGTTGGGGGACTGGAAGCATTTCATATCTCTATATGTATACATTTATGTGTATATATATCTATATCTATATCTATATGTGTGTATACATAGGTATATACGTATATACCTATTATATATGTGTGTATATACACACCTATGTATACTTAAAAAATATGGTGGTGTTCTGTTTTTTTGCTACAAGTGTAAAACTTAGCCCCAAAACTTTCCAAAGACCTACTTTTTTAAATTCATTTATGTAATGGATAGGATTGAAATGGACTTGGCTGCAGTTGATAGCAAGGCCAGAGATAATTTAATTCAGTACCTACCCAAACCTGTTGTGTTTCCATGATCCAGAAGATGAGGAAAAGAGTATCTAATAAGAAAGAATGAGAATATTTATTTCTGTGTAACAAATAAGTAAGGATAATAGTGAAGGACTTTCCCTGAAGCTAATCCTCCCTGGGGTATCTGCTTTGGATAATAAAACAACGTCACTCAAATTCCTTTTGCCCATGCTCCCTCCCTTCCATTTTTCCTCCCCGGAGTGACCCTTTCCTCTCCCTTCTTTCTCTGCCTTACAACTCTCTTTGCCTGGCATACTTAAAATCCAGAAATCTATGTGCTAATTAGAGTAGTTATGATTTGCAACCTGTCCAACGATGCCAGGAAGTGAGACGCAACCTTTTCAAGTTCAGTAGCGACCATCTAATGCGAGTCAAAACAGAGAGATGTGTTCTGCTAATTTAGGGGAGGGTATGGTTGGGATTTGTATATTCGAAGTTCAGTGATGACAGGTCACATTGGAGGGGGACAGTCTGTGTGTTAAAATGCACCAATGAAGTCAGAAACTTTCTAGGCCAAGCAGAGAGAAAGGAGATTGTTTTTATGGAATGAGCTGTTAAACGTGGAAACCCAAGAGAATCAGGAAACCTGTTTTCAATCAGACACAAAGATTATTTCTATTTCTTTCCAGCTCTAGCAATGAGACTTTGAAAAAGGGTTTGGGGGAGTAGTGAATACTTGGTTGTCCAATTATTAGCCTAGATTGTTTATTTTGGGATAGTTTTTTTTTGTTGGTAAAGGAAGAAAGAAAATATGTGGATTTTTGTTCTTGGAGCCACTGGGTGAATTTTGTCTCCAGTGCTCCAGCACTTTTGGCATGAGCCTTTGCCCACCAATGCCCAGCTAGCATTTCATATGACTCTTTGGAGTTTGGACTGTCATTTTACCCAACATGTGGGTGTAAATAAGGGGAAAGTTCTTTGCTTATTCTGGCTCAGTGAAGAGGGAAGAACAGATTCACGTGGCTGGCAGGAAATATTTCTAGGGTTAACACCCAAATGGCAATGGCATTTCAAGAATCAGAATCTTTGACCTTAAAACTCCAGTTACCATTAAGTTTCTGGGCTGTCACAGAGAAATTCATCAGGCTTAATGGTTCTTAATGAAACAGCCCTTTGATGAGTGTTTGAACTATGATTATTCACTAGAAAGAAATACTTAAGACATATCTTCTGTATAACATATAATGTTTCTGAACAGTCCATCTATTAGTAAAGAGGTAGTCCAGCTTTCTTGATATTACCTCTGAATATTGGGTAAGTCATTGAACGTGTCTGATGATATCCACAATGCAGGTTCTTAAGAAGATAAGATGTTATGTGTAATACAAGTAGCATGGAATGTGTCCTTAATTACCATTTTCCTCAGGTTTCTTTATAGGTTGAAAGTTCTTCAAAGGGATGGACTATGTTTTAATAGATTTTCATTAATTTATCATAACATCTGAATTCATGAAATGTTTATGGAATTTGCCATATTATTCACCTGGCTTAGAGTTCGGATTTTTCTACTCGCTTCGAATCACTTGCATGCCTCATTCGGTTTTTGTGTTTTCTGTTGTTTTATCTGGTGGACACCAACTTCCTTTTTTTTTTTCCATGGGCTTTGGTTCTATTCATGCTCTCTGTTAAATTAACAACCAACCTCTGAACTGGTCTTGATTTTGTGTTTATTAACCCTTCTTGGTTCTGAGGGTCTCTAATGACCATATTTTCTGGTGTTGACTTAACAAGGCAATGACCATTGGCCAACCTGCCAGTGTAATATTAATATAATAATAGAAGAAGGCTAAAGGTTCCTTTACTTTGTCTCCAACTTAAGAACAGCTTTCTTTAGGCAGTTTACTGCTCCATCCTACTGTGGCTCCAATGTTGGGAGGTCTAGCGCATGCCAGTCAACAAAGGAAGTGTTTGAGGCAGGTAAAAACTTTGTATACTTCTCCTTTCTCTGCCCCCAGTATGCAAACATGCATGCCAACAGACATGCACACACATATAGCTGATCTTCATTGCCAATTACGGCATAGTTTTGGTCTGGTGGGACAAAAAATGCCAGCTGGGTGAGTCATATTCTGATTTATTACATAAACATTTTCTATGTGAGAAGTAGAAAGAAAAATGAAACTATTCCCTGTTCAAGCTGGAAAAGGCTAGTATTTCCATAATACTGGACTGCAGTTCTGGGCTGGGCTGGCTGCTGCAAGATCACCTGCGGAACTTTATAAAGAAAGAAACTGACTTCTAGGTCCACTCTTGGAATTTTTCAGGAAAAACTCTCTTGATGATACTTGAGTTTGATCAGTTTGGAGAACCACTACTTTCTCTTAATCCCTTAGTTTTATAGCAGAGAACATGAAGACCTTGGAAGAAGTGATTTGTCCAAGTTTCTTCAGGGAGGAAGAGGAAGAGCTGAGAAGGAGAGGGAAGAAATGAATATTTAGTGAATGTGAGAGTTTGGGTGTTGTATTCAGTTTTCTATACCTTTGGTCTCATGACCTTTAGAAAGAGGCATTAACTTCTCCATTACAAAAGAGGGAATTCAGGTGCAGAGAGGCTACAAAATTTGCCCAAGCTCCCATAGAAAGTGGTAGAGATGAGCAATGGATCTCAATTTGCCTGACTTCAAAGCCTCCCAGTTTAGATCTTGTCTTTGATAACACAGTAGGAACTTATTGTAAGATAACTGAACAGCTCAAATCTTGTAGATTATTATTATATTGACATGCCACTGTTCAGTCACCTGAGCCTGAGTTCTCTTCTATTTAGAGTTTGTGCTGGTTCTGCTCGACTCCATGATTCAATATTCTAAATCTTCAGGCTGAATGATAGCAGCAACCCAGCCCCCTGCAACTAGATTCACTTCAAAATATTTCAACAATTATTTACCTAAGAAATACTATGTGTAGGAACTTAGAGGTGAATGTGAAGGACAAAGTTTTGATATTTACAGAGCCCACAGTCTTGAGGAAGCCATGAGAAAAGAAGTTATGCCAATAAAATGTGATAAGTTATACCAAGGGAAGTGGCTATGTAGCAGGGAAACTTAACCCCTACTCAAGGCCAGGTAAGCCTTCCTGAAGCTGACAGCTAAAAAATGAACAGAAGTTAGCTAAGTGAAATGTTCTAGAGGAAGAGTGTGTGGTAGAGGGGAAGATGTTTCGGATGAGGAACAGTATGTGTGAATCCCAGGAGTCTAGACGTTGTATAAAGAGTTTGTATCTGACCAGTGCACTGGACTGAAAGAAGCTTATTTCTGGAAAGAGAGGAAGAGAGGCTAGATGTTAGGAGGGAAAGAAGGAAACTTCCAGATGGAGAAAAGCCATGAAAATCCCACTAAGTTATTTGGATTTTATTCTAAACTGTGGCTAAGCCACTGAAATTTCCCAGCCCTCTAGAAATGATCTGGTGATTAAAAACAGGGTATGAAATAAATAGGTTTTTAGTCTGGAGGATACTTTGATGGTAGTGTTAGTGATAGTCTGGGGTGGACTGAACTCGAAGGCAGGGAGTACAGATAGGAGGCGATTTCACTCAGACACCAAAACTGTGTTTTATTCATGTCGTAGTTTCAACATGTAGTACACTGCCAGGTACCTAATATGCATCAAGTAAATATTACTTGAATGAACAGTTGTGGAAATAAATGTTTGTAAGGACAACGCTCCCCTGCCCCACCGCCAATATTTCATGCTTGTTTTGGCTTCTTTGTCTAAGTTTACTCTCTCCCCAGGAATGCATATTTTTTTTTCTATCTATCTGAACAAATATTTTAGGTTCAGTTTAAGACTAGCTGCTTCTTGAAGTCTTCCCTGACTATTCTTAGTTTCATTGATTTTTCTATCCCCCTCAATTCCAATATCACTTAGAGTCTGTTTAAAGCTTTATGGCATTTTGTCATGAGTGATATTGTTCCATGTGGGTGAAACTTCAACTACTTTTAAATTTAGCTTAAGATTTTAAAAACCTATATTAAGTCAACAAATATCTCTGCCTACCTACCTATTACTAAGGCTAGGAGGCTAGGAAGAGCTAGCCTCTCTCAAGATTCCTTCCTGAAAAGGGAATATGAAAATATGGAAGTATATAAATTTCTTGGAAATACTCATGCTGTTGACTCAATTTTCTGCTAGAAATCTATGTTAAGCAAATAGGCAGAAATTACAATAAAGATTTATGTTCAAATATATTCATCTGCCATTTGCAATTTTCAGAAATTAGAAACAATCTAATCAAGGCATGGGGAGAAGAGGTTAAATAAATAATGTTATAATCTTAGATAAGATATCACATAGAAAAATATTTTGGGAAAAATAACATGGAATATCATTTGAAAAAATGAGGTTATAAGTCAGGATTACAAGTATTTTTTATTTTTTTATGTAGTCTAGATTTTTTCACAATGAGGATATGGTTAAACTGACAATATAAATATTATGTTGAAGCACTGCAAAAATATTTTCTGCTTTTTTACTGCGAACTCCCCAAGTTGGCTAGTATATCTACCATTCAGCGTTCAGAGAACCCCTCACACACCTTCCTGGGAGTGATGCAGAAGGAGAAGCAAGCTTCCAAGCTGGGTCTTTCAGAAGGAGGGGAGGTGGCTTTCTTTCCCTCTCTCCCTCCCCAGGCCAGCCTTTGGTAGGTTGCCATGATCATATTTGTATGAACAAAGTCTGCAACCCACCTGTCCAAATTGGACTGATCTCTCCTGGTTGGCCTCCTATGGATGTTCTGAGAAGTGAAACACTGACAAGCTGTGGCCACAGAGCTGGATGACATAGCGACTTGGGAGTATATCCTAGCAGGATGCCAGAGCCCAGACCTGCCACACAGTCTGTCTTTTCCATCCCATGAGTGCTTATGCTCTAGAAACAATTATTGCAGGCCAGACTCCCATCATCTCTCCTTCTCTAGAGAATTATATGAGTTCTTGTCCTGTTTAACAGTGGCAGGACATTCCCATAAAGCTCTACCTGGGGATGGCCTAGCCTGTTGGTGGGGAACAAATACTAGGAGAGTTGTCAAGATATTCCACAATGTCCCAGATGAAAGACTTTGACATGTAAAATATATCATATTATCTCTTGAGTGTGGGGGAAAAAAAACAACTTTAATGCAAAACAGGAGCAGCATAACAGGCAGACAGCAGGAATCTGTCAGGAACCAGTACCCTCATCTCAATGGGAGCCAATAGCCAATTCCTGGTAGATCTCTTGACATATTACGAGCTGCAGTGTTTGATGTTGGCTTTTGTGACTTCCATCTGCCACATTTTTTAGGTCCTAGGTATACATTACGACTGGCCCCCTGCAGTGAAAATAGCCTGTGTGTGCAGAGCTTACACTGTGTCCTGGGTGGTGCTTTAAGATCTAAGCATGTACTACTTGCTTTAAGTCCCACAGCAACCTTGTGAGGTAGGTATGATTATGATCATCACTCATATATGTAACCACTGAGACACAGAGGTTGTCTTCCCAAGGTCACACAGTTAGTAATTAAAAAGCAAGGACTCCGGTTCTGACAGTCTGACCCACCACCATGCTAATACTAAATTAACACCTGCAAAATGCTTACAGCAATGCCAGGCACACAGAAAGTACAAAATAAGTATCAACTACTATCAACTCTTTTTAGTAATTCTAGGCAGTGACCAATTTTGTCTTTCAACTTGATATCTGTGGGGAATTGAAAAAACTCCAAAAATCCAGAAATAAATGCTTGCTAAGTGTCCTTGGGCTGAAACCTTAGGAGATATATAACAGAAGGAAGTTGACATAGCCCTGGACTTCATAGACAGTGGGTATGTGAGATATGGCAAAGTGGGGTCACCATCCTCTACCCCATATTTTAGTGGACATTAAAAGCACTCAGTTTGTCTCAAAGAGGTAATAGACGTGGGAGAATGAGGTGGCCACTGGTGAATGAATAAATAGTAGTCTTTGAGGCTCTTAGGCTTCTCACACCACACATACTTAATTCTTAGGCTGCACATTTTTTTTACTTGTAGTTTTATGAGATTACCTTTCTCTTCAGCAATTTCAATGGTATTAATTTAACCAAATTCCATCTGGGTAAATTACTGGAGTTGGGTGGGACTGGGGGAGAAGTTTCTACCCTGAAACATACTAGAGTATATTCAAATCAAAGAGCTTATAGTGAATGTGGGAAATAGTTATGCACATACTTATAGCTTAACAATGTGGGGCAGCCTACCAATTTACATGCCTAATGAGTACAAATAATTATACATGTTTTTGTAGTTCCTATGGAGTGGCTACTTAATATGCCACTGATATCATTCATTGAGAAGCATTTTTCCTTGGCGGAAGTAAAGAGTACAAAGTACATAATAAAATGGTTTAGTTTAAAAAAAAAAATCACCTTGTAAAGGATTTTATTTTAGTCCATCCTTGAAGAAGGATAGTGTATTGCTTAAGAAAGATCATAGCAACACAACACAATCTCAAAATCTTAGTGGCTTAAGATAATGTTTAGCTCTCACTCACTCTGCATTGCTGGAAGATCTGCTTAATCTCTCCCTCACTCTTGGACCCAGCCTGCTGGTACAACAAGTATCTGGAGTATAACTAGTTGTAGCACCAAGAGCAAGGCAGACTTTCAGAAGGTCCAAAATAGGCAACTAATGCTCTGTTCTGTAACTGACACAAATTACTTGCACTTAAATGTCATTGGCCAGATCCTCACATGATCCTCAGAAAAGCAATTCAGTCTTGCATTGGAGGAGTAGAGAAGTAGAAATATATCGTAGTACTACTAATGACTACCACAGATGGACAACATTTAGGTAAGAGACATGAGAGAACAAGGTGGGAAGACCTAAGACCTAATGAGAGAATTAAAGAGAAAACTCAAAGAGAAATAAAATGAGTTATAACCAGTTATGTGGCGCTAGACTGGAAGTCTTAAATGCCAGGCTAAGGAATGTTTTCTTTTACACATAGGTCATCGATTCCTAGCTTGTTTTTGCTGGTAGATAAAATCTTAAAGCAAACTCATGTAGATCGCAACATGTAAAATAGAAGGAAAAAAAATCATCTCTGGTGGACAAAGGGATGAGGGAGTCCTGAAGCCTTTCTACTTGGTGGAATTCCCACTGTCTCTCTAAAGCACTATGTGTAAGTACATTTATGTATTAGGGAAATGGGAAGTCTGCTGTCAAAACCATGGTTGGCAAATATAGATTAAAAAGATTGATGAAAGAAAATGCAGGGTGAAAACTGAGAGTAGGGAGTTCAATAAAGAGGCATAAAATAATAAGATCCCTGAATGGGTGTTGACAAAAGTAGATGTGTCTCAAAGAAATATCTGACAAACTGGTGACTGATTGGATTTGAGGGTTCATGGAAAGGGCAGAGTCAAAGAAAATGACTTGCATGATGCTTGTGAACTTGGGGAATGATGGAGCAATAAATGTTAATATCAAGTTCAAGAGGAAGAGTTTTATGGATTTAGCCACCGAGTATTTGTAGAGTGCCTACTGTAAGATATGAAGTGATTTGGAAAATAAAATAAAATTTAATATTAAATACATATTAGTTTTGGGTAACAACATTGAGGATAATGGCTTAACGCACAGTTGGAAATAGGACATTGGCACTCAAAAGAACCCAAGGCTGCAGATGTGGCTTAGGAGACATTCACATAGAAATGAAGTGTGATTCATTGGAGTTGATCATTGTAAGCATAGGCTCAAATATGTCTGATTCAGAAAGAGATTCAGTGAATGGTATGAATCTTATCTTTAGGGTCACTGAACCAGATACTAATCTCTGTAAAGCTTGGTATTAATGAAGACAATGAGCAAGACTTCATTAATTCACAAACCAAGGTATACTGAAAAAATTATTTTTATCTTTGAGTGGTTTGGATGTCAAGTTCATCTTTATAGTGTTGCATAGGTAATTCAGAATTCAAATGGCTTAATTTTCTTTCCTATTTGAGAGCCAAGATAGTTCCTTATCTTGAAGCTTGATGTAAAGGGGATAGTCCTTGTTACATAGAGTCAGTATAGTTATAGGACCTTCATGGGATAACAAGTTGGCAAGCCACTGAAGCCAAAGGACTCCTAGGTTCCAAGGTATTAAACTATCAAAAATTCTTAGGATGTTGAACCTTTCCCTCCTCTGAAAATGGAACTGTTCTTCTTCCTCTGCTTGCCCAGCTCCTCAGCTGGGCTCAGAGCAGAGAGTTCTTGACACTCTAGTCATCTGGTCCCATAAAGATAGAAGAGACAGGTACCCAGCATCCTCAGGCACACCTCCCATTTAAAATGTCCTATTCTTTGGGCATTTACCTGGTGGGACATAACCCTTGTGACATTTCCCAAGCCATTTTGTATCTCAATGAAAACAAATTTACAGGGCATCTGGTGGCTCAGTAGGTTAAGTGTCTGCCTTCAGCTCAGGTCATGATCACAGGGTCCTGGCATTGGGCCTTGCATTGGGCTCTCTGCTCAGTGGGGAGTCTGCTTCTCCCTCTCCATCTGCCTGGCACTCTGCCTACTTGTGCTCTCTCTCTCCCTCTCTCTGTCAAATAAATAAATAAATAAATAGATAAATAAAATCTTAAAAAAAATTCACAAGAAAAAGAATTAAAAAAAATAAAATTTCTTATGTAGATTCTAACTCAAGAATTTCTATCAACTCATCCAAAGTCCTGGATTAATTGATCCATTGATACATGGCCTGGGTATGTAACATGGAGTGTGCAGAGCTATCTTCACATGGTTCTATTAGTTTGTGATCATAAGCTTGATGGGGCTAGGGATTAAAACCTTTTGTTATTAATACTAGAAAAGATAATACCAATAGATAAATATGAAAGCATGCATCTAAAGCTGTACTGAATGACCAGTGTTTGTCTATAGGAAGTAAGGGAAAGCTTTAGCTAGAACACACACATTTGATCTAAGGGGTCAAATGATGAAACAGGCTAAGAGATCACAGAGTCTTGGAGAATTACAAATTAAACTCTTGACAGAAGTTTTATTTTGTAGAGTGGTAGCAGAGTCTGGGAACGTGTTCCTTTAGGGAAAGAACAAGCTATGAGACTAGATCCATAGGAAAATAAAAGATGTTTAGGATCTGTAAGTAACCCCAACATATGTGAGGATGGTGCCCAAAAAAGAACACTGGCCTCAAATTAGAAGACTTACAGTCCTGAGACTTCTTAGCTGTGTCATTTTTTAAATTTGCTTTTTATTGACAAATAATTGACATAATATTAGTTTCAGGTATATAACATTCAATATTTATAGACATTGAAAAATGATCACAATTTATCTAGTTAATATCCCTTACCTTACATAATTATACATTTTTATGAGAACTTTGAAAATCTTTTTTTAATTTTATTTTTTCAGTGTTCCAAGATTCATTGTTAATGCACCACATCTACTCTTTTAACAACTTTCAAATATGCAATACAGTATTAACTATAGTCACTGTGCTATACACACAACTTATTTATTTTATAATGAAGTTTGTACCTCTTGATGCCCTTCAACCATTTTGCTCACCCCTCACCACCACTCTCCCTCCACCTGGCAACTACCAATCTGTTCTCTGTATCTGTAAGCATGGTTCTGTGGGGCGGGTTTATTGTTTTTTTAGATTCCACATATGAGAACATATAGTATTTCTCTTTCTCTGTCTGACTTATTTCATTTAGCATAATACCTTTGAGTTCTATCCATGTAGTTGTAAATGGCAAGATTTCATTCTTTTTAATGGCTGAATAATATTCCATTGCATATGTATATGTATATATACCTTTTGCATATATATATATATACACACATACATACATGCACATATATGTACTATATTTTCTTTATCCATTTATCCACTGATAGGCACCTACGTTGTTTTGTATCTTGGCTATTGTAAATAGTGTTACAATAAACATAGGGGTGCATATATCTTTTCAAATTAGAGTTTTTGTATTCTTTGGGTAAAAACTTAGAAGTAGAATTGCTGGATTATATGGTAATTCTATTTCTAATTTTTCGAGGAACCTCTTTACTATTTTCCATAATGGCTATACCAATTTACATTCCTATGAACAGTACATGAGGATTCCCTTTTCTTCACATCCTCACCAATACTTACATCTTGTCTTTTTGATAACAGCCATTCTAAGAGGTGTGATATATCTCATTTGATTTTGATTTGCATTTCCTTGATGAGTAGCAAGGTTGAGCATTTTTTCATCTACCTGTTGGCCATCTGTAGGTCATCTTTGGAAAAATATCTATTCTGCTCATTTTAAAATCAGCTGTGTGTGTGTGTGTGTGTGTGTGTGTGTGTGTGTAACCATTGTTGTATGAGTTCTTTGTCTGTTTTGAATATTAATCCCTTAGCAGATATATGATATATTTGCAAATACATTTGCAAATCTTTTCTCCCATTCACAAGTTGTCTTTTCATTTTGCTGATTCTTTTCTTTGCTGTGTTATTTATGTCATCTTAAACAAGTTGTCCTCTTTTAATCATGGTTTATTCATATATAAGAGGTTTGAATTAAACAAAATTGTTTTCTATATTATTATTATTTCAAATTAGTATAAAATCCAAATCTGGATTTATAACAGGTACTTAAACTTGTGTTAAGAGTTCTGCATATATTATCTCATTTTATCTTACAACAATACTCTGAAGACTCTATTGATCTCTTATAAAAATGAAAAAACTGAGCCTCAAAGAAATTCAGTGAGAGAAAGGCACACAGCTAATAGGGGGTTAGGCTGGGATTTAAACTCAGTTTTGATGTCAAGTCTCATGCTCTTAACCTCCATGTAATATGAATTCCCTTAGGAAACTACGAATTGTTCAAAAGTACAACCATAAGCAGTATATTCCTTGTTCTTGTCCTGGTCAGAGATTAGCTGGAGAGGTTTTGTTCCTTTGAGTCCAAATATCCTTAATGGTTGCAAGTATGTCCTTTGAACTTGTGCCTATTCTTTGGGTCATCAAGATTTAGAATACCTCTTAACTGGCTCTTAGATTGTCATGCCAGTATGCCTTTTTTTTTTTTTTAAATTTTCTCTAGTGAACATTTTAGTCACAGAAAAGCCATCATCCAGTCAGCTTTAAAACCGTCCCATGTCCTTAGTCTCTGTCCAAGACCCAAAGAGGTCAGGGCAAGATGTTGCTGTCTTTCCCTCTCCCATGCCCCCTAACTAGAAGAGAGTGGTGTTCTCTAAGGACCCAATCTTCTCTCAAGGGTTTATCATTAGCTTTCTCATGATGACTGCCTCTATATTTTTTGTGTATATCTATATCCTATAAGTTGAGGCTTAGAGAGGCTTTTGCAGGTTTGGGTAAAATAGTTTGCTAACCTGTATATCTGTTTGCCTTATAAACTCCTCCCCTGAACTAAAAGACAATACTATTTTATTTCTTGAGCTATATACCAGACCCACCATTGCCTGCTTTACAAAATCTCAAACTGGAAATGAGAACACCTGGCTTCTATTCACAGCCTAGCTAGGATGTCTGTTAATTTCATGAGCCAAAAGTCTCCAAGAATGATGGAATCTGGGATTGGAAAGAGCCTTCATATTCCTCTACTCCAACTTTCTGCTTTTGATTGAATACCCTCTACCTCAGAGGAGCTCTTTTTCAGGCTTGCTATAAACAGAACCTAACCCCTCTGGACCTCCCCAGGGGAGCTGTCCGGTTTGACTGGTGTGCCTGTTGAGCAATGGTGGCAGTGCCCACTAGTATCCAGTTGGGGAGGAAATGGATGTGATTCAGCTGTGAAAATCACAAATTAGATTTTGGCTTTCAGACCACTGCATATTTTTAGAACTAGAGGAGAATAAAATAAACATTACTCTAGGTTTAGTAAAGATTATTACTATTATGTCCAGGAGGAAAATGCCTTCCTGGTGATTGGTTGGAATAACTTCTCCTAATATACATTTCTCCAATAATTTGATTTTCTGCAAGATAATACTATATATCATTTTTATTCATGAACCCCTTCCCCCTTTTAAAAAAGATTTCTCAGATTAGGGAGTTCAGTGAGCTCAGTTTATTATAGCTGCAGGACCTAGTTTTGCCAACTGAAAGCTGCTTGAGAGTAGGAGCATTATTTCTCATTGTTACATCATCTCTTCCATAGCACAGGAGCTGGTATCTGGTAGGAGCACAGAACATGATGGTAGAGTGAGTGAGTAATCGGAAAATAAGTGTCCTGATAACAGAAGTTAAAACAGCTGCCTTCTTGCTGTGTGCTCACATGACCTTTCCTTGGTGTGTATATATGGAGAGAGAGAGAGAGACACACACACACCCATTTTAGTGTCTTTTCCTCTTCTTTTGAGGGTACTAATTCCACAATAAGAGTTCTACTCTTATAACTTCACCTATTGGGTAACTTCACCTAAACCTAATTATCTCTCAAAGACACTACCTTTCACCACATTGGAAGTTAGGACTTTAACATACAGATTTTTGTGGGCTATAAACATTTACCCCACAATAGAGGTGGCAAGGCTAAATAGCTTTTCTAAATACTATATTTAGATATAAATACTATATAGTATTTCTAAATACTATACTTGCATAGTATTTGGAGGCCAATGATCCAAGGCTTCCACCGAACATGATCCAGGCTCCCAGTAACACATTGCAGGTCCTCTTGAGGGGGCAATGGCTTCCCCTGTCCAGCCTTCTTTTCTGGCTAATGGATGTCCAGGCAGAGGGGAGGAGCTTGGGGAAGATCCCTCCCCTGTTTCTGGGAAAACTGCCACCTGTTCACATTCTCTCATTGTCCCGGTTATTTCTCCATGTTCTGGGATTTCAATGAACAAAACAAAATTTAGAGTGATTCTCCAGTCATTAAACTTCTGTTTCAGGGAAACAGACTCATTATTTTAAAAATTCCTTGATTGATCAAATAATTCCAAGCAAGAGACCATTTTTTTCCTCTATAAAAACGCAGGGGGGGCTTGTTGACAACTTATATTTGGTTGATAGTGTTTCCTTGAACATTTAATTATTGAGCTGGGAAATGAGAATGACTGGTATACCCCAAGACAATAATTTCTCATTAACTTGCCTGGCCATTACCTGACAATAGGGTCGAAACAGATATTTTGCTTGCATCCTCTTTTTTGAAATCACTTCCTGAGTTTTGCTTCATACCCAGGCCTGGGTACTATGAACACTTCTTTTAAACTAAGAAATTCCTCTTTGTATTCTCAGAGAGTAATTGGTGGTGGGGAAGAAAACAAGAGTTGAGTTTGTTCAGACATTTTTGCCTTGGTCTGATAAGCCATGGCATCTGAATAGTTCTAACCAGAAGAAAAATGGGAATTAGAGGAATGTTATTCTTTCTTTCCAAATCACATCTCCTTTTCTCTTGGCTCCTACATGCTCATTTACACCTTTTATAGTCCAGAAAACTTTACATCCCATCAAAACTTTCCTGTTCTGTATCCTGTTCCCGTAGGACCTCATAATTGGGTAACAAAAACTGTTAATGAACAATTAATTAATTTTTACTTGTTTAAGGTTGAAGTATGTAAATTGTTATTGCCTATCCATCAATGGATTTTTAGTGTTTATTATTATTTGCACAGAACTGTGCCAAGGAATTGAAATATAGGTGAGGGTTTGGCAAAAATATGAGGAAAAATAGTCTCTGTCCTCAGTTACTTCTTGTTGAAAAGACAAAGCATGCCTTTAAGAACTTGAATAGAGACAAGTAGTACACACCAAGCTCATGCACATCAAATGTGTAGCTAATGGCTGGAGGAGAGGAAAAGTCCTATAGGATGCTATCAAAAGAGCACAACATCTTTAAAAGTCCTCTAGAAGTAATGTTCAAGGTGGCTATATCTATTTGAGGGCTCCTTCCACACTTGCTGCAGGTACAAAAAGGTAGGAATGATTTTGGCCAGAATGGCCTTTTGGTGACCCTCTAATCTCATCATGCAGACTGACAACTAAATCACCATTCATACACCATCTGCTGAGCTGAGAATGCTGGTGATGTTGAGTGAGGTTTGTCAGAAAGTCCCCCACACTGTTGTCAAAAAGAAGGCAGTGGGGAGGGAAGCAACAGGCAATGAAGTAAATGGCAGCAATTAACGTCACCGCACAAAGAGAACCCCTAGTGGGCTAAGCCAGTTAATGCATTTTCCTGACTTGCTATTAGTAAAACCTAATTAAATCAGATGCTACTAATTTGAAACTCTTGCTCATTTGGACGGGCCTGAGCTAAATGTTGCTTCTACTCTAGCTATGAAAGAAAGGGTTTTCTTAGCAAATTACTGGGGTAAACAAGATTGCAGAGAATTAAAATGCTTAATAGAATAGTAGAGAATCAATTTGCAAGAAAACAATCATTGTGCTAATTTTAAACTGTTTTTACCTGTTCATTAAAGCAGCCTATTAAGGACCTCTGCCTCTTAACACTTTGTTATGCTAGTTTGAGTTGTTATGTTCCTTGCTAGTAAGGAGAAAATTTAATTCGGACTTCTGTAATTCATACTAGCCTCTTCATAGCCCAGTTAGTTTGAATTAATGAAATGTATTTAGGGTTAGGGCATCCTCCAAGAGTCAGTTGGGGAGATCATCAGGCTTCATTCCTTTCTTTCTGAAGGTTAAATTTTGCATTTGCAGAGGTCATACAGCACTTTTAGTTGTACATAGATTTCTACGTTAAATCATGGACATGATCTCCTGACTAAAGACAAGTACCTGTGATGAGATGCCTGTGATGAAGGTGATCCTTCATGCATATGTTTGACTTCCTGGTCCCTAGGAAGAGAATGAAAGCAAAAAGCAGAGTAGATCTCTGTGGAAGGAGTTTGAGGTTGTTGGGAGAGAATCACAAGTATCTATAGTTAGCACTTTAAATTAGACTCTAAGGAATTAGATCTACAAACAATCTCGGGTTTTATTGCATTTGTTTACTATACTACATTTGTTTCCTATATATACTATGCTATATACTTTACTATAATATATACATTAAGTATATATATTAAACATATTCATATGTATATATAGGTATATTTTCTATCCTAGTCTAATGATGATAACCTAAAGAAAAGACACTCTGGATCTTTTCGGTGGCTACTTTTTAATCTACCCACAGTTTTTATAACTGGGTCTGTGTTTATTATTGCATTGATATGAAGAACTATTTAATGCTTACCAGTAATAAGAACAGAGATATAAGGAATATATAAGTGATGTGTACCCATCGTAAGAAGGTAAACGACATCACTGGGAGCTGCGTTAATATAGCATTTCTGGAATTTGCGTAGAAAAAAAACCAGTGGAAGGATGAGCTCACCTGCGGCATGTTCTAATAGGTTTGTGGAAGCACACCAGAACAGAACATACTGTATGTGCTTTGTGCAGTGATAAAATTCCAGCCAAATATCGTATTAAATTAATGCTAATTTTGACTTTATTGATTTTCTTTGACATTTAGTTTGCCTATTTGTTTGGGTTTTACAGTTCTTTAAGCGTCTGAAGCATAAGGAATTTATAGGTAGTTTTATGTTTATTCATATTTAAGTAACATCGTAATAAATCTAACTTTAACCAACACTGGTAGTCCAAGAGGAATTTAGTTTTAAAAGGAAGTTGGAGAAATAATGATTGATAAAACCACAGGTTATTGGAAATTGAAGATTCCTTGGAGATGGTTGTCCAGTGTTTGAGACTGGGTTCCAGCAAACTCTGGGTTGGGGGATGTTCGCAGGTATGCCAAGAAAAACAAAGGGAGGTGGTTCCTGTGATCAAATAAGCCATGGAAAGGCAGAGCTGTGTCTTCTCTTGAAGACGAATGATACTTATTCCTGAAAGAAAGCCATAACGAGAGCCAGTGGTAAAGAAACCTGTCCAGTGCTGTTCATGGCAGCATTTTCCAACCTTTCTTCTTTGCATGGAGGACCTGCCTTGAACCTCTAGAAGAATTCTGATTGAACTGCAGGATGGGAAGCTCTGCTCAGGGACCAAGCCCTCATTGCACAGATTGGGACGTGGAGAGGGTATGGTGGGCTGAATAGTGTCTTTACAAAACTCATGTCCACCTAGAACCTCAGCATGTGATCTTCTTTGCAATTGGGTATTTGTTGATGAAATTAGTTAAGCTGAAGTGTTTTTTTAGGTGTCAACTTGACTGGGTCATAGGATGCACAGGTACTTGGGCAAACATTATTCTAGGTGTTTCGACGAGGGTGTTTTTGGATAAATTTAATGTTTAAATAGGCAAAGAAAAGTAGATTGCCCTTCTTAATGTGGGTGGACCTCATCCCATCAGTTGAAGGCCTGAATAGAATAAAAAGGCTGACTGTCCCCTAAATAGGGGGAATTCCTTCTACCTGACTAGCTTCTACCTTTGGCATCCTTTTTTTTTTTTTTTTTCCTCCCTGCCTCAGAGTTGAACTGAAACTTTGACTTTACCTGGATTTGTAGCCTGCTGGCCTTTGGGCTAGGACTATAGCAAACAGTTCTATATCTTCAACTTGCCAACTACAGATCTTAGAACTTGGGAGTGTCCACAATCACATGAACCAATTCCTTAAAATCTTTCTATATTTATATACAACCTACTAATTCTATTTCTCTGGAGAATCTTGACTAGTATGGAAGTTATAGTGGATTAAGGTGGGCCTTAAATATAATAACTGCTGTCCTTCTTAGAAGGGAAAACAGAGGCACAGAGAAAACAAACCGAGGGGAAAGGCCATGTGATGGAAGAGGCACAGAGCCTGGAATGATGGATCGACAAGTCAAGGAAAGCCAAAGATCACTCACTGGCAACTGCTGGAGGCTAGAAAGAGGCATGGAACAGATTCTGCTCCCAAGATTCCAAAAGGAACTGACATTGCTGACACCATGATTTTGGACTTCTACTGTTCTGAGTTGTGGGAGAACAAATTTCTGTTGTTTGAAGACACCAGTTTAGGGCAGTGCTAAGAAATGAATGGGGTGAGCAAGAGAAAAGTGTGAGGTGACCTCCTCTCTAGAAAGGCAATTCTAGAGATCAAATGTCTGACTTTGAAGCCAACTCTGTTTTCTTTCATTTATTCATTTATTTCTATCCTTTCCTTGTCCCAGAAAGAAATATAAGCATGTATTATTTTCCTCCATATACAAATACAACAAACTAGAAGCAAAACAGACAACTTAAAGACATAAGCCCATTTCTAGAAGCAGCATGGCACTAATTATCTATGTAATTGCTGTATATATTAATATAAAAAATAGACCTGGATTTTCCCAAGTATAAAATAGCATCTATAGTAAGATGTCAGAGAAAAGGACCTTCGAGAACATCTAACTCAATTATTCTATTTTAGAGATACAAACATTTTTCTAAAGCGAGTATGTTTCCTATCCACACAAATTACCATTTTAGTGGTTTAAATGGAGCACTGGGTGTGGTACATGAACAATGAATCTTGTAACCCTGAAAAAGTAAAATAAAAGTATTTGGGAAAAAAAATAAAAAAAAACAACAAACAAACAAAACCCATAAATTTATTTTCTTATAGTTCTGCAGGTCAGAAGTCCAAAATTAGGCTCAGTGAGCTAAAATCAGGGTGTCAGCAGTGTGTCTGGCTGTGTTCCTTCTGGAGGCTCTAGGGAAGAATCTGGTTCTTTGCCTTTTCCAGCTTCCAGAGGCTGTCCACATTTCTTGGCTCATATCCCTGTGTCCCTCTGACCTCTGCTTCTGTCATCATCTCATTACACTTCTGATTCTCCTGCCTCCCTCTTATAAAGACATTGATGATTACCTTGTGTCTACCTGGGAAATCTAGGATCGTCTCCCTATCTCAAAATCCTTAATGCAGTCATATCTGCAAAATTCCACTTGCATGGAAGGTAACCTATTCACAGGTTCTGGAGATTAGAATGTGAACATCTTCAGATAGTCATTATTAAGCTTACCATAGGTAATATGATTAGAGTTCATAGTGGCATGACCCCCATGCCATTGGCTTATCCATGATGCCACAATGCATGGTATCATAAAATTGACCTTGCAGTTTAGGATCTTTCTCAGATTTCCAGGGTGTACAAAGCACACAATGGAAAAATATTAACAAATTACACTTCCCGCTGTGCATAGTGATTAAAAATATAGAAAGCAGAAGTGTATGAAATATATTATTGCAAATTGGGAATTACTTCAATTCACTAATGACTACTGCTTTGTTACTCAATAAAACAATGGAGCATGGTCCTACTACCATCTCTCTGGGATGCCCCTGGCCACTCAGCAGTCATAGCAGGAATTGTTTCTTTAGAGCCCTTGTGAATTTGGGAAGGAACTCAATCCCAGGTTGCTCCTTGACAACAGAATGAAGATGTTTTTGTTTGTCTATGAAGTTGTGCAAGGATGATGGTGCTTTACACTTATTTAGAAATACGTACAGGTCACTAGGTATCTTCATGTAGGGTATCTTGGGTAATTTTGCAATAAGCCCGAGAAGTAGACAAGGGCAACAGTTTCATCCCATTTTAGATAGGAGGAAACAGGCTCAGAGAATTGCCCAAGGTTGTAACTTCACAAGTCAGTGGATCTGGGACTCAAATCTAGATTTCCTGACTCCAGATTCCAGGTTGTTCTTAGATCCATAGCTAGGTAAACCAAATAGAAATCAACCAATCAGGCCCACCAAAAAGGGATATTGGATAATAAGACCTATTACTTTCCAAGTTGAATTAAGGGACTGTTATAGAATGGCCACTTTGTGTTTTGAGTAGGTTAAGATTTTAAAAATAGATTAATACCATGGAAATTCTTTTAAATGGAACAGAAACTTCTGATTAGACTTAGAACCATACCATGTAAAAACCCAAAGCATAAATAAATTCAGCATCTTACTCATCAGAGGTATATCAAATATTAAAAACTAAGGGGAATTTAAGGTTTAAAAAATATTTGATTAAAAATCCTTGTTTCATGGGTTCATCTTATTTTGGCTAAATTTTATGGGTCGGTGGTATGTGTATATACATATACCGCTATCAGAAATTGAAACTGTGCTATGTCTAACATTACTATTAGAAAAAATATGAAATATAATATACACAAGAAATCTCAAACTTTTCTTTCCAGTTAGGAAAATGAGCACTTTCGTGATGGCCTAGTCTGCAGACATAGAATAAATTCTAAGTGGAATTTGATTGTGAAAGAGTCTTTAAAACAGAGGTGAGCCAGGTGGTGATTGAGGAAACTTCCTGGAAAAAAGAGCAGATTATGTGGTTTTGATAAGAAATCCTGATCCATTTAGAGTAGAAGGACCAACTCCAGCTGTCAGCCAAGAGAACAACTAGTGTTTTTCTTCCCTTCCTTCCCTCTTCCCTTCCTTCCTTCCTTTCTATATTTGATCATGAACAATACTAGAGAATTGTATTGAATTATCAATTATATTGAATTGAAATATCAAGAACAATACTAGAATTTGTAGAAATAAGTCATTTCTTCATGAAATCGGTCATTTAATTTTTGTACAGCTCTGTTTATTAGAAAGTTCTTTCTCGCATACAGCAAATTGGGCATGTCCACAGTTTCTAACAAGTAAACTTAATTATGTCCTTTGGAGTCATAGACAGTATGCCTCTCTCTTTTTTTTTAAGAGCTATTTTATTATTTGTGTCTTTAACCTATTCTCTAGGCTAGAAATCCCTGTTTGCATCAGGTGGGTCACATTTAAGACAATATTTAGACCTTTCATTGTTTTGTTTTGGCAGTTAAGGCATCCTAAATTCTACCCTTATGCCAAATATGTCTAGTCATCATGGCAGAGTCACCTTAGATTATATCACATTATTGGCTTCATAGATGTATAAATGTGACTGACCTAATTTTTTTAGCACTTTAAATACCTCTAGCTTGTGGTCCCATAACACTGGCACATCTTCTGCAGGCCAGTATTGCCAAAACAAGCACCATCCTCTATTTGTAAAAATTGATGTTTTGAACCTAAATGTAGGGCTTTGTGCTTGTCCTGCTGGAAAGCATCTTACTGGCTTTAGCCCCAGGGACAAGGTCATGATTAGCCCATCATACAGTTAGTTACTTATGCAGAGGAAATTCTAAGGAATTTGAAGCTACCCCCAAACAATTTCAAATGCAAACGGTCTTTCTTACTAGCTTTCCACCAGCCTAGATTTACCCATTTAATAATGTTTAAGAGTATTAAGATTAAATATACTCTTAAGGGTAAGATACCCAGAATTTAGTAGTTAAAAAAAGAAATATTCCATCACAAAGGAGGGTTCTATCAAGACATTAGTCTGAAAAGTTCTCTTAGCCAAATGCTGGACCCTGAAAGGATGGCAAAAGAGAAAGTTACATTCTAATGGAAGAATAGGACTAGAAATGTTCAGGGCTAGAGACTTTCCTGGGGAAGGTATGTCTATTTCCCTAGGGAAAAAAACCCCAGTGTTATTACTTATTAAAATCTATTAATAATTTCTGTTTAAATATGTATACATATATAGCCAAAAGTAATGTTCAAAAATATTGCTATTACAATGTACAGAAATGTAGGGTAGGCATTGTTATAATTTTACAGCTGAGGGATGCCTGTGTGGCTCAGTCAGTTGAGCATCTGCATTTGGCTCAGATCATGGTCCCAGGTCCTGGTATCGAGTTCCACATCAGGATTCTTGCTTAGCAGGGAGCCTGCCTCTCATTCTGCCTGCGGCTTCCCCTGGTTGTGCTCTCTGTCTCTCTCTCTCTCTCTCTGTCTCTGACAAATAAATAAAATCTTTAAAAAATAATTTTACAGATGAAGGAACAGACGTAGAAGCAATTTCTCCAAAATTGCAGGATCGGTAAGTGGCAGGGATGATGTCTGAGATCAGGCCTGTTGATCAAACCTCTCTCCTTACCCGTTCCTACTCTTCCATAAAACTCGGATTCAGTATGTACATCTTGTGAAGGAAACATTATAATTGATTTAAGGATATTCTAGTCAGAAAAAAAGGAACCGAAACATTGTTAATAAACTGATTTGCCAGAGACTGGGTACATTGAAAAATTCTCTGATTATTAAGCTTTCCATTTCCTTTCACATCCAAGGACATGACTCAGTCTTGGAAATTGGCTACAGTGTAGCCTGGGAGTGGGGGTTTTGAAATAGCACTGGAGAGGTGAGATTGACCTAATGAAAAATACCCTCCGGAGGGGAAAGTTCATTAAATTTAACTTTGTAGTGCCCAAGTTGGAGAACTGTTCACATTATCTTGGATCCTGTACATGAGAGAGAGGCCAACATTGTGGCTGACACCAGAATGCCGGCAAGGTGCAAAAAATCAATTTGTCTCTGGAATGACTTGAAAGAGTGGTTTATTCACTTGCCTATTTATTCTTCACACAATTAACACACACATGGAGCTAAATAAGCTGAGGATATCAAGAATAAGTGGAGGACTACGCTCTCATACGACTTGCAGTCTAATAAAGAAGCCACAAAAAGCGTTAAGGCTACTCAGAATGTTATAAATGTCTTGTAGCCAGCCTCTAATTCTCATCTGGCTTTCTAGGCTCTTCATAATCTGAGCCTACACTGCTCATTTGTCCTAATGCCCACTGCTTAACACAGATGCACATTGTTATCATGAGCCTGGTCTCTTGACCATTTCACAAACATGCCTGACTCACTTTGGCTGCCTGCCTTCCTTCCTTCCTTCCTTCCTTCCTTCCTTCCTTCCTTCCTTCCTTCTTTCCTTCCTTCTTTCCTTCCTTCCTTCCTTCCTTTCTTCCTTCCTTCCTTCCTTCCTTCCTTCTTCCCTTCCTTCCTTCCTTCCTTCCTTCCTTCCTTCCTTCCCTCCCTCCCTCCCTCCCTCCCACTTTCCCTTCCTCTGCCCGTCTCTGCTTTCCTTCCTCCTTCCTTCCTCTGATAAACATTTTTTGAGCATCTACAATGTTCCAGCAGCCTCTGTACTAACTGCCAGGGTTCCATCAGATAATCAGACCTCAGCATTTCCGCCCCTCCTGGACTGGCAGTCAGTATTTTAGGATTTAGCTCAGGCCACGTTTTCCTTTCTGAAATTTTCTCTTGATTATCATTGTTTTGTGTGGTCATTGACTCTTCTGCAATCAGATTACTCCTATATTGTGTGCCTTGCAACCGGGAATGTATTAATTGTCAGAGAAGAGGGTGTGGTGGGAGTTTAAGGAGTGGGGAATGTCAAGGCCTGGGATGGCCCAGAGAAGCTTCCTGAAGCAGGTGAGATTTGAGCTGGGCCAGGAAGAAGGGGCACTTCAGTTTTGTAATCTTCAAGATTTCAGATAGGGGAGAGCGTGATGGCTTCAAGAAAGAGTGAGCCCAAGAGGAACTCATTTCCTCAAGGCATGATAATTATTTTGTTTCTAAGCTATAGTTTGAGAAAATTGACTAGGTCCCAGTCAGTGTGGAATTACCCATGCAAGGCCATGCTTGACAAAGGATGTTCTCCCTTTCTCCTTTACTCAGATCTGTTGGTTATCAAATTGTAAAATTTCACAATTAGCCGTAACTTGAGGGGCTTCAGGACAGAAAGCTCCCTCCCCACGGCAGCAATATACAACAGATGGCCCCTGATAACCTCTGTTTGAACAATAACCTCTGCTTTCTATACTAACAAAATAGCTAGTTTCCTTCATTTGAACACTCCAGTGAATACCAAGTTCTTTCCCACATTAGGCTGAAATCTGACTCTTGATGTTTTCAGCCATTGAGCCTGGTTTTTCCTTCCAAAGTCATACAGAGTAAGCTTGATTTCTCATCAACATGGGAGTTTCTTAAATATTTGCAAAAATAGTATTGTGCACTTGGCAAGTGACTTTAAAGATTCATTCCCTGGACACATGTCTTGAAACGGTAGCCTAGGACAATGAAACAGTGGGCAGAACACAGGAAGGCAATATGACCAGGCGTGGAAAGTGCAGACTCTAGTTCTGTCTTGGTTTCGATCTTTGTTCCTGCATTTACTGCTGCCTCCCTGGGTCTCTGGCTTTTCACCTATTAAGTGAGGACTACAGTAGCATCTACTTCATCATGCTTTTGCAAAGCTTAAATGAGATAATACACAAAAAGCACTGGGTGTGGTCTCTGGTTGATAATAGATTTTGATGGAAAACTGAGAGAAAATGAGCTGTACAGTAAATGAGAACATTTATGCAAATCATGTCATTATTTAAAATGTATCTCACTGAAGCCATGAGGGATGACCAGGACTTATAGGAACTAAAGCTAAAAAGGAGCCCAAGCTCCTTCTAGGAGCCCAAGCTAAAAAGCAAAGACAGACAAAGCGTACCTAGGACAACTTTGCTTTTGCTTGCTTCCCTTGCTAATGATAGATTATGCTGTGTGGTGCCTTCCTAAATGCTTGGTCTGGTGTGGATTTAAATGATGCAAACAGTGAAGTAGTAAATCTGTCCTTGAGGAGGAGAATATTTTGTGGTTTACCAAATGGTTTTCTAAAGTTTTTTCTTTTTCTTTTTTTTTTCCCCACCATCTACTTAAAAGTTCCCATACTTCCATTCCATCTTTCTTAATTCTAACCCATTGGTTGACCTTAAATGATGTGTGTCTATCTTTAAACTCCAGGTCTGTTTTGGGAGATCCTTGGGGCACTCTTGCTGAAGATTGTGGAAGTGGTGACCCAGTGAGAAGGAAAATTTTATATCTCAAAATGCTCAGAGCCGTGGTACTTTCGTAGTATATACTTTTAAAAGAACTTTCCCCATACGTTATTTCATTTGAGCTTATTAAATCACCCAGAGTGGGTACTTAGAGCATCTTGAGGTTATTTGTATTCTACAGGTGAGAAAACTGATACTCAGAAAGGTAGAGGGCTTGCACCTGCAATGAGGTACAGTGTGGGCAGCAGGGAAATCTGGGGATTCAGAATAGTTGATTTCTGGTTTGGCTGAACTTCTTTAGGCCTCCATATTCTCCGCTGTAAAATCAGGAGTTTGAACTCGATAATGATTCCTTTAGCACTAATATTCCATGATGATGACAAGAAATTCAATGTTGTACAGCAGTTTAGAGTCCAAAGTAGGACTAGAGCATGAGTGTTCCATATTGAAGTCAGTGCTAAGCCCGTGATGCCAAGCTGTTCTGAGATGCCCTGTCACCCCCAGCCGTCCCACCCACTGTCACCTTGTTTCTGCTTCGGCAATCATTATGAAGTAGTCTCCCAGAATGATTAGGGGTGTTGACAGGAAATTTTTCTCTTCTTCTCCCGTGTGCTCTGGCACATGGATATGTTTGGGCAAGTTGTCCCTGTTGTGATCATTATGCACTTAGTTATTTTTGTTCTAGTGCCCAGAAGCCTGTGGGGCATGGATGCCTGGTAAAAGAATTTACAGCCAATTTAGTCCACCTGAGTTAAGTTACACAATCAGCCTAATTGCAGAAAGCTGGTTTCTGTTTCCCTGATATTGGTCATTCCTGAGGATCAGCTTGGGCCATTGTGAGATCATTCAGCAGACTTGGAAAAGAAAACCACTGAGATTGAAAACAAGGTTCAAGGGGCTTCACCCATGACTTAGTGGCATTTAAAGTGTGGGTTTAAGACCCTGAACTACTGCTTACTAGCTGTTGAAGTTTGGATGGATCATTTGCCTCTCTGTTTCAGTCGCTTTATCTGCAAGATGGGTTTAATAATCTGACCCATTTCATAATAGGAGTTAATAGTTTGAGACAATGTACTACCTTATAGGTGCTCCATATGTACTAGCTTTTATCATTTAAATAATATTATTATCATTTTAAAATTACAAAGGATGAGATCCCAAGAGAAGTCTCTTGCCCATGATCATGCCAGATTCAATAGTGTAGTCATAGTTAAAATTCAGCCATCCTTACTCATTTTTTTCATTCAGGTTTCCTTATACGTTTCTTTAATATATGTGCTGCTGAAGCAAGCACCTTATAAGTTTCTTTAAATAATGAATTCCCATTTAGGGCTCAGGGATTGTTTTTTGTTTTTTTTTTTAAAGATTTTATTTATTTATTTGACAGAGAGAGAGAGAGATCACAAGTAGGCAGAGAGGCAGGCAGAGAGAGGAGGGAAGCAGGCTCCCTGCTGAGCAGAGAGCTCAATGCGGTGCTGGATCCCAGGAGCCTGAGATGACCTGAGCTGAAGGCAGAGGCTTTAACCCACTGAGCCACCCAGGTGCCCCAGGCTCGGGAATTGTTTATAAACACTGTAAGATAGAGGCAAATCTCTCCTACAGTAAGCTGTCCATCTATTTCTAAAGCATGATTAATTAGTCACCCCAGTGGTTCTCTGGGAATTGTGAGTAACCATCGGGGTACAACTCTGTTGCTGTTACCCACTATGACAGTTGTGCCCAAGAAGTTAAGAGTTGGCACGTAGACCCTGCCTTTCTGAGATCCCATCATCCCCACTGAATTAGGGGGCCCATGCCATCGGCAACATGTCCACCATCATCTCTGACCTATGAGGACAAACATCATGGAGCTTTTCCAGAGTGGCAGTGTCCCCTCTCTTATGCATTCTTCTATATCTGCTCTGGACCTGCTTGGGCACACAGTTAGCAGAGGATGGGCATTCAGATAGTATACGATGTAAAACTTGTACTTCCCGGTTCTATAACTTCAGGCTGTACTGATTTAGAGGCCTTGTTTCTCAATGGAGGGATGCCTTTGCTAGAGGAAACAATAATTTGACTGAACTGGAAGGTGAGCCTGACACCTGGCACTTATGCCACAGAACCAATAGGCAAAGAAAAAGGGTTATTTTACTGATCAATTTGATTCTGACTACCAAGGAGGAAAATAATTGCTTCCCTGTGGTTGGACAGAGGGGACTATATCTGGAACTCAGAGATGGCAGTGGTGCCACTCAGTGTTTTCATACCCAAATGTGAAACCTTCAGCCAATAATACAGATAACATTCAGGCCCTTCAGAAATGACTGCTGGTTTACCCTTAAATAAAGAATCCCAATTAACTGAGGTGCTAGTTGAGGTAAAGAAAATAGGAATAGGTAGTGAACCATAAAGTTGTGATGCTGAGTATGGCTGTATAACTAGTTACAGTTAAACATATTGTCGTTGCTGGTTCTGTATGCATTAAATATTTTTTTCTTCTCCCTTCCTACTCTTTTATATAGGATGCATTGATTATGGTTGATTTTTAAATTTAGTCTTTAGACTACAGAATAAGGTAGGATTATGACTTAATTATAAATAGAATTAACATCACCTGAAGATAAGAATGATGCCTTCTGGCACTTCGTGTCAAACTTTTTTTTTCTTTTTGAGGTGAGACGATCTTCATTTGCATAAAGAATGGCTGTATCATATAATGTAAATGTTGTTATTGTCACTATTTAGAAGTTTAAATTTGTGTAGAAGGGGATCAGTAGCCAAAAGGATGGACTGCACTAGTATTTAACTGTTGTTTTTCAGCCAAAGTGTACCTTTAGATACTCTTCTCTTTACTATTAGGAATCAGACTCTGCAAACTACATTTTCTAGTCTCTGTGGCCTTCCAGACTCCTCTTAGATTCTCCAGTAGGAGTGATGGTGGGAAAATCCAAAGGTAGAGAAAGAGAAGTTGCACACAGGAGTGTTGGCATTAATATTTCTGTTTACTCATTTCTGCATTGGTGTTTACCTTTGTATTAGCTCTTTCCTCTGTTTGGAATGTTACTCCCTTTGGTCTTCAGATGACTGCTATCTTCTTGTCATTCAGATCTCCATTTCGGTATTATCCCACCCAGAAAGCCTTTCCTTGACCGTTTAGTCTAAAGTAGTTATTCTCTCATTTTAATTCTCTGTGTAATGGGTATCATTCTCTGATAACTTCTTACGTATGTATCAATCTATTTAAATTTGTAGGATGAAAGTTTCATGAGAGAAGCTTTCTTTTCTGCTTAAGGATGCCTGGTACAATTTGGGTACTCAGTGAAGATATGGTGAATAAGTTACAAAATTAATTTTCCTTTCCTACTATTTTTCCTTTCTCCAGGCTAAATTAACTTTAGATTTTCCCATGAGATGAGCAAGGCAGAAATTATCATCTCCTTTGTTACTATACTGAAACAAAAACAGAAAGGGAAACACTTCTATTTCTGCCTATGATGTTATTAGTATCATGGTATCAGATGAAACCTTCTACTAAGAAATTTATGAGTTAGATTTGGACACGGGCATGTGTGGCAGGGGAGAAAGTGGCCCTTTGAAAGCATTACGGCAACTAGGCATTAAGGTCCAAGATTATGAAGAAGAATGAATTGCATTGAAGTGAGCTTGACATTTATGGGTGCTTTCCCCCCTCAGGGTCTTTGCTGATTCACAGATCATGGCACCAAAGCCAACAGCCTAGAGCTGCTGGCAGCCTCACAGGTTAGGGAGACAAAACATGGACTCCAGAGTTATCAAGACAGCCATAATTTGAGGGGAAAATACCATAGAAAAGGAAATTACAGATTGGTGAACCTGAATCTTTTTGAAAAATATCCCCTGAAGACACTTGCTTACTCTAAGGTAGTGCATGTGGAGTAGTACTTCAAAAAGCATGCAAAAGCTGCTGCGAAGAGGCCAAAAATTTAGCAGAAACTTGGCAGCTTCCTGACACTGGGGAATCAGAGCCCATCAAGTAAGAGCCACTCTGGTGAACACTCCAAGATTTATGATGAGATACCTTGAAAGGATTATACTCAAGAAGTAAAGGCTAGGGGCGCCTGGGTGGCTCAGTGGGTTAAAGCCTCTGCTTTCAGCTCAGGTCATGATCTCAGGGTCCTGGGATTGAGCCCCGCATCGGGCTCTCTGCTCAGCAGGGAGCCTGCTTCCCCCTCTCTCTCTGCCTTCCTCTCTGCCTACTTGTGATCTCTCTCTCTCTGTCAAATAAATAAATAAAATCTTAAAAAAAAAAAAAAGTAAAGGCTAATCTGAAATAGGTGAACCCTAATTGGATCAAGCTTATATGCTAATACTCTATCTGAAGAAAAATAACATCACATAGAGTCACTATAATTTTTATAAGAAATATACAGCATTCAGTCAAAAGTTACCAGGTAAGCCAAGAAACAAGATTAAATGACTGATGACTAAAAGGAAAATAAAACAAAACAAGACACTAAATAGAGAATCATAGGTTAGAATGATCAGATATAGATTTTAAAATAATTATGATTAATATATGTAGGATAAAAATATAGATTATGTAACCAAAGAATTGGGATCTACAAAGCAGAGTGAAACAGAAATGCTAGAACTGAAAAATACAAGAAGTAAAATGAAGAATTTAATACACTGATATATTTTTCCAGCAAACACAATAGACTAAAAAATTAGTGAACTAGAAATAGATATTAGAAAATATCCAGGCTGAAGCACACAGAGAAGAAAAAAAAAATAGAAAAAAGTATAAGAGATAAATGGGTCATGGTGAAGAAATCTACCATATACTTGTATCTCAGAAGAGAAAAGAGAAGAAATATGTGGAGAGATGATGTCTTTAGCAAATTTGGAGAATTTTTAGACATTAAGCCCTAGATTCCAAAATGCTATAGTCCCCAGGTAAGATAATTTGTTTGTGCAAATGATGCACTGACAGTTTTGGCCAGTATAATAGGTTGAGAAAATGTAATGAAAGCCATATCTTGGTATATTAGTTTCCATGGGTTGTTGTAACAAAGTACCACAAATTGGATGACTTAAGACAATGGAAATGTATTGTCTAACCCTTCTGGGATCCATAAATCTGAAATCGAGATGTTGGTAGGGAAAGATCTATTTCACGTTTCTCTATCTCCCGGTATCTTCAGCTACTCCTTGGCATGTAGATGCAGCATTCCAATCCTCTGTCTTCACATGGAATTCTCTGTGTGTTTTAATATCATCTATCCCTTGTGTGTACCCATTTCTGTGTCTAAATGTCCATTTTTTAGAAGGATACCAGTCATATTGGATTAGGGCCTATGTAATGATCTCATTTTAATTTGATTACCTTTAAAGACCCTATTTCCAAATGAGGTCACATTCTGAGGTACTAGGGGTTGGGATTTCAACATATCTTTCTTGGGGGACCACAAATACCATAGTATTTGACATATCATCTTAAAACTGTAGAAAACTAAAGATAAAAGAAAAATCTCAAAGCAGACAGAGATTGAACACAGGTTACCTTCAGAGTGGAAACAGTAAGAGCAGACTTCAGGAAAAAGTATAAGACTATCACAAAAAATTATATGCCAACAAATTTCAAAACCTAGAAGAAATGGATAAATTCATAAAAACATACAACCTTCCAAAACTGAATCAGGAAGAAATAGAAAATTTGAACAGACTAATTGCTAGCAATTAAATTGAATCAGTAATCAAAAAACTCTCAAAATAAAAAATCCAGGACCAGATGCCTTCACAGATGAATTCTACAAAACATTTAAAGAAGAGTTAATACCTATTCTTCTGAAACTATTCCATAAAATAGAAGAGGAAGGATTATGGTTAATCTACAACATAGGAGGCAAGAATATACAATGGGGAAAAGATAGTCTTTTTAATAAATGGTACTGAGATAACTGAACCACTTTCTTATACCATACACAAAAATAAACTCAAAGTAGATTAAAGACCTAAATGTGAGACCTAAAACCATAAAACTCCTAGAAGAAGATATAGGCAGTAATTACTTTGATATTGGCTGTAGAAATATTTTTTCTAGAAATCAAAGATATTGAAATTTTTTTCCAGGTATCTCTAGATATCTCCTCAGGCAAGGGAAACAAGAGCAAAAATAAACTATGAGGACTACACCAAAATAAAAAAGCCTTTGTAGAGTGAATGAAACCATCAACAAAACAAAAAAGGCAACCTACCTAATAGAAGATATTTACAAATGATACATCTGATAAAGGGTTAATATCATATACATGCACATATATATATATGTGTGTGTGTGTGTGTGCATATATGTACATATGTAAACATATGCAACTCAACACCAAGAAAACTCCCAAATAATCCAGTTAAAAAATGGCAGACAACGTGAACAGATATTTTTACAAAGAAGACATATAGATGGCCAACAGATACACGAAAAGGTTTTTACATAATCTCTAATCCCAGAAGATATTTATTAATTACAACTGGAATAACCAGGCAGACAACGCCTTAGTCAAGTGATTGAAATTGACATTAGTTGTAGCTTCTTGTACCTCTTCATATAATGTGGTGAGGAGAACTCAATATGATTTTTGGGGTATTCTTGCCAAAAATTTTAATAAAAAAATTACGAAAAAAATTTAATAAAAAAGAGACTTTAGACAACCCAAATTGGGGGTGTTTAGTTTTGCAGTAGTCAGAAAATATTGGAAAAATAACTAAGACTCTTGAAATATCAAGAGATAAGGATGCCTTCTATTAACATTTTGATTCAATATTTTGCCAGCAGTTCTAGCCAGTGTGATAAGGGAAGAAAAAGAAAAGACTGGAAAAGAAGATCTAAAACTGTCCTTATTTGCAGTTGCTGTGATGCTGCATGAAAAAAAAAATCTATCACCTGTTCTTTTGGAACTCTGCTAGTGCTGTAGACCTCTGGATATTGAGAGCTGTGATTAGAAGCCCCCTTCCCAACTCAGACCTAGAATGGAAATGTGGAGGTCAGTATTGACAGACCCAATAAGATGCTGAAACCTTGTTGAATTCAGTAAGATCTATCCTCACTAATCATTATTGAAAGCATGAATAAAGAAGCAACATTTTAGTGAGGCATCTGTATATGAACATTTAAAATAATAGATTCTGTTATTTACTAGGAAGTTCTTTTGTGTCATTCTTTTTGAGTCTCATAGAAACCTTGTAAGGTAGATATGAAATACAGCGCTAATCTTTTCAGATGAAAAATTGTCAGAGTTTGAGGTGTTTTTCCTAAATCACACAGTTAATAAGTTGTGCAATTGGGAGCACAACTGTACATCATTGGGTCAAGTACGTTTTTCTCAAATCTCCACTTATTTGCTCCATAAATCAGTACCACTTTCTCCTAATCCCTCCTGAAATATGAAAGTTAGCTAGATAACGAGCACAAAGGAAGATTTTTTTGCTGATTTTTTAAAATCTAAATTACCTTTTGCAGGACCCAACACAATGTTATTAATGGAGACGTGAAGTCCTAGAAATAAAATGTGAAATTATAAAAGTCATCCGAAGAATATTTTGTCATCTTATATAATATATATAAATAATATATAAATATAAATAATCTATATAAATCTATCTATATAAAATCCAAGAGTCAATATACTCCTTCTAAAAAATAAGTTTAATTTCCTAAATCTATCTGGGGATTGGGGAGACCTTTCATCATTCAATATACCAAAATTGAGAATTTTATAGGTATTTTAAACATTATATTAGTAATTTTACATTCCTAAACTTAACAAGTGACTTTATATTAAGACATATAAAAATAGAAACAATTGCTTATTTCCCATTTTCTTCATGGCTTTTAAGTTCCTAAATTTTGCTTCTTCTACATCCTTGCAGTTTTAAAAAATTTTATATTTTGTATATAAGATGCTTAGCTACTGCTTGAAGATGCTCTTCGATCAAAAGCCCAGCTAGGAGAATCTGGCCCAGGGAAGAAATATTATGATACATGTTATGAGGACATAGCGGTCCAGCTCTGGACCAAGACTCAGACTCTGTGGCTGTCAGACACAGATATGAGGGTGTGGCTTGTTTGGGCACTGGGGGCAGGGAGGATCGTCCCTTGGGGAATGAGACTGGAACTAAGCTGTTGAAGGAACTACTGAGTTGCCCCTGAGCAAGGAGCCCAAGGCACCTCGGAGGAACCCGGTGGCTGCTACATCCACTGTACAAGATTCTAATTTTGTTTTCTGACTGGTTCTTGTCTTGGAGTTTGTGTGATCTGACTTCTATTTTCCATGTGTTTGAGTACTTTTCAGTGAGGGTTTTTCAACAGCAATGTCAACAAATGCAAAACCACTTTTCGTATTTTACCCCAAATGACTTAAATACTCATGAAGATTTACACAAAAAGAATTGAGGTATTATCACAATATGTGTGCATTTGGTAAATCCTTGACCAGTCTTAAACCATACAGATGATAGTTGTTATTGTAACTGGAGACTGCACAGCTGGAGCTAGGAGGCTGACATTAAGTTAGGCAGAATATTTTTTTGTCTTTTATAACTCCTGGATAAAGGGCAAGATATTTTGAGAACTATCCTATTTGCACCTCAGCTGTGAAGATAAATGTTATATTTTCTGGCACCAATGCATACTCTTAAAGGCTTGAACAGTAATGGAGAGATGAATTTAATGGCAAAGGAAATACTAAATTGGAATCCAGTGAATCTCTGGATTAATGTAAACTCCAGGGACATGCATGAGTTCAATAAATAAGTGAAATAAAGAATGTTTGGCAAAAGAGTGAGGAACTAACTTGACAGAGAGATTCCCATTCTCAATTACTTCAGGAAGGAAGGAAACAAGGAGCCAAAAAAGTAGAGACAAGGTGAATGAATGTGAAAGAAATTTGGGAAAATATCAAGAAGACTTTTGCTGGCAATGCGAACCGACAGAATTATATCTGATTATTGTTTTATGCTTCTGATGGAAAGCTCCATAAACAAATACTTTAATTGTATACACAATTGAACTAGGGTAATGTTTAAGGCTGAAATAAGGTTAAAATGTGGGCAGTTTATGGAGACTAAATAGGTACTCTGTCAGACTCTTGGAAGAACAAGTATTTTGGAACAAAATATGCTGGGAGAAAATGTAAAGACCATCTAGAAGCTCCTGATTTCCTCTTCTTTCCTCACATGTGTGCGTAAACTGGCTTTCAATGAGAAACATAAAAGAACAGGTTGGTTTCTTTGAAGTGGGAAGGAGATAATTTAGAACAAATTAAAAGGAAGTCCTCAGTATGAGGTCCTACCCTTTGTTTACAAAGAACAACATTCACTGGGACCTTCAGTTCATTTTTTTTTTTTTTTTCAGTAATAGAGTGACATGAAGGCATCCCCTGGCAGACATTTATTGGTTGACTGGTATTGAGTGTTTAATCTCTAACAAAATAATCTTTTCTACATGTAGTCACTGATCTCATGATTTTGCCTTGTGGAGTCAGGTTGAGGAGAAATAATACATTTGTAATATTTTGGAAGACTGGTCTTGGCTATTGAGGGGAGTATAAGCTGAGAAGTTGCCCTCAAGTATCTTAGAAAGAATGATAAAATGATAAATATACCTGCAATAGGCAGTGCATTAGTTATTAGTTAATTAATACTAATTCTAATACTGCGCCAGGCACTGAGGTTACAGTTAAGATGAATTTCCCTCCATGCTGCATAGAATTTGCTGGAAAATACAACAAAGAACCTAGAAATTCATGACGATGTGGAGAAAAACATAAGGTTGGGCTTTGGAATCAGACACACCTTGGCTGATTCCTGTTCTGCTGTTGGTTATGAAGTTGGCCAAAGAATTATACCTTTTCTGGCCTCATTTATCTCACCTATAAACTTGAGCATATGTGTTTGAAAATGAAAGATACTTCTATAGAGTGCTTAAAGAAATGGCCAGTACAGAGTGGCTCCTCAAAAAATGGTATCTCTGAGTCTAGGTGAGGTAAGGTTTCAGTATGTGTGACAACACTCCAGTAGTAGGGATTGTGGAGGACTCAGCAGACCTCTTCCTCTAATGCATGTGACAGGTAGAATGTGGAGGAATGAGATGGCAGGATGTTTGGGTCTCTGTAGTGTCCCAGATCTATTCTTTTTGCACTGGGCCATTTAGGAAGAAGGCCTAATTCTTTTAGGTTGAACAGGCATTGCCCCTGAGAGAGAAACTCACGGGATGGAACTCAAGATTATTGGGCTCTGATACAAGTGCAACGAGAACAGGAATGCCTAATAAATGACACTGGAAGCAAGTATGTAGGAAAGAGACAGGATAGGATGTCTGGCTCTGTGAGCTCCCTCAAAAGCAAACATTCATCTCCCAAAGTTGGTAAAAGCACCACCAAAGAGAGAAAGGAGAAGTAAAAAGAAAACTTATTTTACAAATCTGATCGGTCCTGAGCCTAAACACCATTAACAGTACTGCTAGTAGAAATAATAATGATAAAATGTAACTTTTTGGCACCTGGGGGCTCAACTGATTGGGCATCTGACTCTTGATTTTGGCTCAGGTCATGATCTTGGGGTCGTGAGATCGAGCCCCATGTCGGGCTCTGTGCTCAGCAGGGAGTTTGCTTGAGATACTCTCTCTCCCTCTCATTCTGTCCCTCCCTCACCCCTCCCGTCTAAAATAAATAAGTCTTTAAAAAATAACGATAAAATGTAACCTTGAGTAGCTATCATTTTATGCTTCGTGAAGCACTTTTACTTTTTTGATTGCTTTGGTTTATCATAGATAAATGTTAGAGATCCCTAATCCCATTTTACAGATGTAGATACTGAGGCAGGCTGCTATAGTGGAAAAGGTACCAAACTAACACTGAGAAGATCTGAGTGCTAGATTTCAATATGGAAATTAGATACTCTCCTAAAACTGTTCTAGATTGAAGATCCTGTGATCTTTGTTAATAGCTGTGATTACCTGCTGCTTAAATGCCCTCAAGTGATCCCCAATTTTTGGTTTCCACACTCTTCTGTAATCTCCTCCCTGTGTGTAAATTTGACCTAGTGACTTGCTTCTGACAAATAGAATATGGCAAACATGGTAGGACAGCATTTCTGAGGTTAGGTTATAACTATTGTGATTTCCCTTTGCCTGTTCTTCCTTTGGCTCTTCTCATGTGCTTGCTATAATAAAGCAAGCTTCAGAGGCCCACATGGCAAAGAATTGAGGGCAGGTTTTGGCCAACAGATGGTAATAAGCTGGGGTCTTCAGTCCAACAACCCAAAGGAACTCACCTAGGAAGAGATTCTTTCCCAGTCAAGCCTTGAGATGACTGTACCCCTGACTAACACCATGATTACAGCCTGAGGGAAACTCAGACCCATACCCTTAGCCTCCAGCTAAGATACTCTTGGATTTCTGATCCACACAAAAACCACGAGGTGAGAAATTCTGTTTTATGTCAATACATGGTGGGGTGATTTGTTACATAGCATTAGATAACTAAGGTCGAATATTGAGTAAGTCTTAGAGCCAGAACCAGTTGCAGAATTTCTTTTCCCTGATTTTTGTTTAAGCATTTCCTAAAATAATCATAACACATTAGTGAAAAGAATGCTCTGTGTGAGACAAATTCTATGATCAAAATACATTTGAGAGGAACTTCACTTCTTGAAAATATATAATGCATTTTATATAGTGAAGATTCAATGATACGTGTATTTAATTTTGCTAGACCTAGCACTTCCCAAACTTGTTTGACCACGTAACACTATTAACATGAAGCTTTTTTAAATAACCATTCCATGGAAGTCATAAATCACAGAACACTATGAATGCACTTTAAGAAACACTGACCTGGCTGTTTTATTATCTTCTGAGCATCTTTTTAAGATCTGTCCCTAACACCAAGAAAATGGAGCAGAATGGAGAGGTTTGCATGTGGTGTGTATAGTTTGCATATTATTAGAAGAAAAAATATATCTGGAAGATACTTCTGGTGGTATCATATGGATATTTTTTGTGTATGGGGTTATGGGGTAGAGACAGGTGGAGGCATTGGGGTGAGGCATAAGGCCAAGATAAATCTGTTTCCAGGTACCACTTCTGCCTATGTGGATGTGTGACTGATTGTCTGGCTAGATGAGTTTTAAACTCTTCTAAAAGTTACTCTTTGCACCTTCCCACGGGAGCCAAAAAACAGGAATTAGCAAGGAAATATTTCTTGTGGATGACATGGCTTTACTGTGGCCATTTCTTCAGGGGACACTGGTCATTAGGTCTAACCCATCTATCCCAACCCCTGCTTGTCCTCTCCCTGTCAGAGCCAAGCTATTAGACCAGTGTGTTCATGGGCTCCCTCAGGCCTGAACCAGATCCTTGCTCTTCCTCCTCCATGTAGCAACAAGAAAGGCTTTTCTGTATCCTGAATATTCAGGTAAAGAGGGGAAGGGATAGATGAGGAATGAAGTTATTCCCCTGCCCAAGTACATAGTGCAGCCCTTTCATGAGAAACTATAAAATGTGGGGAAACCAGTTAGGGGAGGTCATGTGGCATGGTATCTCAGGAGCAAAGGCCGTGATACCTCTTCTGGGGTTGGGGTTCTGAGGGTACTTTAAAGAAGCTTCCTCAAGGTTGGGACATAGTCTGGATCACTGCTGAGCAAAGTCCCGATTACAAGCCACTCTGAGCCCACACCCAAGCTATGACCACAGGACAATTAATCTCAAGGGCACTCTGCCTTCCTGTTCAGATTTGCTCCCCTACCTTCACCCACTACTTCAACTGCCGCTGAACCACTTTGTATCCCTTATCCCATCCTGCATCTTTTCAACACTAAACTTTTTTTTTTTTTTTTAATCATCAAGGACCTGATAAGGAATGTGTTGAAAGGAAAGGCCTTTCCTCCAGAAAAGCACACCTGCATGAGTTTAAATGACTCTTATCAGTCCCCACAGGGACAAAAGTAAGAAGTCTGGTGTAGACACAGAAGTTTTGAAGCTATATCTAGAGTCCACAGTCTGTGGAAGTCCTTCAGTTAATTAAAGTTCCTTGACTCTCTGAATTATAATCTTTTGCCATAGAGCCCTGGTCCCAGCTGAAGGTTTGGATAGAATATAGTCCATTGAAGATGTGGATCAGAAATAGCTTCATAGTTTACCTGCTTCTTCTTCTTTTTTTTTAAAGATTTCATTTATTTGAGAGAGAGAGAAAGCATGCGCACACAAGTGCACAAGCATAAGCAGTGGTGGGAGGGAGGGGCAGAGGGAGAAGCATACTCTCCACTGAGCAGGGAGCCTGATGACAGCTGGATCCCAGGGCCCTGAGATCATGACCTGAGCCAAAGACAGCTGCTTAACCGACTGAGCCACCTAGGTGTCCCTACCTGGTTCCTCTTAATAGAGAAATAGTGAATTTAAAAACTCAGGAGAATGAATCTTGAGTGGTAGGGTTTACAGGCTTTGAGGCATGCAGTTGGTGGAAGAAATCTTAAAGGAAGAGCACCACCCTCTCCTTTCCCCTCCCCACCACAGACTAAACTCCCTATGTGAGTAAGGCCAGTGTTTAGCTTCCTTTACAGAAAGCTAGCTAATAGGTGCCCAAATCCATAGCAACACATCCTGAGTCAGGCGTAAGTGGTGAGGTGCTGAGTTTGAATTCGATAGCTGTTCCTACAGAGCATGGAAGTCTTCGGTTAGCTGAGTTTTCATTTTAAGGAAATTGATTGATATCAACATGCCTAATGATATCAATAGCAAAATGTTTTAGCTTTTACAAAAATTTTGTAAGATGCTTTTCTTCTTTGGATGTCACACATTTTTTTTTTAAACCATGCATTCCTTGTGTTTAAAAAGTACAAACCAAAGTTCACAGTGTCTTCCTCCAAAATACCTTCCATCCCAGCTGCAATGATGTCCCAGTCTCTGTCCCCATCATTCTTTGATTTAAAGCTTTGAAGCCTGGTAAGTAAAAAAGTAAATGCTATTGGAGGAGACTAGCTTTCTGCAGCTAGTACTGTTCAGGAACTTCTTAATCTAGGTTAGTTTATTAGATTAGCTATAGCCAGGGATAGAAGACAAGCTGAAAAGCTAGGAGGCCAGAAGAAAAAGGACAAGAAAATTCAAACCATATCACTTTTCTGAGGTTTTGGAGTGTGGGAGGTTAGGATTGAAAGGGCTTGCCAGGAATATGTGAATTTAGTCAAGTGTTCTCTATCAACAGTGGATGTGCCTGGGAGGGTAGTGGAGAGGTATAGAATGACACCTTGGAAGTTAACAGAGGATGGAGGGAGTACGTTTGGGGGAGATACCACTAATAACCCAAGCAGAGTTTGGGGAATCAGCTTAGCACTTTTTGTCTTATGGGCATGTCAAGGATTCTCCTAGGGCTGGTGATCAGAAGGGGAAGTTTATTTTTACTATTATCTAAAGAGTTCTTCTTGATTTAGGCATTATTGTTTTAATTTTCTGGGTGAAACTTAAAGCTTGGGCAAGTTTGATGCCTTTGGTTCTCATATTAATTTTTAGTAGTGTCAGAAATAGAAGTAAGGGGAGAGACCATTGTGTTATATGTTCTTTTCTATTTAAATTACACTTTAAAAATTCCTAGGTAAGATGAAAAAATAATGCTAATCTAGGACTCTGAGATTTCTGTAAGGACTTCTGAAGAGGGCTTGTAGTCTAGGTGTTTGTAGATATGAAGAGTCATAAGAAGATGCCTAAAAGAGGAGCTAGGTTTAGATTATGGTTGCCCCTGAGCCTTGTGTTTGGTCCTGCCATATCATGCTGTTCCTTTTATCCTATGTGGTAGATTATTTTCAAAGATGGCTACAGCAGTTCTTCCCATGCTCCTTTGCAACATGACTTTGCCACTCCTCCGACTGAGAGGAAGAATATATTTTCCTTCCCTTTTAGGCTTGGACTGACCTTGTATTTTGCTTTGACTGATAAATAGAATATGGCGTAGTAATGCTGTATGATTTCAGAGGCTAAAACTTAAAAGAGACCTCACAGCTTCCAGTTTCCCTGCTGGGGCCCTAAGCTACCCATGTTCTGAAGAGGTCTAGTCCTTCCTACTGCAGGATGAGAAGTCTGATGGAAGAGGCATGACAGATGGCAGCTGGCACCAACTTGCAGACAAGCCATCAGATATTGTAGCCATATGACTGATTGCAACCAGCAAAAATAAAACCATCTAGATTGCCACCCCACAGATTTGAGAGAGATACTAAATCTTTGTTGGTATAAGTCTCTAAATTCTGAGGTGGTTTGTTCAGAAACAGAGAACTAAAACATCATGTAGCACTTACATAACAATACTACGTGTGAGCATGTGTAGAATGTTTTATTGTTGGAATAGGTTTTTCTTTTTTTCTTTTTTTAATTTTTTTTAATTTTTTAATTAAAGCATAATGTATTATTTGCCCCAGGGTACATGTCTGTGGATCCTCAGGCTTACACATTTCACAGCACTTACCATAGCACATACCCTCCTCAATGTCCATAACCCAGCCACCCTATCCCTACCCGCCC
>CM052889.1:25577440-25619998 GCA_028534135.1 Potos flavus
TGAAAATAGAGTTACCCTTCGACCCAGCAACTGGAATAGGTTTTTCACATGCAATCTTGTTTGCCCAGATCCACAAGAAAACCTTATTTTCCAACTCTGTAGGGCAGCTGTGGGAGTTTTATCCATATTATAGAGGAAGAACCTGAGGTGTAGAAAGATTCCAGTCTTCACCACCATCATGGGGCTGGTTAGTGAGCAGGAGGGGCTCAAACAGAAGTTGCCTCCCTCCAGATCTGCTCTTTGCTTTGTACTGCGTTGAGAAGGTTCTCTTGAGAACACACATGGATGGCTGGTAAAAGCCAGGGGAACAGTCCCAGCTCGACAGTTCTTGGAACACACAGCTAAGATCCGTGCCTGTGTTAATATGGGAAGCAGCTTGCCATGGACATAGGCCACTGAGGACTGCACTGTGGGACCAGAGGCCTCCCTTTGGCTGCCATGCCATCAGATCTCCTATAGCCTCTAATAAAACCTCAGCCCAGCCTGCAGGGGTTCATTAATTGGTGTGCAGCTCTGACGTGTTCTTGTAACTGCTAGTTTAAAAAATAAATAATGTAAAATATACTCTAAGTTACCACAATCCTGAATTAGCACAGGTGAACTGTGCCGCCCTGTGGAAAGAGTGGTGGAGGTTCTTGTCCGTGATTTCTCAGGTAATGGCTATGCCAAGCAAAATAATCCCTTTTCTGTACCCACCTCACTGCCTTTCAGTATAGGCCTTCATCATTTCTCACCTAGGTCCTTATGACCGCTTCCCAACTTGTATTCCTGCTTTAACACAAACCTCTTTTCCCCTCTAACCACATTGCGCATTGGCGCCAATTCTGTGTCCTAGAGCCATCAGGAACTTCCAGGTTTGTGAATGTAAGGGTCTTTGTCATTACTTAAAGCAGTCCTGAAAAATAGTAAAACTTAGCATTTGTTGACTAAATATGAGAGCCACCACACCATGGGCACTGCCTAATTATCTAATTCTAACTATTGCTACATCTCTCAGTTTACGTTCAAGGTAAGTTGAGCAGCACCCACTTTATGGAAGGATTGTGATTTCTCTCACCTTTATGCCTTTGCTCTGAATAATTCTGTCTCTGAAACCTTCCCCTTTTTTCTCTACTTCTTCCTAGTCTAATATCTGCCCAGGGTCTAATATAAAGCTTAGGTGTCAATATCATTGGGAAGTGTATGTATATATGTATGTATATATGTATGTATTTGACAGAGAGAGAGAGAGACAGCAAGAGAGGGAACACAAGCAGAGAGAGTGGGGGAGGGAGAAGCAGGCTTCCCATCGAGCAGGGAGCCTGATGTGGGGCTCTATCCCAGGACACTGGGATCATGACCTGAGCCGAAGGTAGACGCTTAATGACTGAGCCACCCAGACACCCCATCATTGGGAAGTGTTGCCTGTGTTCTTCACTTCTCTGAGATAGGATCATCGCATAATAGATTGAGTCTATAGTCAAGACGAGTCACAAGTAGTTAGATACTTGAAAGCTATAGAAGCAAAGATTCTGTAATGACAAAGGCCAATATGGGTATATCATCAGAAGTTCATTAAACCCAAATGTAAATGTACTGACTTAAGCTTTTTATTCACAAAACATAACATTGAGCCCAGAAGTGAGAGGTGAGTTAGAGTACGATGATGAAGAGAGGAGGTGAGGTGTGAGGTTGAAATACATTTAAGGTCAAATAGTGGACCTTAAAATGGTGGATGTAGGACAATGACAGTACAGATTTCTTGCCTGCTAAACCAATGTATTTTCATCAGTTTAGGCCAATTGTTTGTGTGAAGCTGAATAAAACATTGTTAGTCTTTTCAAGTACAGAAATATATATTTTCTGTACAAAAATACTAAAAGAATCTGTCTCCATAGCATTATTGGATCAACCAATCGAAGTTCATTAACCATTCCATTCCATTAGACAACCAGAAATTCAGTCAAGCAATTGATACTTGCCACTGAATCAATGAGTTGTTTGGCTACAAAGCCTAAATAGCACAGTCATGTGGGTGTTGTGTAGACAGACACAGCCTGGCTTTCTCTGAGGTGGTAATCCAGCAAACAAACAAACCCAAGGGAACTATGTACACACAGACTGGTTCCCTCACATTGCCCACCAACTGAAGCAGATTAAATTAATAACTTTGCTCTGTTTATGGACATGCTGGTTATAAGCAATGTAGGCGTCTCGGCTGACAATCAGCCAGGCAGAGAAACCAATTAACTAGTGGATCTAAATCACAAGAAAGAGGAGCCATTTCCTAAATGACCTGGATACATTCTTGGTATAAATTACCAAATTAATTAATGAATAAATCCTAAGTCTTTGCTGGTTTGCAACTTCATTCATTCATCAAATTTTATTAAACAGCACTTTCTGTGTTAGACATTGAGAAACAGTGAAAATTAAAACATGTTCTTACATCAGAAAAGAGATACAGAGTGGCTCCAAGTAGATACTTTCAAATTGATTCTTCCGAGCATTACTTAGGTCCAAAATCCTGGAAGGTGAAAGAGAAAGGGGGAAGAGAACCATCTGCAGTCATGCCTGATTACCCTACCTGATGATTTTACATGCAGAAGCTTTGCCCAGGGTGAAGGATGGTTGAAAACAAATGAGTCACATGTATGTCACACATATCTTCAGAGAGCTGTGTCGTCTTCCAATGTAGTAGCCAAATTAGATAATAATTCCTTACATTTGCTCCAGTACTTTTTTGCAGTATTTAACATATATTACCTCACCTGAACTTTGTCTTCAACTTCATCCTAAGAAAGCAAAAAGAAAAGCATCATCATTTCAATTTGAAGATGAGGAAATTGAGGCCTAGAAAGTTGAACTGATTTCCTAAAGCCACGTAACTTAGTATCATGTTCAGCATTCCTTTTGAGGACCTGGGAATCCTTACTTTGAATACCCACCATTTGCATTGACATGGATGGAACTGGAGGAGATTATGCTAAATGAAGTAAGTCAAGCAGAGAAAGACAATTATCATATGGTTTCACTCATATGTGGAACATAAGCAACAGCACGGAGGACCATAAGGAAGGGGGGGAAATCTGAAGGGGGACAAATCAGAGAGGGAGATGAACCATGAGAGACTATGGACCCCAGGAAACAAACTGAGGGTTTCAGAGGGGAGGGGGTTAGGGGGATGCGGTAGCCTGGTGATAGGTATTAAGGAGGGCACGTGTTGTGATGTGCACTGCATGTTATACATAAATAATGAATCACTGAACACTACATCAAAAACTAATGATGTACTATACAGTGGCTAACTAAACATAATAAAAATACTTTAAAAAGGGAAAAAAAACACTTTTATGCAGTTGAGACCATTTCTTGATTATTCATAGACCTCATCTGGATTTATTTAGGGTAATGATGGTGAAATAGACCTCAGCCCCTTTGTTGATGCCTAACAGAGGTCGGGTCAGTATCTTTGCTTGAGTGGTCCTCTGTGATGCTGTCCTCCCACCTCCCTACTGCATCTTTTACTCATCCACTAAAGTCTATGGCAGGACCCCGGTGAGCCGCACGGCCTTGTCTGTCTTCTCAAATCTACATTGCTTAGCACCTTCCCTAACTTCCTTTAGCATTGCAAAGGAATGATATGATTTAAGGCTAAAAAGTCATTCATAGTCTAAAGGATTCAATTACAGTGGGAAATTGACTTGGGATATTCAAGAAAAATTTCATGGAGAAGGTGGAAAGTAGAACCTTGAAGAACAGACTGAATGTGGCCTGTTAGAAAATCAGGAAAAGATGTTAAGGACCATCCACACCTACCCAGTAGCACTTGTAAACGAGAACCCTAGGCAGATTCCAGTAGAGTCCAGCGATGGTTTCTTTCCCTTCTGTGACCCTGAATGACACCCTTGTACTCATTAGCACCAATTGAGCCAGCCAGTCTAGTTATGTGGGACATAGAAGACCCTGTCCCTGCCCCTCACGGTATTTACCATATAATTAGCCAGAAAATGTGAGGGTATGAGAAGGAAAGAAATACTCCTAAGGACAAATGATTTGAGGGGTTTAAGGAGAATGGCCATCTATAGGGATTAACATCATAGGTAATTACCCAATCCCCTCTCTATTTGTCACAGCAGATGCAGGCCTGGCCTCAAGTTGTAAATTGCCTGAAAGATGCTTCCTGTTGTCCTTCTCTGCGGTTGTGCCCTTGTTCCTCTTTAAGGTTAAGAACAGCTGTTCACTACCCCATCCACGTACTTAGAAAACAGCTGTAATTAATGTAGATAGCTTTAATTGAGAAAAATGTTTGTCCAGCCTCAGAGGTTGCCTGGTTTAGGAGAAAGAAGATGGATGGGCAGTATATCCGGAGACCTGGTTTGCCAATACTCAGTTGTGTGCTTTTAAGCAAGGTCCTTGAACTTGGAACTTATCTGTGCATGATGGGGATAGTAATACTGCCTACTTATCTCCTGGGGCTACTATAAGGGCAAAATGTGGTCATAGATAAGGAACCATATAGCAACACATAAAACACTATACATGCTTAAGGGAAATTTAACCTCAATTGGACAAAGCATGAAACAACTAGAAGCATTTATTTTCTTTCTTGGCCATGTACTTAAGAAGGAAGAGTGGTTTAGAGGGTGGGTGGATAGAAGTAAAATAACAAGGTTTTTATCTTCCATACTTAACTACATATTTGAGATACAGTAAAGTACATTTGTTTCCAACCATACATTGATTATTTTCACATTTTCTGTTTGTAAAGTGAGAGTGGTTATTAAGAGGCTTTGACCCTTCTTGAGGAGGAAGTAATATTGCGTTTATAAATTGAAGTAAAGATTCTCCAAAAGCAGCAGTGATGAGTACTTATTAAGCACAGACTAAGTGCCCAGATTTATGCTACAAACTGAGATGTATACAAAAATAAAAAGTTTTAAAAAATGATAAAGAACAAGAATGAGCTACAAGTTAATCTCTAAACTTGTAATCAGTTTTGCAAAACAATAGAAAAAACAACAATAATCTTACAGACTCTGGGCAATGCCTATAATTCTTTTTGTTCCTTGTACTAAATTATACTAAAATTTTGTAACTTGAGTTTGCTAGCCAAATTCTCCATGAGTATTCAACTAGAAAAGAAAAAAGACAATGATTTACTCTCCATAGTGGCAAATTATTGTTTTTGGAGGGTACATTGGATATATACAAACAATGATCATTTGGAGAAAAATATGGTAAAATTAAGTTGTTGAGCATAGGAAGAATATTATTAGAATGGTAGTTCTCCAGGAAATTAATCTAGGATGTATAATAAAGGGAGAATAGATTCCACTTTAGTAGTATTAGCCTCCCACCCATAAATGGCAATTCCCCAATTTCTAATATCACAAAATTAAAAGCTTACAAGGATTTTTAGTTTCTCTTGTACCCTCCTATCCAAGGACTAATTCTCATACACATGTCTTTGAATCATCACTAATATTCTTCTCTTTCAGTTTTGACTTCCATGACTTCCATGACTTTAGATACTACATAAGTTCTCTGAGCTTCAAGTTCTCTATGAATAACATCAAGATACTGTCCTACCAGAATGAAAACTCGTTAAGGGCATGAACTCTTTCAGCTTTGTTCACTCCTGTTTTTCCAGAGCTTAGAAGAGACCCTGCCTCACAGTAGGTGATAGATGTTCAATAAATATTTTTGGACTGTTGTGGGCAAGTGTGTATATGTGTGAATCTGGGGTCTGAGCAGAATGGAGAAAGAAAATGACAGGGACAGAAAAAAAAAAAAGGAAGATTGTTGGACAAGGAAATTATGAGGTAATCAAACTTGCTGTATGGGAGGTAAGGGAATAGTTATCCAGCCATCCACTTATCTGCCCACCAACTCACTTAGTAAAGTAGTAAAGTTGGGTTGAAATGACTATTTAAGACTATTTAATGTAGCCAAAGAGATGTCCGTGGGGCATACTATGGGCAGGTTTGAATTTTGCCAAAGAATGAGAATATATTTCAACATATAGGAGAGAGTTCTTTTGAATACCCTGAGAAAGGAAGGGATGGAGTTGAGAGAGAAGTTTTTACTTAAAGATCAACAAGTGGATTAGGGACTTTTTATTATATTATTATTCTAAAGGCATCATAATATAATGGCCAAAATTTCAGGCTCTAAAGTCAGACAGCCAGGGTCCGAATTTTGTCCCTACCACTAAAGGCTACAAGGAAAGACAAGTTATTTAACCTCTCTAAGCCTTAGTCTCCTCATTTTTTATGTGGAATGAAAAATAACCCACATAGAGTGGTTGTATGAATAAAGTAATACATGTACAGTATTCAGCATAGATTCCAGTGCTTAGTGTTTAATAAAAGATTTTTTTTAAGTGAGCTCCACACTGGGTGGGGCTTGAACTCATGACCTTAAGATCAAGACCTGAGCTGAAATCAAGAGTCTGATGCTTAAGCTGCTGAGCGACCCAGGTTCCCCATTCTTACTCTTGTTATATGATACAACAGTATTTTAGGGCACCTGCTTTTGTAGATGGTTTAAAGAGTAAGTATTTGAGCTAAGAGCAATTAGGAATTTTTTTTTAGGAATTCAGAAATGGAGTTTAGAAAGTTTATCTGGGGTGTTGGATATTGGAAATGGAAGATAAATAATGGAACTCAGAGATAGTATGGAGCTAGGAACAATCGGCAAGGTTCAAATTGGATTTTAAGCCTGATAACGATGCCCATTGACTGAAATGGAAAATTTGAGAATGTTTTTTAGACTATGAGCTATCATTGTGTTGCCTGGTAAATTATGATCTTCTAGAAGGATCTGATTATGGAATGCATCATTCATTTACAAGTAAGGGTATAAACTGAAAAAAAAAATATTGTCAGAGTCTTATTTCATGTACTCACATTCTCTGAAGAACTTCTCAGTTCTTTTTATTCTTTTCCCCTGTCAAAGTCTAGTGGCTATAGAGAATGGTGATGATTTCTTGAACCACCTATCTGCACCAACTTTTTTATTAGATCTTTGAGGTATAGTTCTTTCTTTGGCCAGATTTAAACTAGACAATCAGAATAAAGACTGGAGAAATTCTTTTTTTTTTTTTTTTTAAAGATTTTATTTATTTATTTGACAGAGAAAGATCACAAGTAGGCAGAGAGGCAGGCAGAGAGAGGAGGAAGCAGGCTCCCTGCTGAGCAGAGAGCCCGATGCGGGGCTCGATCCCAGGACCCTGAGATCATGACCTGAGCCGAAGGCAGAGGCTTTAACCCACTGAGCCACCCAGGCTCCCCAAGACTGGAGAAATTCTTATGTAATTCCAGCTTAAAATCTGATTTATTCCTGAAGTCATTTTAAAAAAATGAAAAAATTTTATATACATTACCTGAGACATTTTAGATTTTTCAATGAAGTTTTTTATTTTAATAACAGTATAATTAACATAAGACCTTTTAGATATTTTTTTAAAAAGTTCTATTCCTATGTATCAGTGTAAGGAGTTTTACAGTAATGCAAATACAGAAATATAGAAATATGCTAGAATCATTTTTTCTTTTGAAAATCATGCAAAGTCAGGGTAAAGGACAATTTATGTGTAATTTTGATAAATTATCCCCATCTGATCTGTATCCTAGTTGTATAATTTTCAAAGTAAATTTGTACTTCACATGATTCTTGTAACATGGGAATGATTTTTTTTTTTTATTGGTTAGGGTATAGTAAGCTTCAGTAACAAACAGCCCCCCCCCCCTAAGTTTTAGTGGATTAAATAATAATTGTCTAAAGGCTATGTTTAGGTTGTCAGGGTAGTTCTTTTCCACACTGTCATTCAGGGACTCAGGGTAATGACAACTCAGCCATCTTCAGTGCATAGCTTCTAAAATTGGTCTGGTGTTACCATCAGTTGGGAGGGAAGAGTATAGAAGAGAATATGTAAAGCAGTTTTCCATGACTAGATTTTAGATATGAGGTAGCAAAGATTATTTCCATTTCAATTTCACAGGCTTAGAACTCAAATGACCACTAGTAAGTGCAAGATAGGTTCAGAAATGTAATTTACCTGCCTCTTTAGAATGAGAGGAAGTGGATAGTGGTAAGCTGCTAATAGGCACAGCCACCATCTTTTCTGTATTTATCAGAAACATTCACTAATGTTAAGATCATTATAAGGCTACTCATCCAACCTGTTCATCATGGAGCTAAGTTTAGGATTTTGGTACACAGTCTTATGTAGTAATTTTTCCATGAGAATATGCACTGAGCAGGACAAGACTTCCTATGTCTCTTTAGACACATTCCTCCAGGGAACAGTAGGTTAGATGATATGGGCAGTAGAGTTTTTTTGAAGGGTTTTTTTTCTCATCTCATAAAATGGAACCCCCTTTTCCTTTCTCCCTTCTTCCTCATTACTCAGGTTTTTATTACAATACTTCAGTTACACTTTGAAGAAGAGTTGGTGAATGGACATGGTCTCCCAGGAGAACTATTGATTCTGAGAGGCTGTTGATTTGATATAGCTTGCTAGACATATAATACCTACCCAGGTGTTTTTGTTGGTTTAAGAGAAATCATCACAAATCTGAGGTGACTTTAATTTTTCATTAAACATGAAACAAAGACAAATTCAACAACTTTTTATGTTATCCAGGGTTGATCTCACACTGTTCTATTGTTTAGAGCTCACAATTTTATATTTGAGAACAAATATGCCATTTGATAATATTTATCATATATTGAATGAAAACTACCCTGTGCACATGGAGGGGTCAATACTTCTTAAGCCTTTAAGGAATAATGGCCTCCTGGTACAGATAAGACCAAGTTATGACAGAGTTGGGATTGTGCAAAAAACCTATGCCTGATTCCTATCTTGATTGTGATGTACTATGTAAATATGTACAAGTGATACATTTTATTGGACTACAAATTTCTCATTTATAAAAAATGAAGTGTTGGTCCATGCAAATACTAAAATTTTGAACATTTTCTAAGTCAAGAGTTAAACATATCTGTAGCATAATTGGACTTTGATGAAAATAGGTCAATATAGTCAAGATAGCCTAAGATAATCTTTCAGAAGGGGTCAAGGTTTAAGCAGGTCTTAGGGACTAGAAAAATAAATATTGATAAGGAACAGAACATTTATTTTAGAGAAAAAGCTCACTAGCAAATTAACTTATCATATCAATAAATACTAAATGAGTACTAGATACCAGTTACTGTGCTAGGTCCTAGGCATATGAGAGTTAGCAAGACAAACTTTGCTCCTGCCCTGAAGGGAGAAGATTGTGAGCATCATGCATATTCAACAGTGAGGCATTTTGCCTTTTTAAACAGTGTTTATATGGAAGAAATAAGAGATAGTGTTGGATACATGAAAGGCTCCTAAAAGTCTTGAATCCCAAGTGGAGGAATGTTTTGGTCTTTTAGTATAGCCTGCTATAGAAGATTTCTGAATTGACATGAGATAAGAGGAATATTGAAGGAAAGGCATTATGTGGGATGAATTAAAACATCTTTTCGTTGAATTTTTATTTAGCATAATGACATGTTCTGGAGTTTACATGTGTGGGGTTATTCAGAGATATGTGCAGAGACTCCAAGGGCCACAAAGCTCCCCTGTGTTCTCTCTTTACCCATCATCACTTAACCACCAAGCCATGACTGATAATTTACAACTTGGTCAGTATTAGGCCTGCTGTTTGCAATCTACAGATATGGCCCAGTAGGCAACTGCGATTGGCTAACACAAGCAGATTGATCTGTTTCACTGAGTGGGACTGCACGTGTTTCATGGCAAAGATTAGAGAGTGATTCAGCATTCATGAGAAAACATAGCAACAAAAGGTTAGTGGAACAGTCCTAGGAGTGGAGCCATATTGGGAGCAATTGTGGAAGGAAATGGTCTGGATTTATTATCTACATTAAAGATATTGTGGGTCCCATGGATACCAAGAGTGTCATGGAGACCCAGCTAATAGGTTTTTTATTGGATTATTGTCAGGCTGCTGCACCTGCTTTGAGAGAGGGAACGTTCGCTTCGTTTCCTGGCAGAGACTACAAGCTGTGAAGCCGAGAACAATCACTGGGGTTGGAAATGGAACTGATTATTTTTTAGAACTTGTGCAAGGATTGCAGAGCTGATCTCCCAACTGTGGAAGTATATGAGAAATTTAAAAATCCAGAAAATAGAAAATGGAGTTTAGAAGCTCACATTATGTTTTGGATTCATAATATTCACATAGAATAAGATTGTCTGGATAAGACCCTGAAGCACTAAATTTAGTCAGCCAGCCAGTTACTGAGCTCACATGATTCCAATCCACGGGGCTTCTTCTGACCCTCCCAAACAGTGACAGTTTTTATTTTTCTCTGACTGCATTTGGTCACTCTTTTTATGTTTTGTCTGTAGTCAAGGTGTGGTATAGATATAAGTCCTTCTTAGAATTTTGGGGTTAATATGGATAAAAGGTCTGTACAACTGCGCTGGAGTCTGGAGCTATTTCAATAATTCTAGCACTGTTTTAGAAAAATTACAAAAGTAATACTAGCTTTTAGGTTAGTTTGTAATTCTATGAAGTAATCTCCTAAATCACCTAATCATCTCAATGAAGTAATAGCTCAGGTACTGCCATTTTCCCTTTCCTCTTTTCTAAATAACGAATGTGTTATTATAATCTGTTGGTTCAATGGATGAGTGAATAAACATGAAAGTTTGTGGCAAGATACAGTACAACAGAGATTGGCAGCTCCAGGTCATTACAACTTAATGTACACGTAGTCGTGACAAACAGGGACTCGTGACTTTTTAAATCATTTTGATGCCTGGCTACAAACCAGTGACTAGTAGGTTAAGAGGCTACTTTTGAATAAGAGGCACTAAGACAGTCATTGTCATGGCCACCACTGGTTGCCATGTAGCAGTAGGTAGTTTCTCTCAGATTTCTACATCCTGTGGGCTCTTTTTGCTCCTGGAGAAGGCTTCATGGGATCTGCGTAGGTTTGCACTCACAGAATTATTTTGTGCAATGCTCTATTGTTGAAGTAGGTGATTCTACTTGTGTTCTTTGGGAACTTCCTCAGACATTCAGAACTTTTGAACTATATCACCATACCTTTGCCACAGTCCAAGTTAGAAAACTGATTTCAGAAAGGTTTCTAGTAGTGGCAGAGTCAAGTCTGATTTCAAGGCTTCTGGCTCCTGGTCAAGTGCTCCTTCCACTATACAATTTGCTTTGCTACTTTTCCCCCAACATGTGCATCCTTCTTCTCATGATCATCTATAGGGTGACTAACTTATTCTAGCTTAGCAGGGACTTTCTTGGTTATAGCACTAAAAGTCCCATTCTCTAAGATTTCCCTCAGTCCAGGCAGGGCAAACCAGATTATTCAACACCCTAAAAATGGGTGTCTGTAATGTTGTCATTTTACTTATTCAGAACTGCTTGCTCTTCCTGAAGACACAGTATATAGTTTGATTCTGGGCCTTTGGGTAGGTTGCTCCTTCAGCCTCAAATGTGGTTTTGGTCCTGTTTCATGGTGAGCTTCTCCTCATTTGTAAAAAACTCAGTTCAAGCATCACTTCCTCAGGTAACAAACTGTTCTTTGGGTATTTTTAGGTGGCCCTCATCTGTTTTCTCTGAGTAGCACTATGACCATGTAACCATTAAAATATTTTATTACATAGTATTGTGATGGTTTACAACTTTTCCCTCTGTTTAGCTGTGAGAATTTTAGCCTTGAAAGCAAAGACTATGACTTATTTATCTTTGTCCTCCCTGCACCTTGCTTGGCGTCTGGTATATATTATGTGCTCAATAAAAGTTAGTAACAGTTGAAACCTATGAATGTGGTTTTTGGTACTCCTGTATGTCCCTTCGCATTGTTATCTACCCTTTGCCCAGAAGTCCCTTCTCTATTAGGTGCATCTTATTTTCCATCTCTGAGGATTTATGGTTCATCAGGTGGTTCTTAAAAGACAAAGACCTTTTAAGAATAAAAGGAATCACATTTCTAATTTGAAATTTGAGATACTTTGATTTGATACTGGTGTGTGTGTGGGTGTGTTGGGGCAAGAATGTATATTCTTTAAGTCACACCATGATAGATAATTGCCTACTCAGACTTGTTCTAAAGCAGGCACAGGTGAATAGAAGGGCCATATTTATATATATTAATCAGTTGTGACAGGCAACTGCTCTCCAAGGCGGCAGATAAGCTTGACAGAAGCAGGCTTTCTGGTTTATGGTCTGCACTGAGCCTGTCCGTATGTTTGTTTGGCATGGTTCCTACAAATACAAGGAGATGCCCAGGAGGGTCAGCACTGAAGTGTGAGTCATTGGGAGGGCTTTGACTCAGAAGTTGGGATCACAGCCTCCTAGACTCTCAGACCAGCTTTGGAGTGGTGCCTTGAGGGGCTGTTTCCAATGTGTTATTTGTTAAGCTCAAGTTTTCTTGCTGACTCCATTAGTGAGAAATGAATGCAGTGACTTGATTTATCCTTTGCAGCCATATGCCATACAATGTGAGGGAACACCACTGATCAGGGAGTCAAGAGGCTTGCATTCTACTACCAAACCTGCCTCTGCTCAGCTCTGTAGCTTTCTTGGCCTAAATCCAAGTTTCCTTGCTTATAAATTGAAGTGATTTGTTTTTTTCCCCCCTTTCTTTCTCTGCTCTCTTCCAATGCAAAACCTCTCTAATTCCATCACTTGCTATATCTCTGGGTCTCAGATACTTCTAAAAGATGAGTATCATGAACACAAAACTACAGTACTCTAAGAGGTCAACTCACACCCTTGAACGTGTTACCCTGATCCAATTGAAAAGTTCTCAGAGGGAAGAAAGAGCCTGCACCTGATTATCACTCTGCAAAGCTCTCTAGCCACGTGTCAACTACTGACCTTTGTAATCAGCACTGCCTGAACAGCTCAGTATATTCTCTGGATGAGCGAGCAGGTGGATGTGAAGAGCCTCCTCACTGATTGTGCTGCCTGTTCGCAGAGTGTGTGCTCTGATGAGGGTCTGTCCTTTGAGAAGGAAAGGCTCCAACCAAACACAGGGAGGAGAGCTTTGGGAAGGCACACTGCACTAGGAGTCAAGAGCCCCAGCGTTTAGTCCCTTCTAACTTGTGCAGTCACCCTATGTCCTTGGGCAAATCATTCAGCCTCCCTAACACCCGGTTTCAAATGTAAAATTAGTCAGGAAAAAAAGTTAGAATGCTCAGGGAAACATCAGTTACTATTATAAGAAATCAGGAAATCTTTTAAGCAGTAAAAAAACTCTGCAGCTGAAATTTAAACAGACAGATGTTGTATAATCTGAAACACATCGTAAGTTAAAAAAAAATAAAAAACAAACAAAACCCTACTCTTTAGGCTTAGTTACCGTTCCAGTCTGGGTCCCCTTCCATTCTTTATGATTCATCACTGTACGTCAAGTGCGAGATGGACGTAGTTCCATAGGCCACAGAAGGATCCAGGTCCTCCTGACTAGTTGTGACTTGGAAACTGGAAAAACTATATTCTAGAAACCCCAGGCATTCAGACGGAAATGCTTTTTTAGATATAAAAGATCTCTGAGTTTGTTTGTTTTTGTTTCAATTTCTTTTCCTTTTGGAAAGAGTTTATTTGTTAGAGACACCATCGGATGGGAGATTTCCATGGGAATTTAAATGAAAAGGAGATGGCGTGCCTTGGAAGTGCAGTGTAGTAAAAGGATTTGAGGATAAGGCTAAACACAGTTTATATCAGATCAGGTCATATAAGTAGGTACCCTCATTGTCAGTTTGAATTTCTGTGCCCTGTACAATAGCCGCCACCCTGGCCATTCCCTTCCCATGAACACTGGTAGGGGAGGAGAGGCCAGAGCCACGCAGGACCACCACCCACGGAAGTTCTCTGCCATCCAAAACCCAAAGCGGGCATAGTTTACGCTCCAAATGCCAAACCAAGAATGTCTCCTTTCCTTTATCTTTCCTGTCCTGGTGAGTAATGACAGTATGTACTCAGTCTCCCCCCTGAGAACCCTGGATGGTTTTAGACTCCTTCCCTTCTCATGTCCTATGCTAACTGCTCACCTTCGTCCCTCATTCTCTTTTCTTCTTTCTATTCTCAGCACAATCACCTCAGGTCATGTGGCTATTTTCAATCATTTTGACTTAAATTATTGCAAGAATGGAGACAGAAGTAGGGAACAAACTGGAAACATAACTGCTATATGTCATCTGCTTCACATCCCTAGCTCCCTGAGTTCTCAAACCTATGAAGAAGAGACTGATATAACCCATTTTATGGATTGTAATGATAATGGAATTAATACTTATTAAGCACTAGTCATATGCTTGTCACTGTGCATCATTTTATGCTTATTTCTTATTTCTTCCCTGCCTTTTACATTGCTGACACACTGAGTCTTCTGTTCAGTTTTGTGTGGTTTTCTCTGGTCTTTTATATGCCTCTGCCGTTACATCAGGGCAAGGTGTCCCTTCCACAATCTGGCTCCCAGCTATGCCTGTCCCCCCTCCCCCCACTGCTTTCTTGTCACTCAGTAAAGTATTCCAGCTTATCCTCAGGGCTTGGTTTGTGCTTTGGTCTGTGCTGTTCAGAGAACCTTCCTTTCTGCTTTTCTCTTACATCTACCATACTAACTCTTACTTTTCTTTAAGATTTTGCTCTTGTCCATTTCCTCCCAGGAGTCTTCTCTACCCTCCCAGACTATTCTAGTTCCTCTTGTGGGCATCTGTTTTGTGCTCTCGCTGGCAGTGATTTCTTGCTTTAATGTCAGCCCCGTGATGGTTTTTTTAAAAATTTATCTTAGTTTTTTTTTAATTGGTAAGGAACTGCCTATCCCCTAATGTGTGCAATCTGAACACAAAGCCTGTAAGGTGGTCTGATCTTCCTGGAAAAGAGGTGGGTATAGAACTGAGGTCCAGCAAACAAGACTCTCTTTGGAATCTGTGTCTTAAAGTGGAATGATCCAGGGACCGGGAATAACTGAGAAGTCACTCTGAGAACAACTCCTGCTCATCAAATACCAGGAACAGACTTTGCTCCTAGCTTTCTGAGGCCTGTTTTTGATCTATCTCGAGGCTTCCCAAAGCCATTCCAATAATCTGATCCCTCCCTCCTGTGCTTAAATAAGCCAGAATTTTCTTCTGCTGTTTGCAGAGAACTCTGATCAACACAAGGTCCAACTTTGAGTGAAACCTACATGCTCTGCTCGTTCTCCTAGAGCCCAAATCACAGTCTGGTTGGCTTGGCTCAAGCCCAGTCAGCCTCCCATTCCACTGTAATTCTGCCCCTAGAGAGTGAACTACTCGAGAGCAGATAGTGTTTTATTTATCTTTGTGTCACCAGGGCTTGGCCAGGGACTTACATAAAGAAATTATTCAATACTTGATTGGTGAATAATGAGCCAACAGAATTGAGAGACCAAGTAGCTGTGGAATTGAAGGGTAGTTTGAAGAAGAAGGGTACAAATCACAAACTCATTTAGGGGATGGAAAAGGAAGGACTTTTTCACCAAATCTGGGATATAAGAAATAGAGGGATCACTTTGAGATGGCAAGATGGAATGGTCTAAAGATGCAATTTCAGAATAAATTAATAATCATTACACTTAACATAGTGAAAAGTAAATTTGCTTTGCTTATTATTCCCAGAAAGGATATGCAATAACACTGTAAAAGATTCTTTGAAAGATTAGATAAAGGCATGGGTGACAAAACCAGAAGGAATTTCCAAGGAAGATGGGGCAGCTGGAGTACGTTCTGACATTTTCAGGTTGTACTGATGCACTCACTCCCCTTGCAGATCTTGAACTCTGGCCTGCTGTCATCAGGAGCCAGGACAAAGCCAGCCCCATGTGAGAGGCATGTTGTGTAGCCCAAGAGCCATGGGGAGACCAAAGCTGGAAGGTCTCTAGTTTATCCATGGGATGCTAAAGTCAGAGGGCCCATAGGAAGCTTCTGTTCCAGTGCTTTTCAACCTGTGCAGTGAGTTATTATATTATTGTCAGTGTTAGTTCACCTCCCATGTTCCCACTCAGGTCTGACTTTACAGATTCCATCTCCCACAATATTTTCTTGTTGAAGATTAACAGCTAACCTTAAAAAGTATACCTGGGAGAACAGTGGGTATCTGGGTGTTGTATCTTCCCCTCTGTGCCTTCTTTCCCTCAACATAGGTCAGGCTACCAGCCGTCACAGAACCTTAGAAAGTCAGTTCTGAAAACTCATAATTTTAGTCTCTGCTCTTCCATGACCTTTTGATGTAAGCTGGGAGAAATTCCTGTTACTTCCATCAGTTTATTTAAAACAAAAACCTGATCTACCTTCTTCTTTGACTTGGAGAAAGAACCTTCAAAATGCTATACAATGGTGTTAATGTTATTAGATGTTTATAATTAACTCCTTTCCTGGATTGGTTTTCTACAGTTGTCATAATAAAGTACCATAGACTTGGGGGTTTAAACAACACAAATTTATTGTGTTATAGTTCTGGAAGCTGGGAGGCCATGATGCAGGTACCGGCAGGATTGGTTCTTTCTGAGGGCTGTGAGAGAGAATCTGTTCCATTTTTCTTTCCTAACTTTGGCTGGCTTGCTGGTGATCTTTGGTATTCCTTAGCTTGCAGATCTTTGTCTTCATCTTTATTTGATGTTCTCTGTGTGTGTGTGTGTGTGTGTGTGTGTGTGCGTGTGTGCATGTGTGTGTTCAAATTTCCTCCTTTTATAAGGATATGAGTTATATCGGATTAGGGGCCCACCCTATTCCCATAGGACCTCATTTTAATTTAATTATATCTGCAACCATCCTATTTCTAAATAAAGTTACATTATGAGGTACTGGGGGTTAGAACTTTAACATACAGATTTTAGTGGGGCATAATTCAACCTATAAAATTACCGTCATTATCATCATCTTTGCAAGAAGTGGGTTTGCAGAGATGCTTTAACTCCTAGAGTCTGGTTTTGATGAGACCTCTCTGGTTCTGAGAGAAGAGAACCACACGCTCTCCATTGTGACATGGACCAGCCCATCATACTACTTTTGTCATCACTGATTTATTTTGAAAGATAAAATCTACTTCATGGAAATGCTGATGGTGAGCCACACAAGTAGGAGATGTGTAGATCTAGCTTGTTAATACCTTGTCAAGCATTTATTGTCCCTTATAGCTCTAAACTATGATAAGGTGACCAGCACCTACATGATATAGAATACTGCGATGCACAGTTTGGAAGGTTCACATGAAGCTTATGGGCTTTGTGTCATAAGACCCAAATTGAAAATCTCATTAGAACTATTGGGGTTTAATGCTAAGATGCATTGGAAAGCTTTAAGAGGTCATCTCTCTCCCCCAGCCCCTTGCTTTCTAGAGCATTGTAGTTATCCCCTACTTAGAAGTCCCTGTAGCCCCAAGATACCAGAGACAGCAACTTTAGAAAGGACAAGTGAAATCAGCCCGCCCAACAGATTCAAAGCCTGACAGCCTGGAAGCAAATTGTAGCCTGTATTTTGCCAGTGAGTCACTGGAAGTGGGAATAGCAACTGTGTATGTGTGTGTGTTCTCCTTTATAATACAATTTATGGAGGTGGTATGATTGCCACAATGAGCATGTTGGAATAGGTGATTTAAATAATTTTCCATATGAGAATGATGCCTAGGAGTGTTAATCATGTTGACGTTTGCATATTTTGTTTGCTTTTATTAGAAGTTCTTTACAAATTCAACAGAGACAGAATGGACAAAGATGCAGGATTGGAGACACAGATTTCTGTGCATTATCAAGATAGTGATTATCAACACATACTTTTAAAAATAAAAGTATAAAAATCACTAAATATGTGACACAATTCTTTAAGTCCTTTGCAACATGGGTCAGGGTAAAAACACAGCAACAAAAGCATGAGCAAATTAATACAAGGAAAAACTTAAACACTTGTAAAACACATTCACAGATTCATAGTTATATTCATCTCTGCTTTCCTTTTATTCCACATCCATCATATCTTTCCCTATTGAATCCTTGGTTGAAAGTTGGCAAGAGCAGTCTGGAAACCCAAGACATTGCTAAACCCAGAGTTCCATAACTCTGTAAATCATTCTGATGTTCCACTGAGAAAACTATTTCCAATAGCTCATTCTGTGGGATTTTCCCAGACCATTCAAAATCTGTTGGGAAGGAATTTTTGTCCTTATTATTATCTAATAGAAGCCTCCAGGATAACCTGTTTTTTGTTGGTACCTAGTGTGTGTTTCTGTGCATTTCTGCTGCATTAGCCTGGGAGCAGCCCCAGGGGCCCTCGCTCACAAGCAAGGCAGTCACTGTATCCAAGGGCTCAATCCCATGTTTCCTCTTTGGGACAATATTCAAAACATGTACACAGGCCATTTGAATTCATCTAAACAGTTATGGGAAGGCTTTCCAAAGAGTCTGTTTTCAGCAACTCTGTTGGAAGCTCTTGTCCTCTAGCAGAGTGCTACCTGCCTTCAGATCTCCTTGATGGTGCGGGCTACTCGGAACTTCTGTGCTCAGTTCCCAGGATGTTTGTTCATCCTTGCTTGTTGCTTTGTGGCTGTGCTCAAGGTTTTCTATTCTGTTGTGACTCAGTTTACCTCTTGTCATACTTCCTATTTCTACTCCTCCAAGGAGGGAGAATGTCTTTCTTTCCCTTTCTATCTCTACCCTCTTCTCATCTTCCTGACTTTTCCTTTCTTGTGTCCCAAGTTCAGATCCAGGAATAGTCATTATATTTCTTGCAGTTTGGTTACAGAAAACAGAATCCTCTCCAGCTAATTTAAGAAATAAGGGTCTTATTATGAGAGTAACTTATGGAATCACTCGGAGAGCTGAAGAAACAGAATATACGCCAAGCTTTTAGGAAGAGCTCCCAAGGCCACCCTACCATGTCTGCCAATGAGGGAGCTGCTGATTCCTCACAGTAGCCAACACTATCATAATCTGGGTACTGTTGTGCCCTGGAAGTGGCCATCATCAGCAAACTGCTATAATTCAGAAGCTATTGCTCTTTCACCCTTAGGACCACGATTGAACCTGGTATGATGCACATCAGCATAATGGAAGTACTGTTCCCTGACTCTAGACACACATGAAGCTGTTGACTAGACTCTGATGCCTCTGCTAAATGTGGACACAGAACCCCCAAATGCCTCCATGGCTGAGCTTGCCAACAAAATAGCAAAAGCAGACAGTGTGGTCTCCAACTCTGCATTCACATATTATGCAGATAGCATCTAACTGGCCAAATCTCTATCACACCCATAATCCTAGGCCCTGGGAATGGTGGTTTTCAGTTTTTCCATCTCTGTATATCAGGAGAGCAAACTGGACAGGGAAAGGAACAGGGATGTGTGGAATGGGTATGACACCTAATCTGCTATATTGTTGCAGAAGACTGAACTTCTTGTTCAGTTTTATCCTTTATGATCAGCAGGTCACCACCATCTCCAACTTCTGTTGAGTCTCCTCATAATATAGATGGTTTTCTTGTCCTCTACGCCATCTTTTTTCTTTCCTTGGTTTTGTGTCTTAACTCCTCAAATCTGTATTATTGTAGCAACCTCATTGCCCCATCCCCATATCTCTCCATGAAATCTAATTTGTTATGTTTAATACATCCTTTTATCATTTATTCATTCATTGCATTCATTAATCACTTATTGAGAGTCTACTGTGGGCTAATAACTGTGTGTTCAGAGTTGGATTAGCATGCTGTCTGCCTTCAAGGTGCTTATAGTTTTGTGTTGATGATAGTGATGGTGATGGGGTGCTGGAGAATAAGACAAAGTACGTCATGAAGTTTATGTTCTAGTAGAGGGAAATAGGTAATAAACAAGCAAATAGATTATTGCTCTACTATCGCACTAATCCTGTGGTCAGGAAGCTCAATCCTTTCCTTCGGGATTGAATTAATTCCCAAGGCTGACATTCAAAATTTTATATTTCATGGTCCCATCTTATAGCAACTCATTACTGTCAAAACACACCTCAAGCCCCTTTACTCTTTTGCCTGGTATACTGTGTTCACCTTTTGATAAATCTATCTAAATCTATCTTTTGTCCTTAAGGTCATTTTCCCATGTAACTGGCAGTGTGATCTATTAAAACTATTGTTCATACCCTATCACTTTCCTGCCTGTAGCACTCTAATGGCTATCCACTTAAAAAAATAGGACCAATTTCAAATCCTTACTATGCCTTTAAATGCTGCAGGACCCTCCTTGATGACCACTCTGATCTCATCTCATAGTCCTACCCTTCTCCCACAACCTTTTTTGAACACACTAAGCTCATTCTCTCCTTACACCTGCTATTCTTTCTTCCTGAAATGTTTTCCCCTGAGACCTTCACCTGACTGATTCCTTTCCATCACTTAGGTTATAGATGCCTAAGAAGTGCCTAGCTTTCAATACCACACCCATCCCTTCACATCCTAGAGCCCTTTTTAAACTTTCTTTGCAGCACTAATAACTGTCTGAAATTATTTGTCAACTTGTTTATTTTTTATTTTTCTACACTGGAATAGAAACTCCACGAGGACATTATTTACTTCTTTATTAGATTTGCAATGTCTAGAGCTATATCTAGTATATCATAAACATTTGTTGGATTAATCAATCAATGAAGACTTTATTAGTCCATTCCTTTCATTTACTCTGGTCATTTTTGTTGTATTATATGTTTCAGGCGTACAACATTGTAACTCAACATCTGTATACACTGCAGTATGACTTCCAAAAGTCTAGTTGCCATCTGTCACCCTACAATTTTACCCACCTCCCAACTTGCTTTTCCTCTGGTAACTGTCAATATATTCTCTGTACCTATGAGTTTGTTTGGGATTTGTTTTGTTTGTTAATTTGTTTTTGTTTTTTAGGTTCCACATATAAGGGAAATTATATGATATTTGTCTTTATCCTTCTAACCTATTTCCCATAGCATAATATTCTCAAGGTCTATCCATGTTGTTGCAAATGGCAAGATTTCATTCTTTTCTGTGGCTGAGTAAGATTCCACTCTGTGTGTGTGTGTGTGTGTGTGTGTGTGTGTGTGTGTGTGTGTTTGTGTGTTTGTGTATGAGTCTTTATCCATTCATCCATTGATGGACATTTAGGTTGTCAGACCTATAAGTACAGAAAAACAAAATGATGATTGCCAGAGATAAGAGGAGTGGAGAAATAGGAAAAATGGGTGAAAGGGAGTGGGAGATACAGGCTTCGAGATACAAAATAAGTAAGTCACAGGAATAAAAGGCACAGGGAATAGGGAATATAGTCAAAGCATAGGGAATATAGTCAATGATATTGTAACAAGGTTTTAGGGTGACAGATGGTAGCTACGCTTGTGGTGAGCATAGCATAACATATAGAGAAGTTAAGTCACTATGTTGTATGCAACATTGTGTGTCATGTATACCATGTAACATTGTGTGTCAACAATATTGGAAAAAAATTTAAAAAAGGAAAGAAGTATTGGAGAGGATGTGGAAGAAAGGGAACCCTCAAACCCTGTTGGTAGGATTGTAAATTGGTACAGCCACTTTGGAAAACCATATGGAGAGTCCTCAAAAAATTAAGAATAGAACTACCCTATGATCCAGCTACTCCACCATTGGGTATTTATCCACAGACACAGGAATACAAATTTGTGGAGATACATGCACCCCTATGTTCATTGCACCATTATTTACAATAGCCAAGATATGGAAACAATATATAAATACATTTCTTATCTCTAGTCTTGCCTTCTCTCTGAAGACTTTTCTGATCATACTTACCTGTTCTCCTCCTCTCTGAGCTTCTGAACTTTCCCATTATTGACTAATCATGTCTCTCATTTTAGATTTGCTTCAGATACTCATTGGTATTATTCCCTAACTGTATTAAGTATCCATGTTTTATCTTCCCAGTGCTAGTGGTTCTTCTTTGGGCACCATTACCAAGAAGTACACTTTTGTATCCCACTCAGTAAGGCCATATTCTCTGCAACCCATGTATCCATTCAACTATTTGAAGAGATGGATATTATTCTGAGAATTTGATTAATAATATGCTCTTGCTCCTTCTGAGTTATTTTGCCTCTTCATATATGAATATTGAGGATGAAGTTGCCTGATTGTAGAAGAGGTATGTTAAGTATGAAGTAAGGGCCTGGCAAGGTAATCTCATTAGTTTGGCTTTTTGCTTTAGGAAGTTACTGAAGAATCAGGGGCTCCATGAACCTCTCTTTGCTGCTGTGACATACAATAGATTCCACTGAACTCTCCTGCCTTAATCTTTTATCCTTAGCCCTTGATGCTATTCTCTAGATTCTGCAGATACACATTTTGCCCTGTGACTTGGATTTTTGCTCTTCACAACACCGATTACAGTTTCTAAAATTTTAACCTTATATCAGCATTCGTGAGATAAAGTGAATTGACATCAATTGTAGACTGGCTTAGGTCCTATCCCAGATGAGGCAAATTGGCAGCTAGTAGACAGTACCATCATGAAGATACATTTTGCTTGGCATACACTCTATTTTATAAATTTGATCCAACATTTCAAAATTAGATTTCACTTGAAAATGTAGATATCCAGTTTGTGTTGGAAAACTAGAAGTTCTAGCAAATATGGGTTCACATTCCCACGTGCCAAAACACAGCTAGAGGTAAGGAGCAAGAGCACCCTTAAAGGATGTCACATGCACACTAAATCTGAGAGGTCAGTTCAACCTCATAATATATGTTTAACACTTACAGGCTTTTGTGTTGGAGACTCCTGTACAACAGTAATCACAGAGCTATCTCATGGGAAGCCACTGGGGAGTTTTACACAGGAGAGTAATACTCGGAATGTCAGTGCAATCTGTAAAATGTAATTTTACATTTATTTGTATTTACAACATTTAAATGTATTTAAATACAAATACAAATTAAATACAAAGGTATTTACAATACATTTACATGCATTGTAAAATGCAATCTGAGTTGCATTTTAAAAATACCACTCTGGATGTTTTGTGAATAATAGGATCTACTGTGGCAAGAATGGAAAACTAGAAGCCAATATTTAATACCTATTAACATGAATTAAGATCGTCCAGAATCATTGCCTGAAAGCCGCAGTCTCCCTCTTGACCTGTAGTGTTGCATGTTCTACGCTGGACCCTGGATAATATTGAAGGCAGAAAATTGGTCTTCCTGCTTTCATAAATACTTTCTCCACTTGTGCTTAAGAGAAAGCTGTGAATGTGATCACCTCTGCTCCTGTGTCCTCCTCCTCCCCAACTATTACCTTCTCTTCACTGCTGTTCCATTGTCTGACTTAGGTTTGCATTGCGGCATGATGCTACTACTCTGCATTAGAATTTGCTGCTCTCCAAGCTTCTGCTGGTCAGAGTCATGACTGCCTTTTATCTTTGCTCAGCTGAGGTGAGACTGGCCCTTTACAATCTGAGACAGTCTAGTCATGGACAATCTGCTGGCAAGGATGCTCGGACATACACGTGTGTTTCTACTCTCTGCCCCAGCCCTACTGGGTTCATTTGGTCTGGAGCACATTCACCAGTAGCTGCCCTTTCTGGATGACCCATTCCCTGGACACCACCTTCAGGGCAGGAATGCAGCTGATTCCTGCTACATTTATTGGAAGACCTCTTTCTCATTTTATTTCAGCCTCTACTGTGTGACAAACTGTGCACTCAGTTCCTGGTTCCTGCCAGGGTACTCCCTACACTTCCCAATCTCACATGTCCTCTCCAGCACTCACTCAGGTGCTCTCTCTCAATAAGTATTCTTTCAGAATTTCACTGCTTCCATTTTATATGGGCAGTGTCACAAAATCATTCACCAGCAGTGAAAAGAGGATTATTCTCTGATACTGCTATTTACCTTAGGGCTAGAAACTCAGGCAACCTGCGTGTTTAACAATGAACCAAATTGCTGTCTAAGAAATGCTATTTAATGGTGATTAAAGCAGTAGTAATTAAAGTGAAAAGAGGGGTCTACCCATGCATATGGAACATGAATGCTCTCAATTAATCAACTCGTTATTATTAAATATTTATTGAACACCCACAGTGCAGGAGCCATGAAATTCTGAGAGAACACACCAAAGACATGGTCCTTACCCTTTGGGAACTTGCGATCTAAAGCAATTTAGACTTCAACTTGTGACAATATGCTCTGGCTGTGACTCTCTGTAGATAAAACAAAGCCTGTAATTCAAAGCATCTACTCTGGGCTCCAGTTTACTCGACTGCTCACTACACTAGTCCTATTTCAAATCTTCTGCTTTACTCTCTGCTAGCTCAACTGTGAATGTTCCTCCTAACCTTTAAGACTTGGCAAAGAGCTCACCTCCTCTGTGAAGCCTACCCTGACCCTTCCAGCAGAATTGATGTCTTCTTTCATGTTTTCAACAGCCCTAGGTGTGTCTATTAAACTCTTTATAACATCACCTTGTGATTCGTCTTATGCACGTCTTACCATCAACCTACCACTAGACCCTGAGTTCTCGAGAACTTAGAACATATTTTTTTCATCTTTGTATTTGTAATGTCACTACTTTTTCAGACTAGATTTGCAGACTAGATCTCATTGTTGAGACTCTGATAATCATCTGCTCACTCATTCAGTAACTTGAAAACCTATTCTGTGCTTGGCACTGTTTGGGTTATATACCTGTGGACATGGCAGACTTTTTACCTGCTAACACTTAAGATTTAGCAAAGAGGGAAAATGATAAGCAAGTATTGCAGGAGTATGTAATGGCTCTTTTGCTAGAACAAAGGAACATCCTGGCTTAGGTGTCCTGGGAGACCACCGTACCAAAGGATGTGAGTATGGAAATGAAAGGAGAAAAGCAAGAGGAGGAGTCAGGAGGCTGGGGTCAAGGAACTGGACATTGTAATCTGAAGGGCTGGAAAGAAGAAATAGTCTTGCTACTAATTACCTTCCACAATGTGAGATTCATTCCATCTTTGCAGCCTTGCTAAGGCTGTAAAAACTGTTGTCCTCATAGAGAATGTCCTCCCATGTGCTCTCAGTTTATTCTACTCTTCCCCATTTTTCAGAACTGTATTTTAGTCTCTCCTGTCTTCTATGGAAATTTATCTATCCCAGACCATGTCAATATTGCATTTTTGGGACACCTTGCAGCATGCATTATTTAATCTACTCATTTAACACAATCAAATTATTCTTTAATTCTTAAATATATTCATACATATGTATGTGTGTATGTATAGAAACAAAAAAATTAAAGAAGGTTAGTGTGTGTGTGTATGTGTGTGTGTGTGTGTATGTGTGCGTGTATTAACCTTTCATAATTTTTTTTTGTTTAATAGGTGTGAAAAATATAGAAGTTCAGACGAGACATATTTGGTTTCTTTCTCATACCTATCCAGCCTATTCTGGATGGCATTTTGCCCTCACAAGTGGCAGAGTAAAAAGACAGTTGGAATCTAGACCCTGAAGGTCAATAGGATTGGAAAAGTGAGAAAATGAGGCTGTTCTTGTCTGAGTCATAGAGATTGGGGAAGGAGGACAGCAACTAAAATTGATAGTCTGTCTTTTGAGATTAGACCCTTCATCATTTCTTTCTCCTTCTGTTTCCTTCATTTCTGGAGAAGGCAACAGCTCTGGTATGCCATTCGCCATCTCTGCTATGATGTGGAGTGCACGGACTTTGGGATGATTATAGTACCTCTTTGACAGACTTGGTGTAGAGTTACCTAGTGAAGGTGAACTCCTGCCACTGCCTTCCGATACCCTTTAAGATGATCATAGGGACGATCTTATCATAAGTTGTGCTGTGCCTAACACTGTCAAAGATATTTGAGTCCTTTACTGATGTGGCAATTAATTAATACACCAAACATTTGGGATTGTACTAAGGAGACTTGGCAAGCTTCAACACCAATGAGTAACCCTCTCTCATCTCTGATGGGGACTTCATAGCCAGGACTCTTTTATCTCTCCATCTGGCTCAGGGTCAAGAGAATAAGATTGGAGGCTGGGATTATAGATCAGGCCTTAGTCTGACACTGTTCCCATTCTACCTTCCAAAGAGTCCTTCAGGAAATGCATCTCATGCACTTTCACACATGTTTCACCACCTGTATTGACACCCTAAGTGATGTTGTGTGGCAGCCTCGCCCTTAGCATGATATGGAGTGTCACCGCCATGGGGGCTATCCCTTCCTCCACCTGAAGCCACCCTAGACAGACTCAGAAAATTTGGGTTATAAGCTGCTCTGCCCCAGCAGCTGCAGATGTGGTAGCTCTCAGTGCTTCTTTCAAAGTTGGTCTTATATTTTGATTTACACATTTTATTTGTGCTTTTTCTCCTCTTAACTATACCTTGACTGCGTTTTAAATTCAGAAATTATATCTAATAGTTTCTTATATTCCATTTGGCATTGAGCACTAAACTCACCATACTTTAAATGCCCAGTAAATTGGTTTTGATAGAATAAATTAATAAGTACAAATTATAACAGGAGACAGGTTAAATCCAAATATAGACTCTTTTTAAAGGCCCTTTTTAAAAAAAGGGAATCACTTTTGAGATAATACATTTCATGAAGTGTCTATGTCTTATCAATATGTAGTCATGTGGGTTTGCATCCTGGATATTGCAACCCCAAGGTGAGACCATTTGTGAGACAATGTGTGATCCTGTTTCTAAGAGAATGCATATGATGCACTTTATTCAGGCAAATGCCTCAAGTCCTCTGGTTCACATTATAGAACTGTTTTTATTTTTCCTTTAAAAAAGAAGCTCTTATTTGGGTCTGTCTTCATAGTAGGGAGACTTGAGAAGTTTTAGGCATTCTAAGTGACTGTTCTGAGGATTTTAATTTTGTATTACAGCATACCTGACCATAGAGGCAACACATGCTCTTTTAAATTGAGGAAGGCAAGGCTCAGAAAGATTAAATGAAAAAAAAAAGAAAAAAAAAGAAAGATTAAATGACTTGCTTAAAGTTATACAGCAACACAAGGCAGGACCATGAACGCTCTGCAGGTTTTATCAACCCTATGTATGGATGCAGACTATTCAAATGGACCTAGCTTTCTGGAGAACTCTAGAAATGAACTATCCTCTTGGCTGGGTCAGGCCTGAAGTTTCGTGCATTGTTCCGTCTTGCTCTGGAAGGTGGTGGTTACTGCAGCCCCTTCCAAACTATTCCTGTAATAATTTCCATCTTGAATCCCAGAAAAATTGAGAACATGGGGTGGGACTCTGTCCCTCCTGCAAACCTCCTGGCTTGTTGCTATTTACTTAATGATTAATCCTTCAGCACTGCCTTGTTAAATAGAAGGGTAATATTTTCCTTCTGTCTGGACTGGACAGGCTCCCAGTTCCAGTCAGGTACCTTCAGGCCATGGAGCTAAAGATATATAATATGCCTTTTGTGTTGGATTTTGGAAACTGAGCCTGGGTGGAGGGGAGTGAAGGATGCTTCTAGCAGTAGATTTCCTTCTGTTTCTCAGCTCTAGGGTCAAGTGGAGGACTTAGTGTAAATTTTAAGCTTTCAAAACAGAAAGAACCAAGAGAAAATTAGAGTATCAACAACCTCATATGTGTGTCTATTTTTCTTAAATACTTTAAGTCACTGAAAAAAATCAAACCTCCCTAATTATTACTTTTGAGGCTGCTGAATTTGCAAATAACTATTTTTAATGTGATAATTATAAGTGAATTGTCAATATTTACAATGTGTTTGAAATTGTTATAAATAATTCCAATTGGGCACCTAAATATTCCTTTCTAACTTATAGTCAGTTGATTGCCAATAGGAAGGTGAAGGAGGAATAAGAAAAAAAAAATTGATGCCACAAGCAACGTGGGAAACATATTCGAGCTGGGAGCCTAGTGACCTGAAAGAAGGGAAACAAACTAGACTCAAGTGAGAAAAAAATTTTCTAATAAGGAGAATTAGCTTTTTATTGGATATTATTGTTTTCCACCTCCCATGAGAGTAGAAAACTTAAATTGACTTTGCAGTGTTTATATGCATGCATTGACTTGAGGAGGGAGTTTGTGTGTTGGGATAGCATGGGTTTGTGGGATTTCCACATGAGTGTGTGATGAATTTGCTTAGATATTGTGTCCCTGTGGACTACCTAATCAAGGTCCATCCTCAATTGGACAGACTTGGGTGCTATTAAGAATCAAACTTCCTAATTTTTTTCCTTTTCTTTTTTGTATCTTGATTATGGACTCAGTTGGTATTGTTCTTGGAGGATCTCCATAAGATCAAAATGCAAACAAACCCACAAATTTACCACCAAACAAGAAATAGAGAGATGGAGCTATGTTTTGCAAAACAATTCCACCTGCAATCAGGCCAGGTTTAGCACCTCTATCAGGGCATGTATACCTCTAGGATGAAGAGACCTGATAAGGACTGTGGCTTGAGGGCAAGTGTTCTTTTTGATGAGTTACAACCATCATCTTTTCAATGAATCCCTGACCACTGTCTGTGTGAATTTCTTTCCTTGAATTTCTGTAACCTTCATAAACCATACCTGTGTTTGTTTTTTCATGTTGTATATATGTAAACATTATTTCTTTAACAGGTAAGCATACTGAGAGAAAATACTTTATCTAAAAATCTTTTATGTCCTATGGTAGCTAGCACAAAGTCATGCACTTTACCTAGAAATTATTTATGGTTTTATGATTTGGTTGAGTTCTATGTCATGAAAGGAAACAGTGTTCAGAATTCGATATATAGTTAGAACTTACTTTGTTCCAAATGTTTGCAGAAGTTTGTGCAATGTGTGGGGATACAGAAAGAAGTAGATGATATGATCCTGTTCCTGGAGAAATCTGTAAAGGGGAATGCATTCTGTGTATCTTACCCATCCTTGGAGAACTAGCTGTAGACTTAGGCAAGGAATGAATACATTTTTGAAATAAAGTTACCTATTATTACTGTTGGGTCAATATTTCTCTTGGTAACCCTTGGGTTTATATAATACAGTGAAATCAAGTCTGTTCATTTTAGTAGAGGTGAGAATAATAAAAGCATCTCGAAGAAGAAGATAAAACACTCCATTCTGTTTGGTTTTGATATATTTAAATATTTGATGTCTAATTGAGTGAGTATCTCATGCCAGGTATTGGGTTAGATGCTGAAAATACAAAGATAATTAGGTTACAATCTCTGACTGCATAGTTACCAAGATATTTTAGGAGGTAGTGAGTTTTCCTGCTTAGTTATACTTTGTAGAAGTAGAAACTGAGCTCAGTTCATGGAGGCTGTCATAAAGCATGATAGATACCATGGGAGGACTTTGTTAAGTGTCCCTAGACCTTATCTTATTTATAGAATGAGGCTTATGATACCTATCACTCTCAACCAGTTGGATTATTGTTAGAAGGAAATGAAATAGAGGTCAAGGCTCTGTAAGAAGTTATCAGTTTTCTCACTCAAAAGGCATTGCTTTTAATGGTCTTTGATTACCACTAAGTGGTAGCACCATTTCAGTAGCTACTCACTGCAGAAAATGGGTGGTGGCTATTTGCCTCTGAGACACTGTCATTTGGAACTAAATGGATCCCAGGACCTACATTTGGCTTGAGTCTAACTTGTGGGCTTGGAGCAGATGAGAGGGAGCAGTACTCCCCCTCTCAAGGTCCATGGCCTGTCTGCTTCTCGAAGTTCCTTGGCAGAGTTCCATGGTAGGAAGGGTAAAATCAGTGACAGCCCCAGAGCAAACAAACTGTACATCTGTGTGTAATGTGATGTAATTCTCTAATTTACATACCTATCTGTGATGCATAAATGTTTCCAAACCACATCTGGGGAAGACTCATAGGTTTTCAACAAAAATTTTAGGAAGCCTCCTCTAGAAAGTAGAGCTACGTAAATGTGTGTCCAGAATTCATTCCTTACCCTCTCCCTCTGCTAACTACCCTCTGTATACTACACATCTGATAAAAAGGGACAAGTTTCAAAGCATGGCAGCTCATTTTCTGGGCCTGGTGAGTTAGTCTGCCTATTGCTTCATGGACAGGGGAGGAACTAAATACTGAAAGGTGGGTGGTCCAGGAGTGAGATCACCAGCTATGTTTTTCTTACTTGGACTGAGACCAAAGTTGTTACTAAGAATCCCAGTGAAGATTGCAAAAGTCCTTCTATCTTCTGTTCATCCCCTAAATAGTTCCCCAGTCTCTGCTGGTACAGAACAACATACGGATTATTCAATACAACTTGCTTATCACATCTTTCTCTTTACCCTGGAGTTATGAATATATTCTCTGAGCTGATTTTCTCTCTCTCTGAGTCTTAGATAAAAGGTGCCATTCCCATGTGAATGGGCAACCTTATAAATCTAGGCTGCTCTTTCATCTCCCTTCTTCGTGGACCTAGGTTTGCCATTTTTTTTTTCTCTTTTTCATTTTTTATCTTACCTTCTTACTTATGTCTCTTAAAACATGTTTTTGTCTTTCATAATGTTATTCTTTAGAATTAATGTTGACTGATATCTGTTTTACTGACCCTCTTGGAAGTGCTTTATATATACAAACTCATTTAATCCTTGCTATTGAGGTATGTACTATCACCTTCATTTTAGAAGTGAAGAAACTGAGGGACAGAGAAGAGGGAAGAACTCATGGCGATTAACAGTAGTGGGATTTTAATCTGGGCAGTCTGGCTCCAATTCTCATACATAATAATCACTCCACATGCACAGCTTTTTTTCACTCCCATTTCTCCTTCCTAGTATTGCTTTCTCTTCATTTTCTCAAGAAACTGAATTTCCAGCCCCAATTTTCATGCCACCCCCACAAAACAGTTTATCATCTTGTTCCACTATTGCCGTTTTACTGAAATCTCTTTCTTAAAATCTTCTGTGAAATTTAAGGCATCCATTCTCATGGTCAGTCCTGATTCTTCTTGATATATCTATAACACAAGCCTAGTTCTTCTTCCTGTTATTTTTCCTCCTACCTCATCACTGTAGGCATCCCCTCTAGGATGTCCTAGAGAGATTAATCCCAGAAGAGTAAACTCAGAATTAGCAAGTCAAGGGACTAATAGTCCAACACAAGTACTTAGTAATAACTTTTTGAACTACAGTTTGGTTGGACTTGGAGACAGGTCATGAGGAGAAAAAGGAGTCAAGGGTGACTCCCAGGCTTTGGACGTGAGGCACAATGAAAAGTGTCATAAAGTTAGGAAAAATAGTAAATTAAGGAAAAAAGGCTGATTTAGAATAAAAGCTTAAAAATTTAATTTATAAGCTTTAAGTATTGGTAGTGTACACGGATGAAAGTGTCCATCAAACAGCTGAAAAAATGAAGTGAAAACTTATAAGGGAAAGTGAAGTGGAGATAAAGATTATAGCATCATTTTTATGGAGCTGTTTGCTGAAACCATGGATATAGGTGAGATTACAAGAGGAAATATAGTGAAAAAAGATTCATAATGGCCCACTTCACAAAAAATAAAATAGAGTGGTCAACTAAAAACTTTAAAGCCTTTTGGAATCTGGCAACAGAACTTCCAATTCAACTAAAGTTGAATTCAGTTCAATAATTGAGTGTTTCTTTTGTCAACAAGAGAAAATGAGAAATAGAGACATTTATTATTCAATGTCCTTGGTTGCAAACAACAGAGACAAAACTTGGGTAAATTAAGCAGAAAAGGAATTTTATTGGAAGGATATTGGATAATTTCAAGAATAATTGGGAAAGCTCAAGAACAAACTTCAGTAAATGGGCAGAGGCTGAAGTAGGCAGGTCTGCCAGAACTACATCCAAGGAGATGCCACAGAAGCAATCTGACCTCCAATGCTAGGACTGGGCATTAGAATTTGCCACTGACACTGTTGCCAGGAGATACATGTTGTCACCACTGTTGGAAGGCTTTCCAATTTGCTCCCTGTGTCTTTGTTTTATTTGTTCCTAATTAAAGTCCCAAGGAAAATATCCAATTGATTGAGTTTCAATGAAGTGCCTGTAGTCTAGCTGCCAGGAGCTAGGGAAGACATATCTGTCCTTCTCCAAGGGAGTGAGTTCAAATACTGGGTAAGCTCAAAAGGGCAAACATCTACTATAGTTGTTATTGTCTTACAACTTACAGATCTGGTGAACGAGATAGGCATATAGTAAAATGTACTGAATTAAGTATATTCCATATAGTATAGGTAAAGCAAATATTAATTTTTAAATAAAACATCTAGTTTCTTTTATGTTTTGAGCATTTGATCACAAAGTTATACTCTGTTCAGTAGGTATAAGACCATTTTCCCCTCATTTCTACTTGTTAGAAATCAATCTTTCCCAGGATGCCTTGGTGGCTTAGTCTGTTAAGCTTCTGCCTTCAGCTCAGGCCAGGATCCCAGGGTCCTGGGATCAAGTCCTGCATGGGGCCCCTTGCTCAGTGGGGAGCCTGCTTCTCCTTCTGCCTGCTGTTCCCCCTGCTTGTGCTCTCTCTCTCTCTCTTTCACTCTGACAAATAAATAAAAAAAATCTAAAAAAAAAAAGAAGAAATCAATCTCCCCCTTAAATCATGACACGTATATCATGTCCTCTATGAAACTTTCCCCAACTATTCCAGCTACCAATAATCTCCTCCCCTGTAAATTTTCTGTGCTAATTTTATGCCACTCATCCCAAAGAGAACAAAAACGTATCTCATGTTTTAGATACTTGGGCTAACAAATTATATGCATAGTACAAGTTGTTTAGTAGGCATTAGCTAGGTGATAAAGGGATGCAGGATTGTCAAATAAATTGTCAAAAACCAATTGATTATGCAATTCTTAATGCTCCCCTTCAGCACAGGATTGTAACAGAGTTGATCATTTGACGGTAAATTTTTTTGAGAGAGCTATTGGTGTGCCTTTCCTCACTTTGAGCCAAGTAAAAAGGAATTTAAGGAGATTCCTTGGAAAAGGGCGCTGACCACATCTGCTTCCCCATCTGCAGGCTTCTTGTCTGAAATGGGGTAGGAGAAGTATTTATCTTAAAGCCAGTTTGGAGTTTTATGGAATTGGACATTTTAATTACTAAATCGAGACTTGTGTTTCTAGAAGGGACTAGTAAACAATTTGTATGACGTAAGTGTGATAAGTAAAGTTCCTGCCCTGGGCTTGATTTAAAGAGACCAGATGGCAGTTGGGGGAGAGGAGGTGGGGGTGGGTGGTAGTGAAGAGAACAAGTTAAGTAGACTTTCGATTATACTCAATCCTGTTTTCTTAAGGTAATGGTTATCTTTGTCAACAATAATTTAACAATATTCATGGTAGCAGAACTCTTCAGAATTTGGGCAGAAAATGGCCTTTCTCAGAGTATATGTATCATGATTCTTCTCCCTCACCAGCTATATTCTTTGTAGCTCTCACTGCCACTGTCCTATTAGTCATAGGGAATACCACAGCTGAGCCTTTTCTTTAAGAGCATATTGTGTCATACTTTTAGCATGTTGGACAGAGAAAATGAACTTGCTTATTATCCTTCCTTTTACTGAGCTATGATTCTAGCTCTATAGGTCATTTCCACCGAGGGTGACTTCTTTTCTTTCCCATTCTTGATGCTGATTTCTAGTTTTCATTTTGCTACCAGGACACCTTTCTAAATGACTTTATGAGTAAATAAATACTCAATTTTGCAAAAGTAAGAGCAAAGTTTATCTCAGTTATGCTCTACATAGGCTACTTCCCATAGTATTTCATCTAGTCAATCACCTAAGCAATGTTTGTTTGAACAAGGACCTAGGGGATGCTCAAAGTGGAACAATTGTTACAGGCTATCAGGTCACCTATTTTTTTTTTTTTTTTTTAAGATTTTATTCATTTGCAGAGAGAGAAAGGGAGAGAGAGCACAAGCAGGGGGAGCGACAGGCAGAGGGAGAAGCAGGCTCCTCACTGAGCAAGGAGCCCAATGCAGGACTCGATCAAGGGACTCTGGGATCATGGCCTGAGCCCAAAGGCAGATGCTTAACTGATTGAGCCCCCCAGGTGTCCCAGGACACTTATTCTTGACAATAATGTTAGACCCACGGAGGAAGTGTAAGGTATATCACAGGCAATGGTCACTAAAAAGAGTTAAATGCTTAAGTATATAGATGACTTCCCTTTTTTATACAATAGAGCTTTTCAAGTTTATCCTTCTAAAAATAGCTTTCATTTTCTTGCAATTCATTGTGTGCTTTCTTGACTGGGGGAGAAAAAAAGGGATGCATGGCAACCCACCTTTCTGGAATACACACGTTATACCTCATATTATCTATGCTTTAGGCATAATGATGACTGCTAATGATAAACTATTCAACACCATAGTGCCATTTCTATTGTGAAGACTTCCCAGACCACCATAGGCCACATAGCACCAGCCTCCTCCTCATTTCTAGCTCTCCCTACTTACATAATACATTCAACTTACTGTACACTGCTGGGTGATAACTTTTACCTTGTTAACCTTGGTTCTTTAATATCGGTGAGCATGTTTCAGGTTTCTGTATCATCTCCAATGAGCTGAAAAATCTCTTAGTGGTAAGATCCATAATTTATTGTATTTATAACCCTACAACTATAAAATTCATTCTTGAATAAAATTAAGGGTTGACTAAGTCTTTGGAAATCTATGGTAAATATGTCTTCCCCTCTTCAATTATCTTAATAATCCAGTCAGCATTAATCCCTTGAACTAATTATAGAGGCAAATTTCTAAGGAGTGACAAGGGCAAAAAGTAGTCTTGTGCTCCTTGATATATGCATGACCTGGCCCAATGGAGAAGTCAGGGATCTCATTATGTTTTACGAAATTCATCCTTCAAGAGAAGGTTCTGCTTGAACTCCTATGCAAACTTATAGAAAGACTTAAGTCTTTGTATTTTCTGGTCTTTTCCTTTAGATATATCTCTCCCTATGGCTTCTTTTATCATATCAATAACACTCACGTCCTATCTTTGAATATGCTGTCCACACAGATGGAATGCCAATGCCAATGCTTGTTTGGTGACCTGGAACCAACTAACTGGATACTTTAATAATATAACACCAAGGGGCACCTGGGTGGCTCAGTGGGTTAAAGCCTCTGCCTTCGACTCAGGTCATGATCTCAGGGTCCTGGGATTGAACTCCACATCAGGCTCTCTGCTAGGCAGGGAGCCTGTTTCCCCCTCTCTCTCTGCCTGCCTCTCTGCCTACTTGTGATCTCTCTCTCTGTCAAATAAATAAATAAAATCTTTTTTAAAAAATGTAATACTGGTACTTCCAGCGCTAAGTTTTAAAAGAAAGTGGAAGAGTCCCAATAAAACCTGCTGTAAGTTACATTCATATGCTTACACTGACAGAGAGACCTAAGTTCTGTGTATTGATTCTACCACTTAGATGTATATAATCCAAGGCATTACCAATTCTCTAAGCAACAGACTTCTCATTTGTTAAATGGTTATAACAGCAGTTACCTTATTAGGTTATGATAAGAATTAAATAAAATAATCATGTGAAAAACACTTATATACCAAAATGACAAATGCATAGGGAGTACTCAGTGTCTATTGACTATAAATAATGATAAAGATACATAGTAAAGTGAAACTATTTTGCCATTTTAATAGCACTACCAATAGCACTTACCAACTTAGCTTTGACTCCTCTTACATATTCCATTTATATATGTTAATGTATATTCACATGTTACCAATTCTATTTGATCTCCTTCTCCAGGAATCATTTTAGACCAAGAGAATTCATGTTTAAAATGGTAATCCAGAGTTCTGGTTTTGGTGAAGTTGAAATAGCTTGTATTGGACTCATCCTTTAAGCAGATGATAATTAGAAACTTTGGGGAAAGTTTTTTTTTTTTTTTGAATCATGATAATATTTGACTCAGACAAGAATCATTAATAAATGCTAAAATAATGTGTGAAAGTTTGATGAGTAAAAGGATATTTACATAGTCTGAAAATATCTCTCCACAAGATACTTTTTAATTATAAAGGGAAATCTATTTACATAATAGTGGAGCAATCTGGCAAGAAGCCATGTCAACTAAGTAATCAAAATTAACATCACAGGTAATGAAACAAATCAACATCTTTGGCCTGCTGATATGCACTGAAAACACAGCATCACTTCTGAAGTTTTACCATCCCAAATTCATAATCTAAATCTAGTCATGAAGAAACATTTGAAAAGCCCAAATTAAGGGACCTTCTATGAAATAACTGGTCTTACTAATCAAAAATACCAAGAACCTGAAAGACAAAAAACACTGAGGAATTGTTCTAGAAATTTTCACTGTTGAATACAGAAGCCACCAGTTATATGTGTGTATTTAAATTAAAATTAAAATTTAAAAATCCAATTTCTCAGTCATATGAGCTGCATTTCAAGTGTTAAATAGCTACATGTGGCTAGAGGCTTCTCTACTGGGTAGTGCGGACATAGAAACAATTCTATTGCCACCATAAGTTCCGTTTGCTCTGTTCTAGATTAAAGAGGTTAAGAAGCAACAACAAACTCTATCCAGAATTTGATTTTACTACAAATTAGGAAATTGGGAAAATAAGTAAAACTTAAATTATATTATATCATTAATTTCATGACTTTGATAATAGTACTTTGGTTATTCTTAGGACACACATGCTGAATCAAGCATTTAGAGATAAAAGATGATCATGTCAGCAAATTATTCTCCAAAGGTGTAGAAAAAATATGCTCATTTATATGCATAAGATATTTACAGATAAATACATGGTTAGGATCACATTTAACAAAAGAAGTACAATACAGCTACACTGAAGCCTATGAGACATACCATAGAGGAATTAAAGAGGGCTTAAATTAATGGTGAAACATGCCACGATCATGAATTCAAAGAGTCAGTATTGTAGATATTTTCTCTGGTTGACTTATGTATTCAACAAATTCCCGATAGATTTTCTAATTTTTAAAGTAGTTTTAGAAACTGAGTTGATTATAAAATTTATATGGGAATACAATGGTGTAGAATAGTCCATGAAATATTTTAGAAAAGAAAAACAAAATCGGACTATTTAAATCAACTGACTTCACATCTTACTACAAAGCTATTGTAATTAAGGAAGTATCACATTTGTGTAAAAGCAGACATATAGGTCAAAGAAACAGAATAGAGAATCTAGATCTAGACACACATATATACTGTTGATTGAATTTTGGCAAAGAAGCCCAAACAACCCAATAGGGGGTCTAGAAAGTCTCTGTGACAAAGGGTTTCAGAACAACTGGATAAACTTACAGGAAAAAAGATGAACATTGATTCTTACCTCACACCACACACAAAAATTAATTCAGGATGGGTTATAGTTCTATACATAAAAGCTCTGTTTTCTAAAATAAAATGGGGTATTCATGACGTTGGGGTAGACAGTTATTTTTTTTAAGAAATGACACCAAAAGCAATAAGCATAAAAATTGATATATTAAACTTCATCAAAATTAAAAACTTCTGCTCACTATGAATTTAACTTCATTTCATAGAGAATGCAGAGGGAGAGGTGATTCCTCTGAGACTGTGAGTGTAGAAACAGAAAGAGACTGGTTTGACTCCAGTTGCTCAGTTTTCTATCATTATTGGAAGTGGGAATTGAGATTTAGGTTAATTTCAATGATAAAAGAATGAAGTTATAGTTTTACACATGACTTTTGAATTACTTAGATTTCAAACACATTATATGAGCTTGCAGAATCTGAGAAATACACATATCGAAGGAAATATTATCCAAGGGATACTGCTTTGGGGCTCAGAATATGTAATCCATTTTAGGGAGAAAAACCTATCCCCCCTTTTCCTGGTATTTTAGATATATATTGTCAGAGTACCTAAATCCTTGCTCCTTTCTTAATTGATATAAAATGAGTCCCAGTTCTGTTTTTCACCCAGCAATGGATATATGTTAAAATGGCTCTGGAAGCCCCTTTTGGTGGCTAACATTTCCATTTGAAAAGACTTAGGTATCTGACAGAACACAGCCAATCAGTTCCTTTAGCATAATTTTTGTTAAGTTCTTTTTTTTTTAAGTATTCATGTTTTTGCAGCAGTGTAATAATCTAAATTAAAGCCTTTTCCATGGAGCTCAACTGAAGACTAAGGTTTAAGAGTTATTTTTAAAATTTTCTCTTTGTAATGTTCTCATGACCTTAGACAACTTAAACTTTTAAAATTGTTCTTTACTCATTCTTAAAACAGTGTTGTTATTCCCTGAGCTGACACATTCACAGGGTGGATGTTCTCCCATTCATTCTGCTTGACTCTAGTTCTGGGACCTGATTCTTTAGATTTGAGTTCATATCTTCTTCTACTAGTTGATAAGGATTGACTAATTCTTAACTTGTATTACCATTATTCTGCCCAGAATTCAATAGTACTTGTCTCATAGTCATTGTTCTCCATAGTTTCATCATTTTCATGAGGATTCTTTCTTTTTTTTTTTTTTTCTCCTCTCAGGAATTGTATTTTGGGAATATAAAGCTTCCTCTGAAACTCTCCTTTTGGTTATAACCTTTTGGGTTATTTTTCAGATCCAAGTTGTTTTGTATGGATGTTAATTATGCCCTTAAAAGGTAAATATCACACTGGTTGTCGGACAATTAATTGAGCCAATTATGCGAATTGTTTATGTTTATTTTATATGTTATGTGATGTAGGTGCAGCTCATGTCTCCTCAAGTCTTGGAATGTATAAGCAGTGAATCGGGTTTCAGTGAGTTTAATGATTTTGCTGTTTCTGGTGGCAAAACAAAATCTATGTTTCATTTCTGAGAAAATCTATGGCTTTTTTATATCCCCTATACCCTGTATCTCCTCTCCCTTTCCACACGTCAATGTGATTTCAATAGCCTGATGTTTACTGAGACAATGATAGCCTTGGTAAGGCCAGAACTTAGATTTGCAATATGCTTTCTCATTAATTCTCCTATTTGATATTCACAACCCTTAATGGATTATCAATATAGTGTTATCCTTCCTATTTTCAGGTGAGGAAACCAAGACTTCAAAAGATGAAATAATTTATCAATGGTAACAAATAAGTGAGGAAAATATATGTACTAGAGTGTCTATCTTTGATGCCTGGTCTGCAACCTGTTTTTCTGTAATCAACAGATTCAATCAAATGGCAAAACAGCAAATATAAGTAAATTTTAAGAAGTTACCTAAAACAGTAACATCTTAATCTAAATGCAAAGGCAAGCAACAACAACTACAACAATAAAGTTAAGACTCTTAAAGCTCTTTCAGTAAATTGCCTGATTATATTTGATAACTTCTGTCAGATAAATAAATCTTAGTTTTACCCTTCTACTTAAGTGCCTTTCTCACTTAGTCTCACAAATAACATATTCTGTTCATACAAATATAGCTAAAACACTTGTGATTTTCTCCCTCCTTTCTCATGTTTTCTTTCTTTTTTTTTTTTTTTATGATTATGGCAACATTGACAGCTGTGTTCATTACGATCTATGGCTGGCTATACCTTTAAGTACCTAGCTTGGAAATCATTTTGTCCCTTTAGATTTGAAAAATTATACCCCTGTCTCCCAATTCAAGATACTCTGAGACAGAGCCATGCTGTCTGCAAGAATATTAGTTCTGAGAATAGGATTGCTGTTTGCACTGTACACTCTGCTCTCTTGCCAGCAATAATCAAAGTGAGCTTGTATTTCTTTAATGACAAAACCTCCCGGTGTGTTAATTTGGTTCTCTGTGACACTACATCTTGTCAGAGGAGTGAGAGAAATGGGAAAACATACATTAATATCACTGTCAGCCAAGTGGTACATTTTTCTGTGTAATCCATATCTGGAAGGTGAGGGTCTTTGCCTCTCTACCTCTCGGAGGATTTCTGGATTCCGAGAAAGCTGTGGACTCACTTTCCATTGTATCCAAGGGGAGAACTTTTCCCATATGATTGCTCACTCTGCCCAAATAAATTGTTTCTCTGCAGTGAGAAATCAGTCTGTCATAGAGCATCATCTGGCCGCTGCCCCTAAATCTGTATTACCCATAGCACAGATAGAAGAGCAGAAGGTTTCTCATCAGACAGACCTTACAACTGACCAGCTCGACAACAGTGGAGCACTCAGGACTCAGGACTCTCACTCAAAAAATAATGACATTGATTCTTAATTCAGTAGCGTCACAGTATTCCTCCTCTGCTCTACTGAGACAAACCACTGGTTTGTGCAACAAAATGAAAAGTTAACTCAGAGGTGGTCCTGAAATGCAGTTCTAGGTATTTCAAAATGTGGTTAAGATGGGACCTGAGGAAGGGAGTGTCATCCAGGATAGCTCCGGAAATGTCTGTTTGCTCATATCAGATATTTCAAAACTGCAGACTCTTTCTGCCCAACCTGTAAACCTTGTAAGTTCCAATGATGATAATTCTTCCAACACAGCCCCACGTGCTGCCAATTGATTTTAAGATACTATACCATTCCCTAAGGTTTCGTAGGCATATTCTTCTGCCTTTTATTCTGAGGCAATTCCTACATCATCCAAGTTTTTGTTTAGTATTGGGCTTTTTTCGCAGATGGCAATGCTTAAACTGATGTTGGTTGGCTCAAGAAATCATTTATTCCTTTGAATGAGCAACTGCCTCCCAAATAGCTTGCTAAAGAGGAACTAGCACTTTCCTTTCCTCTTTCCTTTCTCATCAAGAATGCTCTGGGTTCACAGCAACCACTGGAGCCTGTCAGCATGCCCATCGTGACTGCAAACCACCCCAGCTGAGGGGTGCACTTGCGGGAAGTTCTCAGGGCCTGGGTGTTTGGTTTGCCTCTTCCTGTTTGCCTTGTAGCTTTAAATAATGTGGTTGCTTCACAACCACTTGTTTTTTGAGTAGGGAACAGGGCATATTTTTCTAGCAGATAAAATGACTTCCCACCATTCACTCTTTGTTATTTCCCCTTTCTGAAGGGCGGTCTGATGAATGCAGGGCAATGTGTAATACATGCTTTCCTGTTTTCTGCTCCTTCTCCATTGGGCTTGTCAGTCAGTCATGGGCTTGGTTCTGAGGAGGATGTGGCATTCATGAGAAGGTTGAAGAGAATGTGTGTATGTTATCCTTCTCAGCACACATTCTAGTTCTGTACTGGAATCAGGTGCCAGTGGCAGTTAATAACACCCATGATGCTCTATATCCAGGTTATGCATTGGTAAGCCAGACATTAATAAGGGGGGAATATAGACATTCAGTATTACATCACAGCTTCATGAGATATCCTGTCATATACCTCTGTATTAATTCAGTGATGAATTGTGATATGGTTTGGTTGGTGAGACGCTAATCATGGGATTAAATTGACTTTGGGAGAAAATAGAGAAAATTATGTGTTTAGGATCTAGGCTGTTTTAGACAAATAACCGTTGACCTTTCTCCATTCCTGATCCCTCAGCCTAACCAAAAAGCTCTCTTTCTATCACTGCTCCCATGGTCTTTGTTGAAGGCTCAGCACCCAGCCAGCTTCCTATCTCAGTTTAGCTTTATCCCTCTACCAGCAAGTCTGGACTCCCTTTCTGCCTCTAGAGATCTGCTGTTATCTGGTGTTGCATGGGAGGAGATTGACGTTGGCCATCTGTTCCATGGCCAGTGGCACTGAGTGGAAATTGTTGTTTGAGTAACAACTGCAGACATGAATTTTTCTTCAGTGCTGTATTCATGATGACAGTTTTCCTCTTAAAAATTTTATCAAAGAAGATTTCTATTTAGCTTTAATTTATTAATCCTAAATGAACTAGGAATAAGGTATGTACAGGTAATGAATTCAGACCATGGGTATTTCTGTTATGTGATATATGATGTCATTCAGAGCTACCCTGAGAAAGAAAACTTTGTTTATATGATGGGATCTTAACTCAATATGTCAAACAAAAGCCTACCTAGTTTGCTCTCACAGCTTTTATTTAATTTATTCTGAAACCCTTTTTTTCTTTATAATAAAGCATTTCCTGCTGAATATGTAAATATTGTTATTAAAATTAGCATCTATTTCAAGACACAGGTGGGAATAAAACTGGGTACATTTTGGGTAGTAACTAGGAGAAAAGTAGTGACTGTAAAGATGGAGTAGTGTATCAGATATATAGATTTTGTTTACTACATATAATTCCATATCTTAGTAAGGATAGTCAAATCGGGCCTTGCTGTCTGAGGCCCCAGTTGGAGGATCATGAGCCAGCTATTAACTGTATACCTCATTAAGTCAGTTCTTGACTGCAGTGAACAGTGAAAACTAATCTCTAAACCCCTTCAGGGGCACCAACTGTTTCTCCTTCTACCATTTCTTGTACACAGGAGCCACATTAACCAAGTAGGATCATCTCCTCTTGTTTCCCTAATAGTCTCTTTGGCTAGGAAAAAAAATATTTTGGGCCCTTGGATCGGTCAGAGTAGATCCTAGGCTTTGAGAACCAGAAGTCCACAATTCTGAAGAGGAGTCACTTTGTAGAGCCTCAGAAGGTGTCAGGAGGAAGGGAAAGTTCTACAGGAAAAAGAGTAAGAGGTTAAGGTAACATGGGTGAGCCTGATAGGAGCTCTTAGGTTAAATGTTCAATAG